>BMAW01071313.1:523446-726552 GCA_019974015.1 Nephila pilipes | reverse complement strand
ATATATATATATATATATATATATATATATATTAAAGCGATCCTATTCAGAACCCTCTGGAACCCGTTCTACTTATTGGAATTTGATGAAATTTGGTGCATACATTATATGGACCATTAGAAACGATTTCTGCAACAAAAAATAGTTCAAATTTTGACCATCAGAGGGAATTGTGGCACCAAAAGAACAAAACAAAAAAAAATCTGCCAGAATCATTAAAATTTTCTTCAATTACAGAATGTGTTCAACGTGTGTTCCATTAACATCAATTACGTGTTGAAAACGCATTATAGCGTGTTCAATGGTAAGGCGAAGAAACTCTCGAGGGATTCCAGCAACATGGCGTATAATATTGGCTTTCAACTCCGATCAAGTCATAATTCCTCCTCCATAAACACGGTCTCTTAGGAATCCTCACAACCAGAAATCACAAGGATTTAAATTCGGGTGTATAAGGTGGCTTGGCATCCGGATAAGCTCTGGATATTACACGATTCTCGCCAAAGTTGGCTCGAAGCACTTTTTTTTTACTTGGCTCCCAATATGGGAAGTTGCTTCATCTTCCATGAAGACCTGCAAACGTTGCTGTTCCTGTAAAGCAGGCATGACCAGCTGTCGAAGGAGTTAATTGTTCCGTGCACTCGTGACAGAGTACGTTTTAGGACTTTGAGTGAGAGCCTCAAAGGAAAACGGTCCGAGAATAAAATCGGTAGTAAATCCACACCATGCTGTCAATCAGAATGCAATGGTTTATGATGGAGGACATTAGGAGGTGAAGCGCCCCGTGTGTGGCAATTTTGATTATTCACAGCTCCATCTAGAGAAAAATGCGCCTCATCTGACCATAAAATGCATTTCTAAAGCGGCCTTCAAATTCTTTTAGGCTGGATAGGCCTGGTCCTGGCTCATCTTCACTGGCCACACTTAACACACTCGTTGGTTTGAAGAAATGACTGATCAAAAACTGTCTAACTTTATTTAATGTTAATTTCTTGAACAATTATGTGATACAGGTGCGTCAAATGTCCGTAATATCCAGGTGCGGTTTCATTATTGTTGTCTATAGCATACTTTATCTCAAAACTCAACATATCTTTAAATTCTAAAAGTTTTGGTTTCTTTTTGACATCATTCGAACAAAAGAGTACCATGAATTCCTTCAGATGAAAAATAAGAATTATAATGTCACATCCACTTGTCATGAAACAACGTACAACTCACGAAGCCGACAGTCTTGCACTCCTTTGCTGAGCTTTTTAGCTGCGTTTATCAATTATGAATTTTCTTATTGGATATCCGTATTAAACGACAGCGGCATTTAATGAAGTCCAGATGAATGAAGATTAACTGTATCTGCCTCAGCCTTTTCGCTCCATTCCCCCTTATGTCATTAACTAAATTACAGGGATGGCCAAAATATCTTCAAAAAACCTAGTGAATATCGAGTTGAGAGTTAGGTCCTGAAGCTACGGCTTCTTAAGAAACTAGTGGCGTTATCTGGCGGCCGATTATTAGGGAGGATGACGTCACCAAAACGTTGTCTCTGCAAGCCACTTTCCTGGCTTCAACTAGCTTTTGGAAACCTCTGTTTTATATAGGTAACGTTTTAATGACGTCGTCCATCGCAATATTGCGGCCGCCAGACAATGGCTCCGATTTCCTATAAAACCTTTGTTTAAGACGGTGGTACTTTATACCCTATCGTCGCAAAACAAATTTTACTGAACAATTTTGACGCCATTCAAAGATATTCCTGTGGGGTACTTTGCTAAAAAGTTCCATCGAAGAAGGTCGAGAGGAAAATTGACAGATATAGAACACTGGATTTCAGTTGAGTTTCGAAATTCTTCTGAGGAAGGAAATCAAGATGACAAATTTAGATGTTCTCGTCATCTGATCGTTACAGGTTGGTCATCAAACTTCTAGTAGTGAATGAGTGAGCGGCAGTTAGGGTTTATGACGCAAGAACCAAATATGGCTAAGCTGTTCCAAACATTTGTTTGTAAACAGTAATCTATACGGGAAAAAAGGTAAAGATTGATTGACAAGATGGTGTGCCGAAGAAAGAGAAGGATCGCTAAGGTATCCCGAAGGTGCATCACCCGTGTTTACCAACCTGTAAACTTCGTGAGAAATGTGTAGTTCTAAAGTGACGTTGATTCAAATCATTTGCTGGAACGAATGTTATGATGGTATTTACTTCAAATTTATGTTTTGTATTAGTTCATCAGTAAATTTCCCAAAGAAATTGCTGGTATGTTCGGCATATCAAAACTATTTTTTAAACATTTCGCAAAGATGTTTTTGACGGTAAATGAACGAATATTGAGAATAAAATAAAGATATGAAGATGATAATTTATGTTTTTTATTTCATTCTTTTAATCATATTTCTTAAGACTAAAGAAATCAGTTTTTAGAATGGAACAAAGCTTGTACGCAGTAATAATATACAGTGGCTCCCAAAATTGAGTATACACATTTACGTTAGAATCGATAACATTTTAATTAACTCAATATTTAATAAATTAACCCAATATTTAATAGATTAAAAAAAAAATGGTTACAAAATCGTAATTTTTGTAGCATATATGTTATACTCAATTTTGTGACCCTGAACTTTGGATCTTTAACGTAAAAACTTCGTTACTTGAAAAACTATGCATTATTCATTTGTTTTGTAGTCTCATACATTTCATTGCTTCTATAGATATAAAGTTCAAGTGCGTATCCAATAATATTGTTTTAAACATTTCAAAAGCAGAATGAGACTTCGGGAGTCAACAACAAACTTGAATAAAATTCAAACACTTAACTGATATTCTAGATAAACTGAATTATGATAACGACTTACGAATAAAATAATTTGTTCATCGATGTTACACATCGATGTAAAATTTATTACATACTCGTGTGTTTAAACAAAAACCTTTTTTATCCATTCCTTTTTATTATTATGTAGGATGCAGTCTTCACAATTTTTGCGCTCTTTGGTATCCTAGGTTTTTCATCCTAAATTCGGTTAGCAAGAATTTCTCATTTATCTCCGAGAAATGCAGTAAAAAATTTCCCCAGTATATTTATTTATTTCGAAGTTTGTTTCGGATAAGGACTTGAAGTATCCCGCTTTCTACGAATTGAATGGAAAATTAAACCTGAATTCAAAATAAGGAAAGTGAAAAGAGTTAAATTCTTTTTTATTGAGAATAGAATTTTTTTGACCCAGTTTTTAAAATTCATCAAATCACAATCAAAATCATTATCACGAGTTGTTGTTGTTCGGTTATTCATAAGGAAAGTTTTTTTTTTTTTTTTTTTTTAAAGAATTCTGAAGTTTTTGATGCCTTTAGAGAGATGTGTTAAAAGCATATGCCTCTGCAAATCAGTGTGTGTGTTAACAATCAAAATTTCACACAGTTTTCTTGAACTATATATATATATATATATATATATATATATTGTGTGATAATACCTAAACCAAGTTTGTTTTAATAAAATCTGAGACGAATATATGCGATTGCGGTAGTTTAGTGGGTGTGATCTCGAGCTCGTTTCGACGTTGTTTGCGTAGTGTCGCGGTTCTAGTTTTGATGCCATTAAAAACTCACTGTGTAGCGGGGTTGAAGCACGTTAATTCTGTCGGGGCTCAGAGTCCTCCAGTTTGTGTAGGGTGAAGAGGGAGGCCAGCTCGGGTGTCGTCCTTGTCATTTGACCGAGGTTCGGAAAAATGAGGTCCTTCGCCAATAGCCCTCGTGTTTCTTCTATGTGCAGCGCTAATGAACAATCATTCAATGGATCAAGAGGCGTGTGCAGACAGTATTAAACGTATAAAATGGTCCTCAGAGACTGAAAACTCGTCGGTATTTTATGATGCAGATTATTATGTTCTTACAGGAGGATGAGGAATATACAGAAATCAAAATGCTTAGGGGGAAAAAAATGTTATTATCGAATAGATGTGATTCAACAATTTGAGTAATAAATATTAACCGTTCAAGAAATCACAGGTGAGTTCTCTTTTGTAGCAGAGGGATAAGAATAATCAATCTTTTTTCCATCTATATTTAGCAACCGTGTGCTTTGGGTTATACATTTGTTTTGATGTTGGTCGAAACTAGTCGCGAGCTTAACCTCGAATCAAGTAGCCTTTTGTTCTCGTGGCAAGCCGGGATGGACGTGCATTTCTAGATGTTTTCCAAACAAGAGCGTTTGTTATTTACCTCTTCAATAACACCATTTTCCCCACGTCCGTCCCATAAATGTGTTTACATTTTTAAAATTTGGTTTGCGCCGTAGCATGACAAACAGTTTCTAGAACAAACATTTTCGTGCTGTTGACCAAGGAACTCTGGTATCCGGTACAGGGGGTCGACAAGAATAATCAGATACGAAAGAAGGAAAGTCGTTCCCGATAAGAAGTGAACTCGTGTGAACCGGGGACTTGGAGCACTTATTTCGGGTTAAAGCGAAAATGGAAATGTGTACGGAAATCAGGTTGAACCGACCTGTTCGGATGAGGACAAAACCTTAATGAAATCTCGAAACGGTAGACGTTTGAACTCAATTCTTTCAAACAAAATAAGCGGCATTGGTTGTGGTTTAAGTACTAAATAAAGATGTCCTGAAATATTAGATAACTGAAAAGATCGATAAATAATTCAGGTAAGAAGAAAAGAAAGTTGGATAGAGCGGATTCGTGAGTCAGAAATATTTGATTTTCTTATTTTAAAGTTTCTCTAAAACTTAGAAAATGCATAATTTCCGCTTTCTTTTCGCCAACCTGTTACTAAATCTTACAAAAAATATCATGCATTTTTTTTTAAAAGTAGAATGTTATTGACGCGCATGGGTTAATTCAAAAAAATAAATGTCGAAATGCATCCATTCAAAAGTGTGCCAGAAATATACTTCAGGGAGTGTATAATTCTGCACAAGTATATTTATGAGATGAAATACAAAGGGCATCAGTAAAGTTTAATTAATTCGAAGAAATAACCGAGATGTCTGGTTAAAATATATTTTGCTCATTAACCGATCTTTATGCACACACCGTTGTAAATCACAGCTCTTGGTGTTCCGAAAGCCGTGGACTGAAGTCACCCGCGGTATCTCAAGCACCTTCGGCAATGAAAAGAGATTTTACTGAGCGATTCTCAAACTTTTTGTCTAGAATACTCTTAAAATATAAACTACTTCACTTTGATCAAATAAAATTCGCTTGCTGAAATCAAACAAAAATAGCTATCATTTGCAACACTGAGCACAAAAGAATCCATGAATGTGCAGGATAAATTTTATACAGATATCTCGGTGATTTCTTTGTAATAATTAAAACTTTACGATACACAAACTTGCATGGTAGACATAAAAGAATTTTAACACAAAAAAGGCATTTTCCCTACCTACTTTAATCATTTATTTAAATTTTGCATCAGAGCGGGTCTCGAAAGACGTTCCGAAGCTCCTGAAATTACGCTTGTACATAGATTTATTTCAAATAATTAACATCGATGCAAAAAAAAAAAAAAAATACTATTTTTGTTCTGACTTGAGGTACTCGCTTCCTTCAAATAACTTGTTGAGACATTGCTGTGACGCTATTTGATTTAAGAACCTCTGCTTGCGAACGACCCCCGACATATGTAAATTAGCATCGATACATTGAAATGCAGAGAATAAGAGTGATTAGAAAGCGAGGCTGAAACTATTTATAAGCAGCGAAGAGTTTGAAGTTCAAGAGAGCGCAATTAGTGCACACGTTTAGTTTCAGGAGAATATAAGACTGTCGTTTTGAATTTGTCCTTTACTCGGACCTATTTTTGTAGTATTTCTGATAAGTAGGAATGTCTGATAATATTTAATCGAAGACGCAAGAAAGTTTCTGCTCACATTCGAAATAAAATATGATTTCTGGATCCTTTTAAGAATTGAATAAATGATATTTATTCAAATATATCCATAGTTCAGAAATTTCAGGATCTCTCTTGCTATAAAATAATTTTCTTGAGAAAAATAAAATCAAACTGATGTTTACTGACTCTCTTTTGGGGCAACTTTGATAGAGTTTAGATCAGGGGTCGCCAAACTTTTTTGATCATCGCCCCCTATATAATTTTTCGAAATCTCCATTGACCCCCACAAAGGTAATTTTCAGGTAATTAAAATAAAACTATATATTAGTCTAAATATTTAATAAATCAGAAACAGTAAGTAAAGTAGCTACAGATTTTTTTACTTCTGAATGAGATGAGTGTACCTGGTATTTCTTGGCAAGGTTCGCTATATTGGGTTCGAAATTAGTCAATTTTAACCGTAAATCCCCTCGAAGCTCCACATTTATTTTATTTCTGTTTTTAGTTAAAATTGAATTAACGTGACTGAAACCGGCTTCAACCATATACGAACTTGGAAATGCCAGCATAAATGGCTGAGCCATTTCGTAAAGTTTCACATATTTTTGCTTTATATTTATATTAGTCCAAAATTTATGTATTGTCAAATTTTTAATAAGCGTTTTTGCTTCAAGATCGGACAATAGTTCAGCAAGCTCATCTTGTATGTTGATGTCGATGTTATCAATTTGCGCCGAAAATGGCGCAATAATCCAATCAGGGATGTCGATGTTTTCCAAATCAACAAAGCGCAGTTTAAAATCGTCGCTTAATTTTTGAAGATGATTTGTATATATTTCCAAGTCTTCTTCTTTTATTTTTAATTGTTGCAGATTTGAAAAATACTTATAATCCTTACGTAGCAATGAAGATCTAAATAAATTTTGATGGGTTCGCCAGCAAGAGACACGGATAAGCCTCAATCGCTCTTCTGGCTACATACTATGAGTCGTGCAAATTAAAAACTGGTCACAAGGTCAAGTTGTGACGTCACGGTATACATACGAAAACACATAAGGAAAAAGAGGGGCAGATTGTTTTCTGATTTATTATTTTATTTTCTATAAAGAATATAATATTAAGTCAATTATAAAAATATTTTAAATTTTTACGTACGCAATTAGATATGTGTGATTTGCGTATTAAGAACTGTTTTTCCTTCGAGTCCCAATAGACCCCCATTCGACCCCTTGGGTCAGATAGACCCCCTACTGTTGTTAAATAGACCCCTAGGGGTCTATATAGACCACTTTGGCGACCCCTGGTTTAGATCCTCGAAAGCATCGTAACCGGGGTGTCACAGCTCGAAATCACAGTGTGTCACAGCTTTCGCGTGTTCGAAAACCCGCAAAAGTCGAGAGCACGGGGATTTATTTTCAGTTGCAGCGACTTTTTCTTCTACAACAACGCCAGAAATTAAAACGCCTTACCAACTAGTCAGATGAGACGTCTTTTCAGCCTGGTAAAAGGAACAGTAAAATGCGACCTGTCAACTTCTTTCTTCGGACAACTGAAACAGCTTTCGAAACGCCGCTCAAGGTCACCACTCTCTTGCTCCCCGGGGTAGAAAAACATCCCCGATGTTTCGAGAAAAAAAACGTCCTCCGTCGAAAAGTGTTAGTCGCTAAGTTGTAACGTAGGCGGTATCGTTTTCCCCATTTCAATTAATACTTTATGATGTTGATTGATTTCAATATCTCTCCCAATGGAGGAAACTCGACTTACTTAAGTTGGATTAGAATTAATCGAGTGAAGTGAACAGGTTTGATAAATTGCATTTATAAGCAGGGAAGAAATTAATATGTAGTACTAACGAGAGGAAATGGAAGAAAAAACAAAGGAATAGTAACCGTATTGACAAGGATACGGAGTTATCAGATGACAGCTGAGAAATATCTAAATAGAGTCAATGAATCGGACCCTCATCGCTAAGGACCCGAGCGATGCGCATAACTCCTCTGCTTTTGATTCAAGAGTTACGAGGGACGTTCAATCAGTCACTAGAAAATCCAAGAGATGGCTCTCCTAGCATCGAAAACAGTTTGTTTTGAGTAAGCATCATGACTCACTAGACAGATGTTTAAGTCTCAGTTATTTACAACGCACGGTTTTATTTTTATTGTTGAATGGAGCAAGAATCTTGTGGTTTTTTTTTAGAAAAATGGGAAAAGGTGAGTGTCGAGCGACGATTAAACACTTATATGAGATTTGAAAGGCTTAACGGAAAGAGATAAAACATGAATTGGCACATCTACTCCTGTGTTTGCAACTATTTATTATAGGGTAAATGAGTTTAAATGTGGTCCATAAAAGACGATCGGGACGTCGAGTGGAAGTGACTTCTTCCGGAATGATAAACCACGATATGGTTTTGAGTGATCAAAGGAGTTTAAATAGCTAATGCCGCTAAGGAACAGTATTTTCAATTTCACGTTAAAAATTGGGCGTGAAAAAAAGTCTCAGTAGGTTTACTCAGTGGTTGCTCTCATGGAAAGCAAAGGAAAATGTGTGGTCGATTCTAAGGCCAATTGGGCGCTTTTTCATCGCAATCTTGGCGAGTTTCTGCGTCGATACATAACTGCGGACGAAACGTGGATGCACTCTACATTCCAGATACATGGGAACAGACTAAACAATGGAGTTCTTGAAGGCGAACGAGCTTCGAATTGGACCGCTTTGAAATCTTACTTTTCAGATGGCTTTAAAAAGTTGGAGAAACGATTGGAAAAGTGTATCGAGCTAAATGGATATCAATGTTGAAAAATAAGAAATAAAAATATCTACCAAAAATAATTTTTTTATCTTTTTCGAAGGATTAATTGAACGATCATCTTCATAGAAACAAAGGATCTTTGGACACTTCAACAATAGTTGCCGAATTCAACGTTGTTTCGTGGAATTTGTCAGCAATTTCTGCTGGGTTGTCACGTCTTCATTACAAACAGATAAAATTCTACATCGCCAAGGATGGGCGAAGTAGGAAGATTGTTTTTAGGATTTCATCAGAAATGCGACCATTCATTTATAACTCTCTCATTTCCATGCGGAGGTATGAGGGAGTTCTGTCCCTCTGCTGCAAATCTTGCATCAAGGATCCACGTCTAATGTTTTCTGATTCCGCGTATCGTTTGGTGATTGTAAGTTTCAGTTGTGTGTTGGGAGTATCGACGGGTAGAGAACCGATAAGGTCGCTGATGTAAGCCAGGATATTGCAATCCGAAATAGAAACTACACTTGAAATAATTTTCTGAAACGATATCTTTTGTAGATGGGATTAGAGCTGCGAAAACCATAATTCTGGGTTATTTCACCAAAATGGAGGCGCCTTAAATGCGACACAATCTACTTCATTTGTTCAATGAATGTTAGTGTCATTTTAGCAACCAGAGTACAAGAAGTAAGACAGATAAGCGGCTCGGGGAAAAAAATACCATTGAAATTGAATAAGGACTGATTCAATTCAAATCGTTGCTCTCATTGCCCCGAGTTACCAATGTGGTGACTATCTCAGAAGGTGAAATTATCAGCCGAGAAACTCAAAGTAATAATAATAATTTATTAACATAACAACATTTAAAAGAAATTAAAATGAACAATAGAAACACCTGATGATCTAACAACTAAAGAAACAAAGTGAGAATCGGGGTCAGAAGGTGGAAGTCAAGGTTGAAAAGCTACTATTTCAATATACTCTTAGGATCAGAAGGACTCGAATTCACTTCTGTGCGCTTGTTTTTTCACACTTGGCTGGTGCCGACTAGTTTGCATGGGAGTTATACCGCAAGCTCACTGAATCTAATGTGACTTCCCTTCCACCAGGCATTTTAATCTCGCGAGTGTAATTTTAATCCTATGGAATTTCTATTTTCTTTTGAAGATGTAGACTTTTTTTTTATCTGTTTGAATGTCAATAAAAAAGCATCCGAAAGAGCCAAAAATAATGAAGGCTTCTGCGGAATTAAATTCCCCCCCCCCCCCCGATTCTCAAAAATATTTTTAATCTATTTAAATTATTCGCTTGTAGATTTTTTGGATATAAATAAGAAAAATATTATACGAGAGTAAAATTTTCTCTTTTGATCGATGTCTTAAAGAAAGTTGTGAAATATCTTTTCCTGGTTTGTTATAAATTCACAATAATTGATCCAAACATTTTTTATAAATGTTTTAAGAAATTGGGGAGAAAAAAATGTAATTTTCTTTTGCATTTTGTTGCATTCAAATGAAAAGCAGTAGTCCAGATTTGAGGAGGAAAGTAGAAATTCCCCAGTATCAACGTTACGTTCACGATATCAAAATGGTATATAGCCTTGTTGCACGAGGCAGGTTACAAATGAAGACTATATACGAGTATTAACATGATATATATAATTGAGAGTTCTTAAAATAGAGAAAAATACTATCAAAAAAATAACACGCCTTCAAAATCGAACTAGAAAATCAATGGAACCGCGCGCGTGCATTTTATAGCACAGTGGTGCACGTGCGCAATTCATCGTATCGGTAGGCAAAAGTCAATGATTCAAATTCTGGTCAACTGCAATCAGCGAGAGGTTGTGCAAATCATTTGAGAAATTCTTGAGATTTAAACATATATTTGACTTATGGCAATGATGGATGGAGAAGGGGGTATATTGTAACTGAAATGTCCTTATTTTTAAATTTGATTTTGTTATGTGCAGGGTATGAATTAACTAACAGCAATGAATAATTCTTTTCACACAAAAAAATTTTCTAAAAAAAAAATGCATGATACTCAAATGATTATATTACTATAATCATGCTTTTGTACACAAAAATGGAGTAAAATGTTAAAGTTATCTTTCGAATACTGCTCAATTAAGAGTAAACTCAGAAAACCAGTTGTGATTGTTTCGTGGCGTCAATCGGAATTGCGGAATACAGGAGATCAAAGTACAAGGTTATTCAAAATGATTCACACAATTTCAAAATTACATCATTTCAAAAATAAACGACACAGAAGGATAAATGATATATGAATACAAACGAGAAAATGTGAAAGTTTCGTATTGTGAACAATAGGTGGCCGTCTCGTGTGTTCTTCGTAAAGCTATTTCACGAAAACTGTTTAAAGAGCTACCTCATAGTTGGATCGCTTGCATTGGACCAGATGACTTGTTGTTATTCCGCTGGCCACCAAAGTCACCTGATATGGGCCCATGTGATTTATTCCTTTGTAAAAGATAAAGCGCATGCGCCACCTTTGCTCACAAATTTATGTAAATTTAAACCACGATTGTTAGTTATTGTACATTCAATAACCATTGATAACAACGTGTAATCAATGGTGACATTCAATAACAACGTGTTTGGCAGGAATTTACATAGTGAATTGACATTCAGGGATGGCCATCTGGGGGGGGGGAAGAGGGATGCGGGGGATGCTATGCACCGGTTCCCTGTGACTGAGGGTGCCCCAACATGATCAAGAATGAAAATAATGTACTCTTTCACATGAAAACTTGACAATATCCAATCTTTGTTAGTATGACGTAAAGTTCCTTTTATCGTAAATATTATTCTAATAAATCTGTAAATTTTAACTCTCTCTCTCAAACCTATTCTTCGTTATGCGAATAGTTAGTTTTTGTTATTTGATTCGGAGAACTTTCGAGTATCTCCACCTAACCTGAACTTTTTAATCAAGCATGTGTGCAGAACACTGACATATACTTGCTATATTAAGTACCGAAAAAGAAGTTGCATGAATTGTAATTTTTTTGAATTTTGTAAATTTTTTAAATTTACAAAACATTTAGGGACCCAAATGGTTTCTTGCACCCAGGCTTCTTCATAGAAAAGGCCGGCTCTGTTCACATGACGCGTAATTAAAGGAAGTTATATCAAACACTTGTATAATAATAATAATAATAAAAACCTTCTGCAGTTTTCCTTTCAATAATAATTCATTTCTAAAAACCTTGTATGTAAATTGCATATCTTCGATCGGCTTTCGGCTCTCAAACAGGTGTTTTTAAATGAATCATATTTGTTGATAAGATATTGTCCTCGTGGCGCGAGATTGCGAAATGTAATATCGGACTGAAATGTAAAATGAAAGGTACGAAAAAAAATCTCTCTTTATTGAATACTACTCAGCATCAAAATTGCAATCCACAATACAATTCAAAACAAGACGAAACAAAGGTACCGTCGCAATTAAGTTAACTTTAAACATGCTTTGAGTCTCTGTAGTTGAATTCTGTTTTTTAATCCTATTTAAATCAGAAGAGTACAAATAAGTAATGGGTAGTTTCTGAAAACATAAAACCAAACGGTTTAATTTCGTGGCTTACGCGTTCTTCTTCTTCTTCTTCTTTTTTTTTTTTTTTGTATTCAGTTTTTGTTATAGTTTTTGACTTTTAAATTTTTGGTTAGGAGTTATTAAAATAGTTGGTGATATACTTTTGAATAAAAAAGAAGTACGAATCTACAAAATAAACAAGCCTACCTCCTATTGTTCCCAATATAAAACCTCCTCATTTTCCCTTTGTATTCATGCATTATTTATCATTCCGAGTCTTTTATTTATGAAAATATGGAATTTTATCGGATGAATCATTTTAAATTTCCCTGTATAATACTCTAAATGTAATTCACAGCTCAAAAAAAATTTCTTATCTTTAACTGCTGCAAATCTATGGAATATTTCATCAAAATGGAGGGCTATTGGAACCTCCCGCTCAACTAAGCCAAGGCTGACGATGGGTCATGGAAAATCTCATGGAGGGCAAGATAAGTTTTAATTTACTGAAAGATCTTTTATAATTACGTGTGTGTGACAATGAAGGTTCCAACGGTCAGTAAAATCTGAGAAAAAAGACCAACTTTCAGATTTGGATCTTCTCCATAGTGTTCCATAAAACGAAGCGGGTAATTTTATGACGAAAGCTTCGTATAAATTCTTAGCTTTTTGTTGTTGTGCTCGTTTCATTTCATTGAATTTCTGTAAAAAATTGAAAGAAGAATGGAAAACATTTCGTTCTATAATCTTCTCATCTCTTAAGTTCAATATTTTCTAATCATATTTTTTTGTGGGATAATCACGACTACGTTGATAACAAAATGAGTTGTTTCTCTCCAACGAAAGAGATGACTACCAAAAAAAAGTAGATAAAAGAATGATAGGCGATTAAGGACGCAGAAAGCGCTTCGTAGGTAATATCTTTCTCATTATCGTTCTTTTTTTATTATTTGTTTTTCTCTCTGGAGATAAATTATCGCAACCGTTTTTACTTTTTACCGGATTCTCCTTTTCCAATCCTTCGTTTGCAGAAGAATTAACCTTTTGACAAATACACCTATATCGAAACTTATCGTGCAATGAATGCAAAAACAAACAAATATGCCATTGGAGCAAAGTTATTGGGAGCGATAACGGTAACCGTATCTTTCACAAACTGTCTCGGCCGGTAGTTACACCGGGGATTTTTTTCCCCCTGCTCGATTCGCACAATAGTTGAAATTGCGCACCTGAGAAGCAAGGTGCGTGCTCTACTGACCTTGAAATACAGGTGCCAACACCCCCTATCTAAATCATGCTGCAGGTGTCCGCCATTGTTGTTGTTCCTCCCTGATCTGATAATGTATTCTGAGAAGGGTGTTTGGGGGGGGAGATTTCTTTTTCCTTACTTTTTTCATCCCCCCCCCCCTTCTTCATATTACAAATGCGCGTATATTTTAAAAAAAAACTTTCGGCAGTTTTAGTTCAAAATTAAATTTTTAATAGGTTTTTCAACTATGAGAGGAATTTTGAAAAAGTTCTCAAATTTCAAATCATTTTTTTAAAATAATGTTTAATAAATCCATGCTCTAATGTTATGCTTGATACATCTAATGTTCAAAAGAATCACACTAAAAAATCTATATAAGTTAATAATAAATTACAGAACTATAGCAAAAGTACATTAACTAAATTTAAAATGTAAAATTTAAATGAGTAAAAATTAATGTTATCATTACCAAGGTGAAAACATTGAAAAATACGTAGCACAATTGAATAAAAGCAAAGTCATAAATTTAAAATAAGGAGATTAAGCAAAAAATTAAAGGTGACAAAAGTCAAAAAAGTAAATAAAGCGATTAAAATTGTTATATATGTATAATACAAAAACAATAACGTACACGAAGTAACAATAAACGTCTAACTATATATGCTAATAGTACATTGCCTAACTATAGCAATATGAAAAATTGAACCACATTTAAAATGTAATACTAAAACTAGTAATTTAAAATTATACAGTTCTTACATTGGTTTTAAAAGACATTAACATTACCTAAGTTTACAAAGTAGAAATCAAGAAAAATAAGACAGTAATGTCAAAAACGGAGATAAAGTAATTTAAAATACGGGGACTGACGAGGTGTGGCTGCATGACACTTATGTATTGGATCTAACCTATTTCCCCTCAGTACAATCAATTTATGAAAATTGGTAAAAAATTAAATACAATCAAAAGTCCATATTCAAAAAATAATTATTATTAAATAGAAGACAGAATAGAATGAAAAATAAACCAAAAGGATCAAAACTCATTTTAGCCAAATTAAAATAATCCATTTAAAATTAAATATAGCTTATTTATGCACATTTTAAAAATATAAAACTTAAACAGAGTTATAAAACACACACACACGCATAACACTTAAAACCCATGTTTTCTACATAATCTACAGATCGAAAGTGATGCTTGTTTAAAAAAAACTAAGGCATCCGCCTACCTTCGAACAGGATTTTCTTAAATAATAGAAAAATAACTTTTTATATGGATTACACTGTAAGATATGGTTAAAAACTTAAAATACAATGTAAAATTTGCATTAAAAATTGTTTTAATATTTCACCTAAAAAAATACATAAAAATAGCAGTAAAATGGCACTTGTGTGCAAAACACCAAAATTGAAATTTAAATAGAGATATTTCAATTTTGTAAATTTTATTAGGATGAATTGAATCTAATTTAGGATTTGTGCCTCTCTCACATTTATAACTCTGAAAATTAAATATTTATAGGAAGTCGTACTTTAACATACAGAAAGCCCGTAAAATTTTGTGATAGGTTATGACTTTTACTATCAATAAAATGCAAAGTAATAGCATTATAAGAATAGGAGAGCTTCAAATCCTAAATTCAATTTCATAGAGTATTTCATGAAAGTTTCATAACATTATATACATAACTTTTTTCAATACGATGTTTTGCGCTGAAGCAAAATATGAAAATCTTGATTTTGAGAAAAAACTGAAAATACATTTCAACCCAGAAACTTACCTAATTAAATAAAAATTTAACATTAAAAGGCCCCAGATTTGTAAAGTTCACTATCTGTATTACTTAAATAAGTTATCTTTTTCTTCCTGATGGCTTTTAAAACTTTCCTAAGCTTACATGTAATAGGTGTTGTATAACGCTTCAATTCCCTGATTCGATTATAACCCAACTTTTTGTATCCCTTTACAGTGAAGTAGCCCGGATTTTCAATGTTCAGCATATGTAAGACTTTTAAGCAACCTTGATGTTCTTCGTTAAATTGTAATATTGCATCATATGCACCCAGTTTCACAGTTTTCAAACAAACAAAAACTTCCTTTGGGACTCTTTGTCATATTACACCATTAAGAGATTCATTTGTATTTTGGGTATTGGGAAATTCATCTTGCATGTTGGAAGTTATTTTGATGACAATATTACGTAAAATAACAATGAAAAACAAGCATTAAAGTTCCCTTTCCGGTAGCAGAATGCTGCTTCCAGTTCTAAAATTTGACTCAGACTATTATTAAAATGCTTATAACTCAAGTTCTATGTAAGATAGAAACAAAACTGAAACTGTTCTAGAAAGCTAAGAAATCAGGATTTAATAATAGACCATTAATAAAAAAAATCGACTTTTTGACCGAAAATGCGTTTTAAAAGTAGGCGGATACCTTAACCGCCTTATCTGCTTGACTGATTGATTTTATGAAATAAAGGTTAAAAAAGTTATAAATAAAAAAAAATATTGCGGTGCAAAAAAAGTTTTTATACCATTAAGACATAATTATACAATTTGTTTTTAATGGGCTATTTAATAACTTTTTATAATTAAATCTATAAAGTAGAAATTCTTAACACAAGAATATATGACTAATGATAGAGTCACCAATTATTGGCTAAGAATTGTATGAAATAAATTTCTAATTAACATATGACCTAAAATTATAGTAATACTAGCTTATAAAACAGATCTACATATTTATATGTATTTAATTTATACTAATCTTTATTAAATGAATATTTAAAAATTGATACGATAGTTTGCCTTGAAGCAGCTCAAGAAAAATTACTTAAATTTTTTTTTTTAGATTCGCACTTGGCACTTTGTTATTACTTCGTATAATATAATTAAAGATAATATTTCTAAAAATATAAATACACGCACACAACACACGTGTGTGTGTAAAACTAGAATAAGCCGCCTACCCTAGAGGGCGCCGACTCTGTCAGAATGGATGACGAACTAAATCCAGACGGCGTGAGCCATCAACAGGAAGGATGACTTCGTAAACGACGGGAGCCATCAAAACAGGAAAGATGACTTTGTAGACAATTAGAAACGATGTTCAAAGTGTTTTGTGTTCGAGTAAATGTTGATGTGAAATGTCTTAATTAAATAAATAAAATGTTCAAGATCTGATTTTTTGTTGAGCTAAATTAGTAACATAGGCAGAGCTATACATACATATATATTATTGTGTGTGTGTGTAAGATGTTCTCTAAAGCTAGATCCATTCTGTCTCATGAAACTCTTAAAAGCTGATCTGAAGCAGCTGCGAATGATTACTACAACTCGATAATCGGTTTAAATTAATTACCGCTTCCTACACTTTCATTCTGAGCCCTTTTACGATACTTGATATTCACGAAATTTCTTCTCAATGTTGCGCTTATGATAGTATTATCCTACAAGAACCGTGTTTTTGTAGATTTTGGCCTCAAATCTTCGTTTCATTCTGCTAAAATATTCTAGTACATTAATTTATTACGAATTAATTTAGTTGGGGAAGGGCCAAACTATGTGAAAGAACTGGGACTTTCCACAGAATTAATTTCTCTTTTTGATCGTCGAGTGTTAAATCACTTTATCAAGCCACATTCCTTCTATTCCCTTCCTTATTTCAGCATCGTAATAAAAGATTGGGAAATATTTTTCTCGTCCGGTAACACATGGATACGGATAAGAAATTGTCTAGAATATTACTTTCAAATCGGGCCAATTCATGTAATGAAAATATAACCGAAATCTTGTTCATATGTCGTTCATACCCGTTTATTTGTATCGGGCTCTTTAAGTTTTTTGTCTCCCCAACAGGCAATAGCCATAATTCCCATGATCGAATTTATGGTACATTCGAGAGCCTTTCATTTACCGTACGTTTGAAACCCCTAGAAAAAGACCGATGGATAGATACATTATCTGTAATCCCTAGTGTTTTCGTAAATAAAATTGAATAAATGGATTTCGCTCAAGAACTGAAACTGAGTATTTATACAGAATCCGATTTCTTGTATAACATAAATAAGTGGAAACTGGATTCCCCTGTTTTCGCCTTTAGCAGCGCATTCAGCCTGTGCATTTTATTTTGCTTCTTGTTAAAACTGAATACATAATACGCAGAAAGAAATTTCCCACTATTTTTAGCAATCCTAGATGAGTGAATCAGCCGCATAAGTGGATAGCATTTACCTATTTCTAACTGAAGGACTTTACTCTAACAGAAAAAATAAGATTTTACTTGTTCGGTAAATCGTATTTTGAAGCAATTAATTATTTTAAAAAAATTCAATTTGTTAAATTTTACTACCCTTTGACGAAGTCATAATTTATAAATCAAAAGAAGATACGAATACAAGTTATTCTACGAAAGAATTAAGTATATTTATCGATGCACAATTCTTTCATAGAATTACTCATTTGCTCATATACTCGTAAATGATGGTGATGTAGTGGTTGGTTTTATTGACGTCGCAGTAAGAAACAATACGAGGGCTATTGGCGACGGACCTCGTAATTTCGAACTTCGGTCAAGTGACGAGGATGACACCTGAGCTGTCATCTCCCATCTTCCACACCATGCTAACGGAAGGACTTTGAACCACGACAGATTTAACGTGCATCAGCCCCGGCTACACGGCGAGTCTTTAGTGGCATCAAGGCTCGAACCGCCGACCACGAGTCCTCTGCCATGACCCCTAGGCTACCACAGCCATCAGGTGATGTAGTTTTTTTTTCAACTATTAATCTCCTAGTATTGATCCTAAGGTAAAAGAAATATGAGAGACAAATTACTCTGTGCAAAATTTTACAAAGACATATTTAACCACCAAAAGACCAAAATTTTTATTTAAAAAAATAATTATTAAATTATTCAGTTAAATGTTATAATTAAAGCAAAAGATAAAATATTGAAGGGAACAAAATAATATTCTTTTCAGATAATAAAATTAAAGCTCAGGATAAATTATTAAATTGAACCTATTTTAAGCTAAATATAACTACTGCTATCGTAAAATGAAAATAAACAAATCTCTTCACTTTACTTTGCAAACAGTGGTCGGTTGACCAATTTATACGTTATCTAAAACGATAGCTGTTTCGGTGGCTATTTATAGAAGACGGTGCGGTTGAGAATAATCATTATCAAGAGACATTATATCGACGAAATTTGGCAACGTATTTATATCAAATTGATAGAAATCTGGGATTTCTCTTACTCGGTATAAGTAATATAACATGAAAAGAAAAAGTCACAAAAAAGTCGCCGAAGATGACGGTCGAGCGGTCTCGTATGGATGAGGAGTAAGGAAGGGATGTTTCTCTCCTCTTAGTTGAGGCAGGTAGACATCTTCTAGGACACTGGTTCCAAACTTTTTGACCCATGGACCCCTTTTTATAGTCAAAATTTGCCCACAGACACCCAAGTGAAAAAGCTACATAAATGCATAGTATAAAAATTACAAATTTACAAAAAATCCTTTTGTTGAAGAAATACTTACTGAAACTATAACTTTTTATTAAAATAAAATTTTAAAAAAATTAATGACTTGGATGAACTTGATGAGATGTTATGAGTGTATTTATGTCCGGCTCAGAGTTCGTGAGTAGCAACTGCAGAGTTTAATTTTTTAACAACTAATTTCTAGTTTTTTTGTTTTTTGTGATGAGGTTCATAACGGCACTCAATCCCCGTTCTACCAAATAGGAAAACAGTCAACAACTTCTGTACAATAACCCACAATGTAGGATATAAAATTGGGATCTGTTTTTGTAACCAGAATTTGTGGTATCCTTGTTCTAACATTGCTTTAAGTTCCTCATTTGTGGATATTTTAATAAGCTGCTCCTGTATTAGTATGGATTCATCTGTATTTGGGATCTGAGTTTGTCCACGCACAAAAGGGTTCAACTCCCAGTCGGGAATATCCAAGTGAAGAATATCTTTACATTTTTGGTTCAGGTCTGCATGAAGAGCCGTTAGATTTTGACAGTAAGCAAAAAAAATCTCCATCTCTATTTTGCAATTTCGAAAGATTTGGAAACTGAGAACATACTCCTCTTCCCAAGTTTTGTTTGTACAGAAAAAGTTTTGCAACAAACGCAGATATTACGTTTTTAGTTTTGATTAAATTTAGATGGTCACCTTGTAGTTTCAAATTAGTTTCGTTAAATTTGGTAAATATATCAGCCATATAGGTTATGCCATTTTGTGAGTTAATGAAATTGTGTCGCAAATCATTGTTTTTGCTTTCCAGGAATTCCAACACTAAATCAAAGAGCGCATAAAATCGATTGAAACATACACTTTTAAGTAACCAACGTACTTCTTCGTGAAGTAGTAAACGATTATAGTCTTCATCATTTTCCAAACAAAGTTGAACAAATATTCTCTCATAGAAGGCATTCCTTTTGATTTTATTAACTGTTCTCATGACATAATCTAGTGATTCATGCAAACGTTCACTAAGATTTTTTTGTGACTAATTGAAGTCGATGAATGACACGATGTACTGAAAATACATTCGTCACAGCTAGTTTTACGTATGCCAGAAAGACTCGATATCTTCCTAACATTACCGGAGCACTGTCAGTAGCAACAGAAATGACATTAGTCAAAGGTATAGCTTTTACATCAAAGAATCTTTTTAATTCAATAAATAACATTTCACCTTTCGTATCAGTTTCCAAATATTTAGCAAATAACAATTCTTGGCAAAAATTTTCTTCTTTTACAAATCTTACATAGGCTAAAAGTAAAGCTTCATTTCCTGATAAAGTGGACTCGTCAAGCTGTATAGAAAATTCAGATGTTTTTTAAGTACTCACATAAAGAATTTTCTACGTACTGAGCTATTTCGTCAATCCTTCTTTGTACTGTATTATTACTAGATGGAATTCCTTTTATAGTGTTGAAAGCTGGTTTGTGCAACATGGTGCGTATTGCCTAACTTACAGTTGGTAAAATAAGTTCATCACCAAAAGTGTCCTGCTTTACGGACTTTGCAATCCATAAAGAAATGTTATAAGAAGCAGTCCATCGTCATCTCGCTGAGATGTTGTCCCTATGTGTTAATGCAGTGACGGTGTTTTCAAATATTTTTCTTTGACTGTTTCTAAAAAAGTTAAATCCTTATCTTTTTTGTCATTATGGATTTTCATTAAATGCTCCTTAACTTCGAAGATTTCATTGAATCATTTACGTAGTTTTATTACACATAGATAAAGTACTATTTCCTGGTGATGAAATAAAGCCATACTTCAAATATTCGACACTGCATTGTCGGCATTTTTTTTTTCTGGCTCACTCATACAGTTATCTGTTAAACTGGTCAAAAAAAAAGGATAAAAGAAAATTTGTACATCAAATGTTTTATTTGCAGCAAACTACTGTTAATTATTATTAACTTTGTGACGTTGGGCTATTAGCGATTTTCTCTTCGCTAACCTTGGGAACTTCAACTGAAATTGATTGCAAGAGATAACAATTTCTTCCCAACCAAAATGAAACGCGATTACGTTAATTAGATGCAGGTTGAAGTAAAGTGAAGTGATTCAGATATGATATATAAGTAAAGAGAAATTTTCAGGAAAGAGAGAGTGCGGTTAACTCTGAGTGTTGTTCTAACAAGAGGCCGATAATATCAAGAGCTAGTTACCGGTTTTTGCTGTCGCAAAGAATCTGTTTGGAGAAAGCCCCAACTGGAACGGTTTGATAAGAGCATATAATTTCAGTGTTATTTAAATTGGTTGGCTAACCCAGCAGTCCAAAGCGAGCCATAACCCATGATAAATTATAGTAATTGATAAATAAATAGTTAAGGGGGATTGGACATGTGTGTCTTCGGAGAAGTTATTGACTTTTAGAGTTAATTACATTAAATTGAACTATGGCACAAGAATCGGATTGAAATAATCATTCGTTGCAACTTTTTCAATGGAATGCTGCAGTAAAGCCCTTTTGAATTAATTATTTGACGTGAGGATGAAATTTCACGTAATTTTTGAATAAAATAAAATTCTCAATAATTAACTTCTTTAAAAAAAAAAACTTTTGATATGTTACTAATTTTTTAATAAAAAAAAGTAAACCCTTAACAAACGTTAAGGATTACTTTTTTTTAACATTTTACTTTTTCAATATAGTAATCCCTTAACTAACGTCATGGGATTATTATATTGAAAAATGTAATATATAATGTTTTCAAAAGAAATCAGTTTTATTCAAATGCACTTATGTAACAAAAGTACACTATCTGCGTAACAATACAAAAAATGTAACCATACCAAAACTTCTTTTTATCTAAGACTGGGAAAGCTTGTTAAAACACTTCGTATCAGCATTAAATAGAACTAAACTGTTGATTAGATGTACGATGTACGACTCTTTTATAGCTTGTGTTTATATTGTAGACAAGTTAGTGCATGTAGCGGCGTTATTGCGTTCCTGAATAAACCTGTTTTCGGCCGTCTGCCTCGTACCGTGCCATGATTGTTATGTTAGCGCCATCTAAAACTATTAAATCATAGACGTGTATCAGTGGAATTTTTTTAATTTTCATTTCTAAGGGATTATCTCATTTTTTTAATTTTCATTTCGTTATTATTTTCTTGTTATATTGTTGTTAGCGTGTTGATGGAAATTAAAAGCTTAAATTTATTGAAGTAAACTGCACAATAACTAAGTTTTAATAATAACATTAAAACAAGTTATTCACACCATTGTTACTACAAGTGACAAATCAGTGGAAAAAGTTTTGTAAATGTTCATTCACAAAAGGTATTTCATAATGCTTAGTACATGTGTAACATACTGTATTTTAAGCACCCATCTATATTTATATTTTACTCGGGACATAAAAATCGCTACTATTTTATTTATTGTTGTTTATTTAAATTCCATTGTAATAAAAATGGATCACAATTTTATTATTTTATATTAAACCTTGTACGGATCCCCCTGACATTGCTCAAGGACCCCAAAAGCACTTTTAAATTTCTATGCACCCCCTGAATGATATCGGGGATCCCTGGGGGTCCGTAGGGACCATTTTGGGAACCACTGGCCTAGGAGCTTGATAGTTGAGCGGGTGAAACCTGCTTCCTGGTTGGTTGAATTATATCGACTGAGTCACCCTTGGAAGTGCATAGAACAGTTTCCTAAATAGGCAGCTGTTATAAGATTAAATAAGCATTAAGAATCAGTTGTCTCAGCTCAGAGACCTAGATGCGAAGCGGGGCAGTCGCAAAATGTATTAATTTAATCAAAATATTTTATATTTAATGTTTATAATTAGACTCGAATCAACTCACGCACTTTAGAACAACAAGAGGGCTGATGATGATGAAACTCATATTTTTTGGAGCCACAATCAAACGACAAAGACTTCTAATTTCCAACTTATCTGAGAATTTGGAGGCTCAGATACATTTCACTTCTGATGTGCTTCCTTCATTCTTTAATTCTACCAACATCTTTCAGTATAATTAAATAGTCAACAAGTACAAATTCCAATTGAAGATATGTAAAAGCAGGATAAAACAATTTATTTATCGAAGAATATGTAAGGTCACTCTCTTCAAATCCTTCTTATCTCGGTTAGTCATACTTTATAATGTAATAATAAAGTCTTAGCTTACCAAATCTCTCGTTCTGAGTCAAACACTTCTCGATAACAGTTGATTCTTATCTTAGAACTTTAATTTGGTTAGTTTAGTTAGTTTAGTTTTTTATCAACGTCGCACTAGAAGTAACACGAAACTATTGGCAGCGGACGTCGTAATTTTGAACCTCGGTCAAGTGACGAGGAGGACACCTGAGCTGGCACCCCTCTTTCCTAACTTCCACACCACGCCAACGGGAGGACTTTGGGCCCCGACAGATTTAACGTGCATCAGCCCCGGCTACACGGCGGGTCCTTAGCGGCCAAGGATAGAACCCGAGACTGAACGAAAATTGGCGGTCTCGAATGCGAAGCCATGACCCCTAGGCTACCGCGGCCACGAGCTTTAACTAGAATTCGCTTCATTCCAAAATATTAATTTCGATGCCTCAGTCCAGTTTAAAAACTCCTATCCTCCTATTGTTATCATCTATCTTACTTCTCTTTCATTTCAATTATGTTTCGCTTCTATATCACTATCTCTAATCCAATTCACTAAATTTCTTACTTTCCTATAACTTTGCCTAACTACGTTTCATTTTTTTGCCATGCAGTTGGAATTTAATGCACCGGTTTCCTAGGAAACTGTAGCTTGACGTCTTCTTTTCAATCTTTTCTGCAGTTATTATTTCAAGTTAAATAGCCACAAAAGGAAAGTTCAAGTTATAGAAATTCAAAGAATATAAAACTGAATAGATGAAAATTTCGAATATGAAACCGATCCATTTATTTGTAATCGAGTTATGAACGTTCAATATCACACACTCTCTCTCAAGTTTTACTTTACAGCAAAACACCTGAATTCTATATTAGGATGAAAATCAAAGTTCTCTCTAACCAACGCACTCGAGTTCGAGCGAGTTAAGTCACAATAACTAATGGTTCGAGTGGATAATAAACTCCCACCGATAATGAACTCAATTCAGGGGGTCCTAAATCACCGTCAGTCTCCTTCGATGCTCATGCCTCAATCATTTCTGTAACTGTTCGTCGCTCATCCATATCCTCATTCACAAAACTTCTTGGATTGAATCTAATTTGCGTGTATCACGTGTCATTTGATTGGAAAGCAGTTGTAAATTTAAATGAAATCAGGAAATAAACTTAAATTTTAGTGGATGAGAAAGTTCGCGAATAACCTACCAATATCTTGTTCACCAATTTCTCCTCTCATCTTGTATTCTTTTTATACAGTGATGCTGATTTATATAAATCAGCATCACTGTATTCAAACAATTTCTTAGAAGTTTCCAAAATATCAGTTGAAGGGGAAATGGGCCCGTTACAAGTTACCTGTGAGTATCCGAGTGCAAAAAAGTCGCGCTTCTTAATTCGCAATATCAAGAGTTCGAATGCGAGAGTCACAAAAACAGGAAGTCCTTCTTTTAGAAATGTTCGCTTTGTGCATCCGCTTCCTACCTAAATTCAGCATTGACAGATATCCACAAGAATAGTTTCCAAAAATCGAAATGCTGCCAGCATTATTTGTTGCCAATTGTAATCTTAAATGCAATAGAGATTTTAAAAGTAAAAAAAAAAAATGACATAAAGTGAACTTTTATCAGCTTGCAATTTCTTTTTATTTATTGATTCAATTGTCTGGATTTTGTGTGATTCAAATTTCACAAAAATAAAAATGCCTATTTTTCTGAGCATTATCATAGCTTTATAATTTTATTACTTATTTATTATTCAATTGAGTGTGAAATCGTATTGGTTTTTAAATAAAAATAATTTTGTTATTATCAAATGATTATTTCTAAGAATCGGTCTGGCTTGGAAATAATCAAATGGTTATTTCTAAGCCAAAAATCCTCAGTTCCAACACAGTACTCGAGCATTCAGATTACGGTTCAAATTCTTGAGTTATTCTCGTTTATTGAACTTTGGAATTGAAAGGTATGGAATGATGTTTAGGGGCGTTTCTCAGGGAATCCAGTCCATTCCTACATTTACACCATTGGTTCTATGCACGCGGAGTAGGTTTCTTTTAAGAGTCAAACAGGCCCGTTCCTGAGGGGGTGGAGGGCCTGAGGATTTTGTGTGTGCGCGCGCGCTCTTATATAATTTTAAAATACATAAAACATTTGCACAAAAATTTATTTATTGATGTTAGGCGAAATAAAAAAAAAAAGGCGGATTTGCAATACATAAAATAACCGAATAAAAACACTAACTTTTTAAAAAAATCAAACATCATTTTTAAAGTCACACAAAATAAACAAGATTTTTTCGCGATGCAAATAAGTAAAGAAACACTAACGTTTTAAGCAATGAAACGTTATTTTGAAATTTACACAAAATAAACAAGACGGGCCGAGGTCTTTAGCACACAGGTGAAGCGCAGATGACGCGGTTTCTTAAGGACTCTTTTCCGGTGAATTCGGAACCAGAAAGTACGCGATGAAAAGCCCCCCAAGGGGCTGTTGTCTTAGGAAACGACAAAAAGTACTTTTCAAAATACACTGCTTCCTGAATATTTTTTTAATCAATGAATGAGTGAGTGATTGAGTAACTGAATGTGTGAGTGAGTAAATGATTGAATGAGTAAAGGAGTGAATAAATGAATAAGTGAGTGTGTAAATGAATGAGTGAGTGAGTGAAAGAATGAGTAAAGGGGTTATTAAATGGATGAGTAAAGGGGGGGGGTGATTGAAGGAATAAGTGAAAGAATGAGTGAGTGAGTAAATCAATGAATTAATGATTGAGTAAATAAGTGAGTGAGTAAATGCGTGAATGAGTAAAGGAGTGATTAAATGGATTAATGAATAAGTGAGCGAGTGAGTAAATGAAAGAATGAGTAAGTGAAAGAATGAGTAAATGAATGAACGAATCAATCGATCTATCGATCAAATTTTCCTTCTGTAATCATATTAACGTTTGCTTTAATTCTAATATTTAATTGATTAATTTCAATGATTATTTTTTAAAAAGTTGGCACTTTTGATGGCTAAAATTGTTATTTGCAAAACTTTGTAGTAAACAATTTTTTTTATTGAGCTTTTAAGTAATCACAATAGTTACAAATTGAGACGACAATCGATACCGTTATGAAACGTGATCTCCAACAGAAGCATCATATGATTTGGCAGACAGTCGATTCAGCAGGAATGTGAGAATTCAAAGAGATATGAACAAATTATTGATAATAATAATTGATTGAGAAGAATGGGATGAAATAAAATATATTAAAGCCCTTTTACGTACAATAGATTTTATTGATTGTTATCGTCAGCACTTATCCACGCTCACAACATCAAAATCATTTCTTTCTCCGCCCATCTACGCACATTTAAAACATAGCTTACTTTCACTTATTAATTATTTTAACTCGTTCATGTCTTTAGAGGGATTCATTCATTAGTCAGAGTCCTAGATGACAAAAGAAAAAAAAATTTAACTTAAAAAAAAAAAAAAAATCAAGAATTTTTGTTCCAATTGCTCTGGTGAAGAAACGAAAAAAAGATTAGCAACAATAACTTATTTGAGTAATAGAAAGTAAAAATTGATAAATTTGTAAGGTTCAAAATTAATTTCATTTATTTGTGAGGTTCAAAATTACTAGCTCTCTCTCTCTCTCTCTCTTTCTCTATTAAAATAAAATAAATGGTTTTTTTTTTTAAAAAAAATTAATAGATTGTAATAATTGTCTTTAAAATTTTAAGCAGATTGTAATGAATTTTTAACTAAAATCAAATCTATATCAATGGCTCTCACATCAGCCATAAATTACCTTCATTAAAGCTCGCGTGGGTTTGATGGTTAAAAAAAATTGTAATATTCTAAACACGTTCTCGTTCTGCGGATTAACAAGTTTATCTAGGAAAAACAATCCCTCTGAATTCAGAGATTTGAAATATAATTTCTTACATGTCATATTTTAAAATTTAATAAACTTGGCTCGTAACTAACTTTCCAATCGTTTACAACAGGTGGCTGTGGTAGCCCAGGGGTCATGATCATAGACTCGCGGCCCGCGGTTTTCGTCGGGTTCCAGCCTAAATGCCACTAAAGATCCGCCGTGTGACCGGGGCTGATGCACGTTAAATCTGCAGTGGCTCAAAGTCCTCCCGTTAGCGTGGTGGAAGGAAGGAAGGGGGAGTGCCCGCTCAAGTGTCGTCCTCGTCACTTGACCGAGGTTCAAAATTACTAGGGGGTAGCCAATAGGCCTCGTGTTGCTCCTGTTGCGACGTTAACAAAAACCTTTCAACCGTTAACAAAAATTTAAAAATTTTACAGTTTTCACCTATTGCAGCAAGATTACATTTCTGTTATCTGATTTTATTTTGATAGAGCATCCAATATATATTACGTAATGCGATGGTGGATCTTGTAGGTGGAATTACTCACTCGGAACTTTTAATTAACTTCAGTGCAGTTTATGTTGAAAGGTCGTGCTACAATACTTTTTATAGTAAAAAAAAAGGGGGGGGGGTATGCTCCTGAATATTACTAAAATCCTCCACAAAGTGTTAATTTACTCAAGAAAGAGAGCTTTCAGTGTCGAATAAGCTGAAAAATGAATGACGAGACTTTGATGAATACAATTACATTATATTGGAAATATCAGCATTCTCAGACAAGTTTCTGTCTCTTAGGAATCCAAATTGAAAATTTCCCAAAAGCCTAGCATCGGTTCAAAAGAGCCAGATTTTTATTTTTAAGGGAAGAACCCAATCCCTCCCTAAAATCACATCGACCTGACATTTTGCGCACACGCATGTCTCCGATGACTATTGTTTGCTCAAACAGCGATGGACTCGGGGGGGAGGGGTGTTGCACTTAACAACATCCAATCTAGTTGAAAGTTCGCACACACAAGTAATTCACGCAATTGCTGCTTTTAGTTTTAAATTTCCAGACAAATTAAATTAATGTAAGTAAAAAATATTTTAAATAGATCTTTTATTTATAGATGGACTGAAAAATATAAAAGTATCTTTTTAAATATAAAATAATATATAAAACACTCGAGGCGTTCATACATCTTTTGATCTCCTGTGTAAGTATCTATGGTACTAACGTATCGGTCATTCCCTAGGTATCTCTTAGTTAAGCACCTCAAACTCTTATTAATTAGAAATTAGTTTACATTTCACAAAAATTTTACGCTTTTTAGTCCATCTTTAAATGGAAGCTTGATTAAAAATTTGTTTACTTATATTTATGCCGAAATTTTTAATTTTGAGATCATTGTTATCACTTTGAAAACGGAATCGTACAAAACTCTAATTCCTATCGATACCTATTTGTGAAAGAACATATTTATCTATAATGTAACTTTCCTTTCCTTCATCATCACACATCTAAATGTAATTACTATTTGTGTCTATAAATGGTTACCTTCGCTAATTTGTAAGTAAAAGGAAGTCTGTTTTTCCGTATAACGCCGAGTAGTCTCAGACATCCGTCAAGGATTTCAACTTGACCAACAGCTGAAAAAATAACCTTCGGCCACTGAAATAAAATTCGAAGGAAAAAAAGGAGTCCGATGCATTTCGCATAAACAACATGCCCGGCATATTTGAATGAGAGGAGACTCCTCTCGTCCCTGGACGACACGTGCCGGGTCATCTGCATGGAACAAACAACCCGGCATTGTGTCCCGAGAGCAACAACCTGGGTTAACCCTTTCCGATCCAGTTCTTTCTCTCTCCCATTTTTTTGTTTCCCGCCAACACCGCAGGTAAGATGTGCTCGAGCAGGAATAATGGCCGCCCTCCTTGTTTTTCGGAGAGAGCGCGTGCGAAGTGAAGCGACGCCTCATTGCGCCTTCCCAGGGCTCACCTCCCGGGCGCGTCTCCTCTCGAATGTCAGTTTTTATCCACCTCCTCCACAATATGAGGGAAAGATTTGGGTGAGAGATTTCAATCAAATAAATAAGAACTGTAAAATGAATATCATTCCATAATCATAAATGGACGCGCTGGGGCGTAAGTGAAAGGACTAGTCACATATTTTTACATTGATAAGAACGAAGCGCAAATAGTACAAATCACAACATATGACAATCTAAGAAGATCCAACACAAAATCAATACTATTAATAGGTTAAAAAAAATTAAATAGTTAAAGAAATCCTTAAGAAGCAAATTAGTATTTGTAAAATATTATATAATATTTAAACAATCTAAGACTTAACCCCCCCCAAAAATAAATAATCAAAGAACTAGAAGAAGAGAAAGCCAAGAGAAAGATAAGCAAAAATTTAAAATAATGGAAGCAATATAATGAATGCTCTTCCATATTTTGAAATAGAATAAAGTATGTTTATAACGATATTACTGTCAAACTATGACACTTCAGTGAATTACATTATAAAAAGTTGTGGCAACAAACCAAAAATCAACAAATTCAAAAAATCAATTCGGAAAAAACAAGGTAAACAAAATAAAAATCTTCTATTTCTTTGTAAAAAAAAAAAAAAAAAAAAGATTACGCTTGGAATAGTATTAATTACATTATTTCTATTTTTCTAAATTTCGCTTTTCTGTCATTTTGCTTTTCTTTTCAAATTGTTTAATTTATTAATAGTTTGTTTTTAGGTTTTCAATTTTAGAGTATTTAATCACTGAGGTAAATTTTTATCTGATTTGCATAAATATTAAATTACATTTTAATCATTTTCTTAAATATTTAGTTTTTTTTTTTTTTTTTTTTTGTTGATAGTTTTGATTTAGTGTTGGATCTTCTTAGATTGTTAGTTGTGATTTGCACTGTTTTAGATTACCTTGGAATATTTTTTTACTTATTTCTTAGTAGAAGTTTACAGTGGGGTTGCCAGATCGGGTGTCGTCCTCGTCCCTTGACCGAGGCACAAAATGACGAAGTCCGTCCTCAATATCCCTCGTGTTGGTTCTCAGTACGAATAAACAATCAATCAAATCCATCACTTCGTAATAATCATAAAAATAGCGCAGTTTATGGAATAAGTTGCTGATGCTGTTTATCTCAAGAACTACAATAATTCGAAGAAAGGCAATTATTTCTTTCCATTAACTAAAAATTCTAATTTTTTTGACTACTGACAATTAATAATTATTACAATTATTCTGTTATGATTCAAGCAGTCAAGTACTAATTATAATCAGATTTAACAACGTATCATAGTTTGAATAAATTTTTGAATTTATGCTCCATGGAACCCAACGGTTTGTTTTATATAATTAATTATTGTTTCGTTAAGTAAATAAATGTTTTACTGGATTAAAATTCCTCCCACACGCAGAAAAGAGCAGCAAAAGATGTAAGTAAAAAATATAACATATTACAAAATGCATCAGATCAAATTTATTTTAACAAGAAAATAATGAATTATTGATCGAATAACTGTAGCAAAAAATAAGCATTTGAATATGGCGACTGCTTAGGTATTATCTTATCTTAGTTGTGAAGCATGCTCAAGGATAAATTTCCTTTCTTTTGAATCAAAAGTCAAATCATACGAGTATTTCTTTTCCAGACAACTGGTCTGTACCATGAATATATTCTATTTACAAAGCGCAAGGAACGACAACATGTAGAATAGAGTCAAACTCCGCTGTAGTGAACGTCTGATCTAAAAAGAAGTATTCAGCTTTGTTCAAAACGGTCATTGTGATAACGCACAATTCATTAACAAATTATTAATCACATAAATATTAACTTATATATTGATGATTACTTCCTTTTTTTGTGTCCAAGGGCTATGTTCATATTTATATGACAGCTTCGAATTGAAAAGACATTTTACCTCCTCAGCAATATTTTGGGAAAAATTGATGAAAATGACGAATTTCTTAGAGAGGAAAGCATCATCGATTAAGGATAGAATAAAAATAATCAAATGCACATGGAGTCAATCATTTGACGAAGGCGAGCAGTTTTCATCTTCAAAATCTACAGTTTCTGACATTTGGATGAACTGCAACGTAATCATCTGATACAAAAAAAAAAAAAAAATGGATGAAAAAAAAGCTGTGTCAGGGGGGTTGGAAAAGAAGTAGAAGTTCTTTTAAAATGGATCACTATTCAGGTGAATATATATATAAGTTATTATTTAAGTAATTAATAATTTATTAATAAACTGTATCTAATCACGATGGTTGTGTTCAACAAAATTGGATACAGTGAGCCTGTGGTCATCGTGAACTTTTTATTCGGTCCTCAGAGATTCGATTCAACGGGGCTCCAATGAATAATGCGAATAATTTAAATCTGTGAACTTTCTTTCGTATTTTATTTTACTTCCTTTGATAGTTTCATACGATTGTTTTCCTAACGTAAAAGACATTTGTGATGGGATTTTCGAAAGGAAAGATATTTTTGTAGGTAAAAAAAAACTTTTTTCATGCGGTGAGCAGAAATCTATTTAATAAACTATACGAACAGTGAGAGAAACCGAAATGCTTCCGAGCCTTGCTCCGTACGTCTGTGGATCCATTTGAAAGATTTTGGAAAGCAAAATCGCGCGACTTTGAAACTCTTTTTTCTTCCTTTGTTTTGAATGTTCCTGCCATTGACCTTGAAGAGGATATCTCTTCACGGGGATGAAGAAAGAAACGGGTCGATAAACACAATCCGACACGAGGCACATTTCTTTCACTCCAAAAGTTTCTCTTCTTTTTTGCTGCTCTCGCTGCAAAAAGACCGTAACTTGGAAGAAAAAAAATGGGACATCAGACTCTCCTCCTGAGGCATAAACAAAAAGGATGGATGCGGTGCAGTCCCCGCCATGTTGTCACGAAAAAATGCTAAATGCACTCGATCAGGAGTCGGCAACATACGACACGCATATCAAAATTGTTTTTACATGACAAAAAAATTAAAAAAGAAATCAAACAACGCTGTGTAACCACTGTTATATAAAAGCGTGTTCCAACAGCATTTTTCGGATCTTGCTGCAAGTGCTGAAGACATTTTCGTATTTCAAACTCCATGTGGTTGCACACTTCAGGGACGGACCTTCGATCGGAAGCGATTGGTTTGCTACAAATGATGTTTACAAAGAAATCGATCTTATCCGATTCTATACATTTCTTTCCATTGATAAATAGGTTGGATGGGGTTTTGTATCCAGGAACACTTACCCATGGGAAAGGATATTTTCGAAAGCGAAGTATGTGAATTCGCAATACAGGTCATTATTAATTGAGGATCATTTGCAAAAGTTTTTGCTGACAGGAAGTATTAATTTTGAACTGCAGTAGGATGAAATATATCAGAAAAAGCAATTACATTCTTCGCAACTGTGACGTAGCCGGAGAAGGAGGTTGCAAAGGGAATTATGCATCCCCCCCAAGGTTTTTTCTCAAAATTTAAATATTTTAAGATAATTCTTTTATTACACTATAATAAACGTTTTTTACGCTTAAAAAATTTTTTTTTTTTTTCCCATGCTCGAATTTGTTCATCATGAGGAGAAAAAATTATTTCATCTAGTCCGATTCCTGAGAAAAAAAACCAGAAAAGTCTTTGCTGTCTCTGAAAGAGTGACTCTGGTTCAGTATTCGTAGATGAAGTGAGGGGAGGTGCATCCTTAAAGAATACCCCCCCCCCCAAAAAAAAAATACACATTTTATTCTCATGGTATCTCAATTACTTATTTTAAATAATCTTTACTTTAAAAATTTTTATAATTTGATAAAATTTATCAATACTTGAACAGTTTTAAGTGCTAGAAATAAGATTGATATAGTGTATTATTTACTTTTTACCCAGTGGTAATTTTAAGCTAAAAAATTGCATCTGTCAAGACAATGACGATATGCACGCCCCAAAATTATTTTCTGGGTACGCCACTGCTTCGGAATAATACAAATTTTAACCAGTTCTATAATGTGTTTATTAATAAATGGAAATATTTTATTTATTTATTGTGTTAGCATATGTATACAAATATAGGATTATTCAAAATGAATCCTCCGATTTCAAAATTCCATACTTTCAAAAATAAAGGACCCAGAAAATGATAAGTAATACATTAATACAAAGGTAAAGTACGGAAGTTTTATATTGTGAGCAATAATTCGTCCTGGTGTGTTCTTCGCGAAGCTATTTCGAAGTTTTAGAAGTTTTCGCGGAGCTACCTCGTAGTTGGATCAGTCACATTGGATCAGATGAATTGATATCACACAGCTGGCCACCTAAGTCACCTGATATAACCCCATGCGATTTCTTTCTTTGGGGGTTTGTAAAAGATAAAGTGCATGCGCCACCATTACCTACAAATTTATGCGAACTTAAAAACAACGGATTTTTGCTGCTAATTAAAGAGTCAGTAAAAACTATTGTTTGGTTAAATATAATTAAAAATAAATTTTTATTTTCGTATCCTTTTAATCCACACAAATAAATATAAAAACAATGTTTTGAATAAATAGAAATCATTATTTTAAAATAGGTAAAAAAAACAACTTTTTTTTGTACTTCTAAAAATAATATTATATAAATATCGTTCTTCAAATACTTTTGTTCAGTTCAATGAATTTTTTTTTTTTTTTTTTTGAGGTTTTTTAGGCTTGTTTTTTTTTTTTTTTTTCATTTAACGGATGAAATAGTAAATTTATAAGACAAAAAAAAAATTTAATTTCAAAAATCGTTTGAAAGGGCCATATCATAAATCTGAGAGGGAAAGAAAGCCAAAGTGTGAAAGGTTTGAATAGATCATGGGAGTTACTTGAATGTCTGTGGAATGCGTAAGGGTCTGTCTGATCGAAATGTTTCCTTTGTGGATTAACTTCCATCATGTAAGAGTATTCGATATTTTATAGGAATTAGTAGTGTCTGCATAAAGTGACATGAACTAGTAGAGGACATTCCCCATTCTAGAGAAACGATAAATAAGGCTTTGAAAAAGCTATTGATTAGATTCTGTTTTGTGTGACTATTTCAATTACTTAAGCTGTGCTTGGAATTAAATCGAACTTGCGATTAGACTAATATTTCGGATGATGGACGAGTTGGTTGACAGAGATGAGCCACGAATTCTGAGTAGGATAATAGATAATTTTCAGATTTTTTCGTGAGTAAATGTCCTCTTATTTACAAAATTGTACGGCTGGAACAAATATTTATGTCTTCCTTGCATACAGGTCTTTTTTTTTTCTTCTCCTTTTATCTCTTTTTTTCACTAAGAATTAAGCAATTAAGTTTAGAATACTATCGCCATCTTTCTCATCCGTAAGATAACCAGATGCTTTAAAGATGCCACTTGCTTACAAATGACATATTTTTAAAAAAATCCACATGATATTTGCAATGGGTTCCATGTTTTATCCAATGTCCCATTACATAGTGTCCCACGTTTCTCAATACAAAATTTTTAGGAGTCTCTTTGTGGTTTATTACGGGACACATAGAAATAGCATGTCGTAATAGTAATTTTTATAAAAATGTACTGCAGGGTTGAAATACAAACTTCATTTAAAAAAACTGACTTCAAATTGTCGAAAATTTCTTGGTATGATTTAATTTTGAAAAATTATTTGTAACAATGTTCGCAAAGCTGTGATTTATTAAATGCACTGAACATGAAAACAGTTATTTTGTCGAACTAAACACGAGGGTGGTTCAAAAAGTACTCGTGTTTGAAAACCGATGGCATGATTAAAATAAATTGCTCTTACCATTGGGTGCTGCCATCTGTCGAATGGAGCCGAAATAAAATTGACATTGATTCTAGAGAATTTTGATTTGGTAGTCATTTGCGGCCAAATCAAAATTTGACTGCTGCCGCATCGAGTTGCCGACTTCGGTGAGACCCGGAATTATCATTATGCAACGGAAATCAAGGAAAAATAGGAACGTTAAGTTGCTTCTGATGAATCTTTTCCAAAAAAGGGCGAAAATGGTCGCATCGGTAGGAAAAGTTATGACGAATAATATTTGAGCTGCGAAAGACATCATGATCACCAATACGAGTCACTGAGACTTTAACAGCTGTCTAATGAATCATGATGTTTACTAAAAAACTATTTTCGGTGCTCCTCTCTTGGAATTTCTAAGGACTTATTGAACGACCCTCGTAAAACTTTGGAGTTATATCAGTGTAGTGAAGATGGCTTACGAAGAAGTGTACAGATTTGAAATTTCAGTTTGTAATCCTAGCGATTTCCGAGCGGCTTATTAAGCCACGACACTTTACAAAATGAGAATGAAGTACTTCTGTATTGCACAGAGACCAATCGATCCCCACGTTAAGGTTTAACCATTATTGAGAAATAGTGATTATCTATTAATGTCGCACTGAGAAGTAACAAGAAAGCTATTGGCGACAGACCTCGTCATTTTGAGCCTCGATCGAGTGTCGAGGGCGACACCTGAGCTGGTCCCTTTCGCACCACACCACGAAAGGATTTGTAACCTCGACAAGATTTGATATGCCTCAACCGTGCTACACGGCGGGTCTTCAGTGGCTCGAGTCGACGAAACCGCAAGTCCGCGACCCTAACCACAAGGCTACTGCGGCCACTGCCTAGAAATAACCCAGATTTCTGGATAAAATTTATCCTGCATATTAATGGATCCTTATGTGCTTACCGCTGACACTATTGGAGTTTGTTTGGTTTCAGGAGAACGAAGCGACTCTAAAAGCATGGAGAAGATCAGAGTTGAATCTGCTGAGATCAGTAAGACGGCCTTCGAAAGGTCGAGAAACGCTTTAAAAATTGCATAACTCTGAAGGTTGATTATATACAGAAGTCATAAGATTGATAAATAAAAATAAGTTTTTATCTCACTTATTTCGTTCTAATAGTTAAAATTTTATCATACTCCGGGTTAATAATGAAAGTTTACTGCCGGTTACATCAATCTACGACTTCCCTAAATTTAATCAAATCAGCTGTGATTTCCAACATTATGTACACAAAAATCCATTAATATGCAGAATAGATTTTATACAGATAATCTTGTTATTTCTTCATGCTGATTAAACTTTTACGATACTCCTTATAATACAACTGCGTTATGTCAGGTACGACACACACACACATCTGGTAAAACCTATTCCTCTATTATTATAACATAAAATTTTTTCTTTCTGGAAATAATTTTCACAATTTTAATATCGCACTGAAAGAAAATTTCACGCACAAAAATAAGATTAAAAACTATCCCGGTGGACAAAAATATTATATCAAATCGCATTTTAATTTTCCACTCCCGACAAATTTAAAACTAACATTTTATTGCTCATAACTTTTCATTTATGAAAAAAGTAAAAAGCTCTTGAAATCACGAGCTCGTACGACAAAACTCAGTTCAATGATCAATTACCCGTTTTGTAGGTAGGAGGGCAGAAACGTCGTTTTGTTTTAATGCAATGAACAAAGAACTTTGTACTTAAAGTCGTTTGTTATCGAATGATAGAAATGGATAAGGCAGCTAGGAGCGTAATAAATAATTGTTCAGTTCGCATAATTGTCTAAAAAACACCAATCGTGTCTCATTTTAGCAATCAAGTTTTTTTTAACAATATTAGGAAGTACTATGTCCTACAATATAAAACAAACAAACAAACAAAAAACTCGACACATGTATTTTCTCGAGAGATACAAAAAATGCCCTTTTTGTATATTTACTATTACCGAAACAATCGAACGACAGTACATAATACTGTCCAATTATTCCTATTCTTTTATGAAATGTTTGAAAATGTGGACGCACGCAAAATTTTGTGGCACAATTTCGACTATGAGGACAATGCCATACTCATTCTGAATAATAAAAATGTGCAATAATTTTTTTTATTATTATTTTTATCGGGAAAAATGCGTCTCTTGATTTTAATTTGAAAAAAAAAAATCCGATCCCAAATCCGGAGAGTTAAAAATTACGCATTTCACACCGCAGCCTCCTTGAATTCTCTCTCGTGGCCTCAGCACAAAATTCGCCGCCTCGTCGGTTCGCTGTACCCAATTATCCAACATGGCGACCAAGTACAGCGGCAGGACGGAAAGAACACTTGATTCATGTTAAGAAGTACGCCATGTTCGAGCTTCCAAATGTATGCGCCACTGCGGCGTACTTGGCGAAATTTCGCAATCCTCTACGGCAACCATACTTTTCTCTCTTTCGATCTCTCCGCCTCACCTTCCAAAATTCTAGGCTCCTGCCTAGTGGCGGAGGGACCGTATAAAACGTACGAACAGAGTACTAGGTACTAACATGGAAATTCGAAATGGCTTTTGATTTGATTTTTTCCGGAATAAAAAGCAGGTTTCATTCCTATGACGACACGACACGTCAGGAATTCGTGTAGAATATTCGAATTCATTACGTAATTCTTGATAATTACGAGTTCGCTCTTGTTCGTTCGGGATCATGAATTAATAAACTAAAACAGTAAAAATCCACGAAAAATTTCAGCAACTGCAGTTTTCATGAGTAAGGATTTTTTTAAAAAAAATGATGCAACTCACTGGGCTGATCGATCAGGAATTTCTGGGATTCAAAATTTAGTAAACAGTAAAAACAGTTCGACAATATGTTATAACAGTACTATTTATGAATACAACTTTTAAACTAAAGCAATTCTAGCCCCAATATGTTTAGAAGCCAACTCTGATTGTTTCCTTTCCTATGTGCTCGTTCACTGTAAAACAATTTCTTAAATAAATACTTTAGTATTTAAAATTGGATTTCACAAAATAAGTGAAGTGATTTGTTATACATAAAATGCTTCGTAACTTTAATAAAAAAAAATTAACATTTTTATTTATTTATTTATTTTTGTAAATTCTGAAATGAAATTCCGACATTAAAAAAACTGAATCATGAAAGTATCGTTATACAATCGTCTTTTGAAAATTTGGCTATGAAGTGACTGGGATGTTATTTTTTTCCTCTCTTCGGATCTTCTCGCTCTTTTTTTTTTTTTTCTCCCCCCGCTGTGGAAAACGTGCCAATCCTTTTTGCGATTTCCATTACTTAAATGCTCTTTTTCTTTCTTTTTTGATTGAGTACATGTTCCCAATTCTCGATAAAAGTTACTTAAAAAGAATGCATCGCAGGATATAGCATCAAAACTCTTGTCAAAACATTTCCTACTTAACGAAATTTTTAGTTCGTTCTCAACTGAGGAAACTCTTCAAATTCGACTGAACAAACTGGGAGTTGTTCTTCCCGGAATGGTTTCCATGGTGATAGACGCTGACTTTTCTTTTCGATGGAAGATAGCCTCAAGCAGTTATCTATTCTGAAGTGCAAAAATGAGCGGGTTGTTCGCAATGGGATACAACGACACAAATCGTGTTTTATTCATTCTAGCGATGTGATTTTTTTTTTTATCACTGGAACATTAAATTCTTTTCTGTTAATGACAAAAGAGATTTTATGAGGCTACAGAAAATTATTTTTTCTCCAGAATGTTAAAAAAAAAAATTCTTTTAGTGACATTTGCTTAATGACGCGGAACGCGAAAAGAGTTGAGTGAATGTTTCCTTGTGCCACTCTGGCTGCATTAATTATTAAATTCAACAGTTCACTCTGAGATGAAATGATTTTATGAATATTAAAAAAAAAAAAAAAAAAAAAAAAAATGCGAGAAAGTTTGAATACAATAAAGGGTTGAAATCACAAACACAAATTCTCATTCCATATACCTCCTCCCCTGATAATTCTCAGCAAAATTTTTTTTGGAATTTTCATTTTGCCCCGTTCAAAATTCATCTCTTTTAAATGCGTAGTAATTTCATGTTCTGCATGTAACATTTTAAAATTGCAGAGAAATTTCGAGTTTGAGAAATTTCAGTATTTTCGAAGCATTTAATTATTTAACACACATTTTCATTGGTATTTTTAAAATTCACTGTTACGAAACAAGATTAATTCCGATCTTTTTTATCGTGATTTTATGTCATACTTTTATCCAAATATGAATAAAAAAATTTAACTCTCGAGCGAAATATTAATTTATAAACTATGATAACCGATACGAAATCTGCAGCAAAGACTCTTTGATAATACTTTTGTAAAAAAAACACATTCAATTACGATATGAACTTGACAGAACAAGTCTCTTTTGTAGTATTCATTGCATTCATATTTGTGTCATTAATAAAAATACGATACATTTTTATTTTGCCTTGAAAATTTAGATCAGTTTATACGGTGAATCTCTGATGTTTGGATCGTAATAAAAAGTAATGAACCAGAAAATAAACACAAATAAAAGAACTCATATTTTCAAGATGTGCAATTTTGGAAAGCAGATTAATATACATTTGAAAAGTCGGCATTTCTTCCCTATTAAAAAAAACATGAATATTTCGATTTTAATTTCCTTAAGCCGGAAAAAAAAAGTCGTGAATTTTTTTTTTAACATAATAATTGTAGTATTAAATAGATCTTTATTTATGAATACTTTTAAGAAAGCAATAGATTTAATATTTGAATTTGCTACATGGGATACTCAAAACCGACATTTAGAGTTTCTTTCTGATTTTATATTTAAGTTTTGAACTTCTTTCTAACCCAATGAAACATGGCATCGCAAATTAGGTGAACTTTAGAAATGTAGTGAATAGATATAATCGAATCGTACAAAAACTGCAGAGAAAGATTGCAGAGATATAAAAAGATTGCGGTAGTTGAAAGGTAACAAAAGTGCGAAGACTTTGAATAGCGCGCGGGAGTTACTAGCGCGTCTGTGCGATCTCTAGAGGTCAGGACCCGAAGCTGTGTGGTACAAGTCTCTCCACCGTATCCCGGTAGGAGTAATCTTTGATATTTCCTAGAAGTTGTTAATATCCGCGTGGAGGTATGTACAAACATTCCCCTTGATAAAGAAACAAAGTTTTTTGTGAAGTAATTGACCAGATTACTTAACTGTATTTGTGTGACTATTTTAATTACTTCATCTGTGCTTGAAATTAAGTTGAACTTTGGATTTGTAATTGGAATAATAATCGGTAATTGAAGATGACAGACGAGACATACGTCACATATTATAATAAAGAATTACGCAAAGTAATTTTTCAGGTAAAAATTCTATTTACCCCAATAGGGGGGATGAGAAAACTGTTAAAGGAAAAACATTATGTTATATCAATTACCGCTATTATGGCTGTAATGACTTTTCCCTTACGCCGGAAACTTGCTTTGAGTAATTTAATAGGGTAATTCGTTGTCCTTTTTTTAAAAAATGTATTAATCTCCGTTGAAGGTGTGATAGAAATTGATTTTATTTCCATTCTTATAATATTTTTTCCTCTCCCTCCCTCTACTTTTGCTCTATAAACAAAGTGGAATTAGTTTTTATAGATTAATCTATCGATTTAAAAAAAACTGAAACAACGAAACTTGTTGCTTCTGTCTTCATCATTTTATCGGTGGTGATAAAATATAACCTAATTTATCTTTATTCCTTCCTTGATACTACAATTTTTTGTTTGCTCCGAGGGCTTATTATTTTTAATTGTATTTGTTTATTTGTAATTTTAATTGATTTCATTGATTGTCTATCATTTTATATACATAGTTGAATACTTATTGCGGAGTTTTCAATGACCCTCTCCAACTATTTATTCTTCCCTACCTCTTTGAGTCCGCGAACCCCACAGTCGCTTCGGTTCCTTTCAGTGTACAAGAATTCTTCGGGTACCCTCCCTCTGTTTCATCCATTACAGATTCCGAAAATATCTCCGAAAAAGGAGTGTGTTGAATTAAGATGATTTATTTTTTCATTGTATAGTCCCCCCCCTCTCTCTTTATTTCGAAGTAATCAAAGAAGCTCTCACAGAGATTGGGAAAAAGAAAAACGAAAGGAATATTTGGCGATGCATTCGGGCACAAAATTCTGAGAAATTGGACTCTCAAATCCAGAACTGCATTTAATTTGCTTCTCTCTCTCTCTCTCTCTCTCTATATATATATATTTAAGTATACCAAAAAAATATTCCCGTCCAACAAGCTCCGTGTTAGCAAACAGAAACATACATGTAATGACGTCCACGCGACGAGCTCCCCCCTCCCCCCACTAAAAAAACTTTCTAGACTCACTATTCCGCCACTAAAGAGATTCTTAAGAGTGGTGTCTGATGCGAGCCTCGGCAATTTTTATGCTCAGGAATCGATAATGAACCTGTTCTTTTTAATCTCTTCATTTTTTTTTTTTTTTTTTTGTTCTTTTTTAGCTGGGTGGCCACCGTGATCGTTTTCTTTTGGTGTCTCCCCTAACGGCCCCTCGCGCACCCTCTGGGGTGCGGATACCCAACAGGCTGCAGACTACAGGACCAGTGCGAACCTGTTTTCATGAGGTCCGCTGATTTCGTGAACCAGGGAGATATGCTGTACAGATTCTTTGGAATTTCTAAGCAGAAGAGAGAATGAAACAAATCCTTTTTGATTCTTTTAAAGCGTTTACATCCAACAATAAATATTGGTATCATTTTATATTTAACCGCGATGTAATTCACAGAAATCATCACTTTACATTTCCAATAGTCTTCAGGGCACATACGTCCTCTTCTTCACACTGAGAAGGATCATGTTTCCTAACTTTTCAAAAGATCTCTTTTTACCCTTCTTCTTGCATCAAACCTGCTCTTCTTTTCTCTCCTCCTTTTTTATTATTTATGCAGCTTTAGTAGTATTGTTATAATAGCTTTATTATTCATTTTAATAATTTTATTTTTCAAAATGTTTCACATGATTATCAGTTGAAAATCAGTCAGAGCGATCGGAATAAGAATAGGATCACTGAAAGGAAACTACGATGCACAGAATTCGAAAAGAGTTGTTTCCATGCATTCATAAAAGCAGACTTCCATTTCGTGCTACATTGTACTTAGCATGTTTTTAAAATAGAATTTCTGACAGATTTCTCAAAGATTTAAAAGTTCAGGTATCTGATTACGTTAAGAACTAACTTTTTGAAAAAAATGATTGAAATTTTCGAACTTTGTAAAAATATTGGTTCACAATGTTAAAAAAAGAAAAGGAAAAAAAAAAAAAAAAGCTACTTTTGAAATATTCATCTCAAATATGCTGGAAACGGTCAATTTCTCGAGTCAGAACATCAAAATAGCATATTTTCAAAAAGTAAGAAGTCTTCCGTTTATTGTTTTTGCGTATAGAGCCGATTCCTGTCAGGGGCCTGAATAGGGAGCAACAGGATATCGCGGAGGGGGGTCGCCCGTGTTTACCAAAAACGTCAGACCCCATGGAAAATAAAAAGATTATCATTTTTTATAGGGTGCCTCGGAGAGTCAAGAAGCTAAGCCCCCGAGGATAGTGTTTGGAAAAGAATTTACAACATTTACGCTCGAAGAATTTGCAGATTACTTATTAACTTAACTATGTACACACAGAATATAACTGAAAATTTAAAACTTTAATTTAATAAAATTAAAAATTTTATGATTTAAATTTCCCATAATTTTTATACAAACATTGTACCATATTTAAAATTTGTGAGTGTTTATTGGAACAACAAATTTTTCACACTGTTTAGGAAATGACTTCATTTCGTATTGTGCTAATTATCGAAGATATAAATGAAGTAGGTTTTCGGTAAATTGTACCTGAAAAAAAAAACACCTCACACATTTCGGGGGTAAATGCAAATACATCTATTTTCCTATCTGGAGTTTTATATTGAAATGTTTTTCCACCATAAAACTCTATTTTCGAACTTGTAATTGTCCAATTTTCATAAATAATACATCTACGGAATCAATAGCATCTACGTGCCATTTATTTTTTAAAAACCTATTCAAAAGTTGAAAAAATTGTTGCTTTTTATAGTCTCACCTTAAATCTATCAATAACGTATAACTCTTTCAAAATTCTAAAAGAGGTCTTCCCGAAACAATATATATATATATATATATATATATATATATATATATATATATTATTCCGAATGCATCCGAATTGTTATATATATATATATAACAATTATTCCGAATGCAAATTTCGTGAGGTTTGAATTTTTTCCAAAGGAACAGTTTCGCAAAAAAAAAAAGCTAATTTAAAGTATGAGCTGACACCCTTGTTAAGTATATTTATTGTTTAATATTCTAAGCACATAGTTTATTTCTATAAATATATATAGTCGTGTTATATAATAAATACTATTTAAGAAAGCCAAGATTTCTAATATTTTAACAATTATTAAGTTGTTTTTGACATTTTAATCTAAATTATTCTTTTTAATATGTTTGGATACCTTAACACATTAAAATATAATATTTGCCATTATTTCTTATTTAGCTTTGAATTTTTATCCGCAATTAAATAGGATTTTTTTGCGGATAAAAAGATAATTGTTCATACTGCACGAATTTGTTTCGACGTTAAATCAATGCAAATTCCAGTATCCAAAATTTGAAAAATAATCAGACTTATAATTACGATTATGTCCTACATTTCTCTCCTAAAAAAATTGAGTAACCTTCTTGTCCGAAGGTTCATCGAATTTATACATAATAAAATAGATAATTAACCCTCAAAAATATTTTTATTATCGTTTTTTTTAAAATAAATCTGAACAAATTTGTCATAACACATAATTACTCGTTCATTTTAATCTGAATATTTGAAAGTAATATAATTATTTTTTGCTCATGGCCTTGATCGGGAAAAAAACTTTTCAACTTGACTCGGCGAATGCTTACTCACGAAGAAAGACCTCCGATCCCTTTCCGATTTAGTGAGGCGTGAATTTCATTCTCAGAAAGAGGTTGAGGGCAGAAAAAAATACGCTCCCTCCCATTTCCACTCAAAAAAGCAAAAATGAACAAATAAATGACACAGTACACGAACGTTGGGGGAGACGGCTCACAGATTTCTTTTGAGAAAACCTTCAACAAAAAAAAAAAACAATTCAGGAAATAAAATGTGGAATTTACTTTCTTTACAGTGCAGACCCATTCTCGAAAGGAAAGAGAATTTTTCCTTAGAAATTTTTGGAAAGCAAGCAACTTAGAATCGATGAATTTCACGTTTTACTTGCAAAACTAATAATATATGCATATATACACAGGCTTGATTGCCACATCTTAAAAATGATTTAAAATTTTTTCCACGGTGTTTTTTTTTCTATCAGACATGTTCAGTGAATCAACAATAAAAAGCAAATATTGAATGCAAACATTTTCATCGTATCTCAAAATTTTGATTATTAAAACTGTTCCGATAATGAATAGAGAAAAACAGAACACTATATTCTATCTTTATTATGATCAGAGCGGACGAGGTATGTGTGCGAAGCTTTTCCCCCAAATAACTGTAATGAAACATGTTTAAGAGAGTAACCTAAAAACCGACGAGAAATGCGGAAAAAACACGAACTTTTATCGTATTTTACAATCAGTTGAATAATTTCTTTTCATTTGAAACATATAAAAAAATTCTTGAAAAAAAGAAAATTCATTCGGAACTCAAATCAGATTGTCACGTGTCATGAACGATTCTGTTGAAGTTGAAACTCTAATCGTCTCTTGCTGATAATCGACAATATTCGTCGACTTACGAATCCACAACTGCGATGTAAGAAATAATGAGAGAAAAAAATGTATAGAAATCGAATGTAAATAATATCACTTGTTTCAGTATATAAAAAGCATGATTACAAACAATTGAATTGACGCATACTATAACTCTCCGTTTTGCCGCCAAAATGTTTTTCGAACTTTCTCTCAATTAATGGGCGTTTCAACAAATGAATAAAACTCGATGCTCCATTTCTAGCCGCATGGAAACCACGGTATATGCACATGATACTTTTTTTTTATTTTCACTGTTTAAGAATCAAGTTTTTTTTAATTTAATTAATTAAAGGGAAATGTGTTCGTTTTCATGCCAACAGAACAAACACGAGTGAAAAATAAATCCTAACTAATTATACTCTAAGCAACTAGATACTCTTCAAAATTCGTCGGCTACAAAATCTAAAATCCATAATACTTCAGCCACATTATTGTGAACAAACTAAACTAGAAATTCTAAGCTCGAGGAGAGCCGCTGTCAAGACGCTGTTGAAGAATGGATGAAACAAACGCAAAATGACATCACTTTCATCATTCTGGCTTTCTACAAGGGGATGAACTAATTAGAGATGATGAAATGGTACAAGACGAAAAAAGATGGGAAGAAAAGGTTTTTGGAAGACGATGTTGAGGAATAATTTTGAAAAATATGTTGCTTTTTTTACAATCAACATTTCATTTGCCACCTAAGGGCTGTTGTTTAACTACAAAACGACAACAAAACAACGACAAAATGATCTCCCGAACACTTTTCAAAATAAAGCGTTTTACGAATATCTTTTTTAATAAACGAATGAAGGAATGAGTGAAGGAATGAATCAGTGGCATTATCAAATTTTCATTCCGATGTCACATTATCACATTTGTCTTAATTTTAATATTTAATTGAATAATCATTTTTTTTAAAAAGTTAGTACCTTTGGGGTCTAAATCTGTCCTTTGCAAAATTTTACACGGATCAATTTCTTTTTTTATTATTATTATTGTTTTCTTGATTAAACAATGTGAGCGAAGAATGACTATGAGATAATGAGTTTCACCAAATTTTTCTCCAAAATGATCTTATTGTTTCGCCTTAAGAAATTCAATTTTCTATTTTGAAATTCAATAATGCAATCGGAGCCCCTAAACTCCCGGTAGTTGAGGGGTCCATAGTTAAACTGTAAGTTGGAATATTAATATATGAATTGAGCAATAACAGAAATTTCACGATCGATATGAATTTTCAGTGGAACAAACATTTGCATTAAATTACAGAGTAATTAGTTGGTTCAGGAAAATAACTTAATGATCATGTATGCTATTTTGATGATATGTAAGACAAATGCCAGTTATAAAAAAATTATTAAAGTAATTTTAGAAAACAACACATAAAAATATATAGTTTTATCAACCAATCCTTCGTGGGTCATTGATTTTTTCTAGAATTTTGTTTCTTCTCGATCTCTTGCAGGGCAGATCTTATTCGTTGCGCCCGAGATTCCTATTGCTCAGAACTACTTGGAAATCGCTCTGTTGATTCGGGGGCCTTAGATGGTGTGTGATTAAAGTATGTTAGGGGGCATCTTCAGCATCTTCATTATCTGACCCCTCTTCACCAAGAGCATCTTTCGCAATACCGCCCTCTGTTCTTGCTATTGACTGATCATTACCAATTAATGACCACCCTTCAACGAAATCATGTAATGGCTACCTGTTATTTCCAATTTTGTTCTGAAACTTCGTGGTATGTTTATCCCACTCTATATAAAATTGAAAGAAAAAGAAGGTATTGATGTTGGCTCTTAACGGAAAGTCCTGATGTCAAAAGATTAAGCTGAATCTCTTAAAAAGGGAACTGTAGTAAAACCGCTCGTTTACTGGAGCCTATTGTAATGGTTTTTATTGAAATATAGATTTTCTTCTGTAGACTTTGAGATTTTCTTCCGTATTCTTTCCTTGAGATATTAAATGCAATGAGTAATCCGTAATCCTTTTTTTTTATTCATATATTAATCATTTGACTTATCGCAATTTAGTTTGTATGACGTAGGTGCCCTATTTCTGAAAAAAGTAACAAAAAACTAATACCGAAATATTTTGAAATATTTTTTCTTTCTTTGAGCAAATGAACTGGATTAAACAACTTTCAGAAAAGTAAATTAATGCGTTATTTGGAGTTTCGAAATATAAACTCACGTAGTTGTAACACATATATCCGTTCATCATAACGTATTCTCAAACTTTAAATTCTCTCTATTAATATACAAATTTTTCCTCAATATGTGCAGCCAAAATCCATTCAGTATTAAAGCATACTAGTAAAAATTTGGGAAACATTTTTTTTTTGCATGGGGAAGACAAGTGGATTGCTTGTATCAGAAATGACGTACACTTATGTTAAGTGCAAAATGTTCTTTGAATACTGAAGCAGTCAAAATATTAGGTAGGCCAAAAATCAGTTCATTATTTACATTCTGAATAACTTTTTTGAAAGATTTTTTTTTTCTTCTGATTTTAAACTTCATTTCAAGACCCAGGATTTCAGCGATAGAAAAATACACAACTGAGCGATATGTGAAAATTATCCATCATTGTTATGCAAATAAATGTTTCCTTATCTTCACTCTTTGTCATGTATGAGTAGGGATGGGGGAATCAGAAGAATAACCTGTTCTTTTCAACCGGTTCATCTAAAAAAGCGTCAGGGATCTGTTCTTTCTTATTCCGAACTATTCACCAACAGAAGAAAGGACTATGGGAAAACGCGACTCATTATCGTTTTATCACGGTTCTTGAGCGACTCGCAACATGAACGACTCGGTTCGGCAGGCAGCCCTTCGGTTCTTTTTCAACCAGTCTGTGGCAGTTTTAAAACCTCCCTTGTCTCAATGCTTTTACTCTCGTCCATTGTTAAAAAATTTTCTTCATTGCACGAGATAAAAATTCTTGCCGAGTTTCATGTATCATTTGTTATCATTTTCCAACTCAAAACTACGTATTAAATTTAAGTTTCTTGATGTAAGGCTTTGATTCAAAAAACATATGTACTTTGATACTGTACCTGCAACTCCAAATTCTCAGACAAGTGAAATATACGTAATAAGGCATAAAATGTTTAAAGACAGTTTGGGGTAAGTGATATAAATTATTGTAAGAGGGGTGAATCTAACTTCAATTTTGAGGATGAAACATAATCAAATATTGAACAATTCACGAGTTAAAAAAGGGACATTAAGTACTCGGAAGAACGCAGGCGAAATGATGGACAAACGATTTACAACCATTTTGTAAAGTCGAGAGGTTTCCTAACCTACATTTATGCCTTGAATTCCCATTATACTTTGCAATGGGAAAACGAATACGGACTCTTTGTTATCAGCATTTACTTTTCTTTATTTATTTTGAATACACGAAATTAACTAAAAATATTGATATGAGATACTACCCATGATGCTTTATTTTCTCTGTCTGCTGATAAAATTAAAAAGTGATTTTCTGTTTAGCATTAATTTAATACAAAACGTGATTTTTTTTAAAAAAAAATTTAATTGACTTGGTTTTTCCCTAAATAATCTGAATAATTGATGTAATAATCTGAAATGTTTAACACATTTGAGGTTTTGTTCGAAGAATCTGAGGAACAAGGGAATCACATAGGACATGTTGAAGAATAGTTCTTTAAAAATAAATTGGAACAGGAAAGAATAAGTTATCTAAATGAACAGAAGCCCCCATCCTTGTATCTTTTTCATTTAAGTCTTCTTCTAAGCCTTCAGTGTGCGTTGACAAGACTTGAGCCCATCTCATTCAGAATCCTTGAGAGTACTTATGACAAATTGGCCATCACGTTCCAATACTAGGGACAGAAATAACAATATTCAGAAATAAATAGTACAATATCATATAATAGTACAGAAATAACAATATCGCGTTCCCCTGATATTGTTTTCACCCAAAAGCCTAAAAGCATTGACAGCTCTGCATCCGTCAAGTTATTCAAGGGATAGGGCGGTTCTATTTATGAATAATGTGCTCGAAAGAGCTCGTATTTGCGTACAAGACAATGGCGCTGGTCTGGTAGATACTACTTTCCATACCCGTACAGAAAATTTCCATAAATAAATAAATTCTATGTTACAAAGAATATTAAATGTTATATTCATTCAAAAATGTAAAGTGAATTTTGGCCCACCTTATTGAGATATTCTTCTCTACGGAACAGCGTTCCGATCATTAATACTAGGGACAGTTTTAAACTAAACAATTGTAAGAGAAGATTCTAGAAGAAATCGGTAGTTACACTTTACGGATGAACAGCGGGTGAAATCAAGTCCCGTAAATAGTTAGGATGCTCAAGGATGCATCGCCGCGTAGAGGGAAAAAAATTCCATTATTAATATAAGATCGTCGAGTTATAACATGTGTATGCATTTAACATGACTGAAAATTTTGAAATATTTCGCAAATGTGCTGTTTTTTGCTTAAACGCAGTTTGTCGTTGTCACACGGGAGACGAGAACACTTTATGTTGGAACAAAGGAATTGATCAAACGGATCGGATTGCTTATCAACGTTGCAGTAACATTGGCGATGGACCTCGTAATTTTGAACTTCACTCGAATGACAAGGAAGCAAGTATTCCATTCACAAACCCTCCACACCATGCCCACGCGAAGACTTTGAAACTGAGACAGATTTACTGCACATCAGTCCCGCATTTCGACGCGTCTTCAGTAGTCTCGAGCCGATGATTCAACTGAAACAATGTCGGTCTTGAACTTAAGACCCTTACCCTTCGACTAACGTGATCGCTTGATTCAGATGGACATGAATAGTATGGAATAACATGCTGTTTTGCACAGGAAAGTGTTGTCAGAAAATAATATGGAGCAGAGGGAATTTCGACCAGAAAAAAATGAGTGGAGTTCAAGTTTTCTGTAACATTAGGCCTAGACAGCATTAACATTTTGAAAAATATTCCAAACGTGCAAGATAAAATATAACAGAATTGCAACCTTATAAATAGCAAGCGCAATAATATAAATTTTTGCAATACATTATTACACCAATTATATAAATTTTTCTAACCTATTCTTATGTTCAGCATGACATACTCTTTCAGGAGAAAAATGTTTAGGTCCGTTCCCAGGTTTTTTTCCTACCATTTTCTATTTCAAATATATAATAGAAATTCTGGAAACTTTCAAAAAAGCAAACGCAATAAAATGAAAAAAAAAAAAAAAAAAAAAAAAACCGCAATTTTGTTTTTCCTACTTGAAAACGGACAATTTGGCAAATCGAATGAAAAAATAGAATGCACAGCATTTATTTTCCCAGAAAGGCTTCTAAGATTTCCTCTGGTGGAATAACTGCCATTTGAGAATGCACATACACTTTTTTTCCCTCTCTCTCTCCCTTCTTCTCTGGAATAAATCTAATCTTGGAAAACTTGCACTCGTGGAAATATCACTTTCCTTAACTCTGTTGGATGCAGCTATGTATATCCCGCATTGGCCCCATGATACTTAAAAAAAAAGAAGAAACTCAAAATGTTCTGAAAGGAAAAAACGCATATATATAAAGAAATTCTTTTTCCTCCCTGTTGGAGTTTTCTTTGGGTAATCAAGATCAATTCATCGTGCTCTCTATTTAAGCCTTTTAATTTTTTTTACGCGAGGAAAATGAGTGATTAAAATATATACTCGGAGAAGAGTGTTAATTTTTTTTACAGTTCTAGTAACATTTTTTTTCTGTATAAATTACATAAAAATACACCCAGTTGATATTATTTTGTAAACTGGATGGTATACCCGTTCTTCTCACGGGAGAATTGACAAAAACAACAATCCGGATGGAAGGTTCAGGAATTTTTTTAATGAGGACCATTTTTTAAATAATATTTTAAGAAAATTTAATTTAACCCCATATTAGCCTCCAAGAATAGTATGAATTAGTAAATAAAATAGAAAGTGTGTAAGAAATAAATTTAAAATCAATTGGAGGAGGGAGGGAGGTAAAGCCTGTAATTCATTTTTTGAAGAAATTCTTAAAATTTCTATAAATTAAAAAATTAATTTTTCATAATTGAAATTGGAGTTTATAAAGTAAGAACTATTACATTTTTTAAATGAAGCTATAGCTAATGATGAAATGTTGCATTAAGCTCACAGAAATTACAATTCAATAAAAGTGAACGTTATATTTTATTTCTTCCCATAGATGAATTTAAAAAGCTTAGAAATCCAGGTAAAAAGTATAAAAGCATGAAAAAATAAGAACGTACAATTAAAATTTGCTTCCAGTTAACTTATTCAAATTGTATTGATTCCACCTAATTTAAGTGTATGGTTGAATACAACTGGCTTTTCGGTACGTATAGATAACAATGCAGTACGAGCTCAGAAACCAAAAAGAATATTGGTAGACCATGGAACAGGTAGGTAGATAACAATCCCAAAGGAGGTAAACAACTCAACATGCTAAGATGCGATAAACATAGCTTAGGTCCCTTATCGGATATGATGTCACTTCCATCTAAATAAAGTGAAAGCGAGGAGAGAGGTATGACTTCATTTCCACCGCGTGATTCACGGAGCGTACTACTGTGATCCTATCATCATAATTCTGAAAAGTATTAATTACTATATTCGCTCTTTATACATAATATTTTAATGATAATAATTTCGTTTACAAAAAATAATCACTCCATTCGAGCAAGGATTTGTTAAAACCTCTAAGGAAAGAGAAAACACCATGAATCGCATCCTTTTACATAATTTCTGAACAATAAAGATGTTGAAACAATTTATGAAGCGTAAAGTTCCACAAATGTTTAATCTTGAAGTTGATGAAGGATACACATGAAAACCTTGACGTTGTTTCCCCCCATCAACCATCGTGAATCATGATCATTATCATTTGGATTTTGGCGTTCATCAATTTAGAGAGTGTCGGCTATAGAAATACGGGATTGAAATAGATGTCAGGCACCTTAGGCACGTGAACAAGGTGCAAAAAATTATAAGGCGAAAAAGGAGAATAAATTAAAATTACAGAGAACGTACTACCACCTAGCGAATCATGTATGAGTTGTGTGCGTGCGCGCAGAGTGAAGGAGTGGCAGTGCAGTGCACCTGACTGATGATGAATCAACGGTATTGTTTGCGGGTCCAGAGACAAGACACTGATACAGTACACCGGTTTCCTCTCTCTCTCCCTTTGCTGCTGATCGTTCGATACTCTCTTCTCCCTCCCTCGCTAGAAAACTCCTAGCCTGAGTGAGCAATGGCTTGTTGTTTCATACGTACATTCGTTTATTTAATGGCAAGTTGTAAAAGTTAACCTCGTCCCTGGCATTTGTGTTACTAAGTTGTAGCGTTTTCTAAAGAGAACTGGAATAGTATGTATTTAGATTAAGTGTGTGTGAACAGTTTTGTGAGTAGTTTTTTCTGATCTTAAGCGTACTGTCGGAATGTATTTGGTTAAGTGTGTGTGAATAGTTTTGTAATTGCCTTTTACTAGCAATCGTAAAGTAAAATCGATAATAATACTAAAAAGAAATTGGATCTCACTGTTTTGCTAACACACAGTAAACGAATTTCAGTTCACTGACACTTTTTTAAAAAATTTTATGACTATAATTACGGATATTACAGTACATTTCTAAAACAAAATGAGTCTTAAGAAGAAAAAAAAAAAAACCCAGTGTAGCAGAGTCCCGCAAAAGAGCAGCTGAAAATCAGCAAAAAGTAGAAAAAGAACATAAAAAGTTTTTTTTTTTTTTTTTTTTTTTTCGAATCGTGAGTCACTGAAACTAAACCCTCCCATTCCCAAACTTATTCATCTGGCGGAAGTGAAATCCGGAATGAAAACAATAATCAAGGACAAGCATCAACGTCCCAGACTCAGCCTGTCACCGATTCTGACACAACTAAGCCTATAACACTTTAAACTCTTCTTGACAGTGGCTTCGTGCAGGAGGACCCGGGTACTTGGAATATAAAAGACAACGTGTTCAGATATCCAAAATATTTATCTCGAATTTAAATCGAGACTTCGAAGCAGATTTTTCTAATTCTGAACATTGTTGTGAAGGCGTCAAAATTAAACGCATACTTTTTCAACAAAATTATTTTTTGGTGAACGGAGAAAAATATAAAAGGTACTGACTTCTCTATTCAGTATCGAAAGGCCAGATATTTTGTTTCTATTGCTTTCTCTTCCAACCTGAGGGAAAACGAAGGACTTTAGCAATTGGCTGTGACGATCTTTCGCGCTTGCTTCGCAGCATGAGAGGTCAGACGACCATTAGGCAAATGTGTTGACTTTTATGTTAAGAAAAGGGACCACCCCAGTTCAGAATACAATCCAAAGTCAATATGACAAAGAGGGGAAGTATTAGCGAAAATGTAAAATTTTTGTTGTTAAATTTCTCTGTTGCAAAATTTTTGTTGGCAAGTGGCCTTCCATTCGAAGAAAAGCTTTGTTATTAAAACTTTTTTCTGAATTTCACTTGGTGTGTGTGAGTGTGTGTGTCATCAAATTTTCGATCGTTAATTTAACCAACTTCCCATCAAGCTAGAGCTTTGAAATTTTGGGAATCGTTCGTACTCGCCTAACAATGCAATATTTAGACGTTTGCGACAAGTTTTAACTCATATTTCAATAATTTTCTTTAATAAACTTTACCACCATATAAAAACGTTGGTTTTGATATCGAATTATTTTACAAGTACAATGACAGTGACTCAACAAAGAATAAAAAGATGTCTAAAAGTAAAAGATACTAAAGCAATAAGCGATGAAAAAGATGATAGTTGACTAGATGAAAGCAGTTCATATAATAATGTATACTCTAAACTGCAATTGCAAACGATTTCTTTAATTTACTACACTAATTTACAAAACGGTGGGTGGGCGGTCCTTTATGCCGTACGGTAGGACATGAGCAACAGTGGCCAAAGCATGCCATGATCCTTTCCTTACGACGGGTGGATGCCAGTCTGGGACATGGCGGGTCCATAAGAGTTGGATAATGGAAAGACTCTCCAAAGAGCAAAAACAAAGAAAGGGAAAATCCCGCCCGAACCAAAACTGGCAAGGCAAGAACTGAAGGAGGGAGAAGCTCTGGAAATAGAAGGGGGTAACAAGTTGAAGTGCCTAGGGCGCCGGGGAGGTTAAAAATGACACTGGTCAGAGTCCCTGAAAGTCAAGGGACCATACTAGAAATTTAGAAGAAAAACAGTTTATAGCAGGGATCGGCAAACTATTGAAGCGGAAGAGCCAAAAGTTACAATTTACAAAATTTCCCAGTTTTTAAAGAGCCACTAAAAAGTTTCGATATACATGTATATATATATATAATTTTATTTAAAATAAACAGCTTTAAATACGGAATAATATTTATTCATATAAAAACACAAATATAGAAGAATTACATCAATAGGTGCATTGGCTTTGCATGCTTTTTGAAAGTTTGATTAGATCTGCCTTGTAACCTGTTGTTTTAAGTTTCAAGCACGACTCTATATTTTTATTTGTTAGTTGACTTCTAACTTTACTTTTTATTACATTCATGCAAGAGAACGTTGCTCACTCGAACATGTCGATCCGAAGATTGTCATCATTCCATATGCCAGCTTATTCACCTCACTGTAGCATTCTAGAACACTATTCCATGCGCCGAATATGTGGGCCTCAACACGCGGGATTTCTTTTAGAGCTGTCCACTTATGCTACGCGATGTGCATGCATTTCAGGGCCTCCAACTCTTCCAACTTGCTCTCAAGTTCTGTAAACTTGCCCCTTCACAAATATTTAGTTTTTCAAATCCAGCAATTGCATTAAAATCGATCCAGCATCAATTCCAAATGGCTCAATGTTGACCTCCTTTGTATTTGTGTTGAGAGGATTTACTATAAAAGCGAGAGTACTTTTGTTTGTTTTGAATTGCTCGAATCTCTCAGCGAATCAATCCTTCATAGTTTTTGAAGCTATGTTGAATTAATTTGTGTCATTAGTTGTATTGTTCTCATCGCGATATTGCTTCAAATTCTTAAAATGAAGCAACTTTCCGCTCTCCATGTCTTTAACCAAAAGAAGTAATTCTTTTCGAAAACACTACTTCTTCAAGCAAGGCATAGGCTGGGTTGCCCTGTCCTTGCAGTTTCAGATTTGGCTCATTTAGTTTCATTCTGGTATCTACCATGAAGTTGAATTTTTGCAGCCGTTTGTCTTCTTCCAGTTCGGGATGTTCAATGCTTTTTTCATTGAGGAATTTTTAATTTCACTCAAGCGCAAAGCAAAACGTTGCAATATGTTACCTCTGGAAAGCCATCGCACTTTATTGTGAAGGAGTAGGTCAGAAAACTGGCTCTCTATTTCTTCAAGGAAACCCTTAAAGGGGCAAGGGTAGAGTAATTTTACCAAAATGCGGTTAGTAATCTTAATTACCAAATTCATGACCTCAACTATTTCGGCCGAAAATTCTTGGGCACAAAGCGCTTCTTGATGATTTATGCAGTGAAACGTTAGAATTTCATGATTTATTTTTTTCTGAAGAATTGATGTTACCCTTCTATGTATTCCTGTCATACTTCTGGCTCCATCAATTGCTATAAAAACGATTTTATTTATATCGATTCCATTGTCTTCCAGGCATTTTTGCACAGCATTTGATTTATCTTCTCCACGAGTTTAACTTGAGAGCAGTAGCAATCCTAGCAGTTCTTCTTTTGGACCTTAGGACGACATATACTTGACGAAAAGGGTAACTTGGAAACTTGTGCCATGTTTTTTATATCGCAAGACTCATCTATAGCAAGAGATAAGGCAGAAGCCAATTGAATGTCTTCCACTTGCATATGTGTTACATTTGAAGGCATTTTAGCAGTTGTATCTTGTACTGTTTTAGCAGATAATGGCAAATCTGTGATTTTTCTTATGATTTCAGCTTTGCTTTTAAAATCACGAAACAGTTCTTCAAATGCACGTATAAAACAATCTTTGACGTACTCACTATCTGTGAATGGTTTTCTTTTTTTTGCAATTTCTAATGATACTGAAAGGCTTGCCAGATTTACATTTTTGGAAAATTGCGCCCAATTACTTAGCATGAAACTTGACTGTTTCTTTCTTTCTTTTTTCTTTTTTTTTTTTTTTTAACTCTTCAACAGCTTTTTTTCGTACGTTAGTGTTTGGATATTTACCACTAAACTGGGTATGTTTTGTAGTGAAATGTCTCTCCAAATTTGACTTATTGTGTGCGAGTGTTTTTTTGCAAATGAGACAAATTGGAAGGTCATTTGTGATCCATACGAATGCTAAGGACTCCATTCAATCCTGATTCAAATCTCGGTTTACTTCTTCAATTCTTCTCTTTTTTTTTTACCAGATCCCATGCTGATGGCGGAATTGAAAAAATGATTTTTTAATTTTACTTAGCTATTTAAAACGGCATACAATTTATTTTCCATTATTACTTCATTAACACGACCCTCAGATATGTAATTCCATTCTGTTACTGATTTTATTACATCATACGCTTACATACCTTTGAGAAGATAATTCGCTTCTAAATCGTATTCTTCTTGAAACAACAAGCGAATAGACACGCAAAAACCGCAAGTGATTAAATTAACACATATGCAACGTAACGTCGATCGCGCTATCCGAGGATGAATGGCTGACAACACGTCTAGAGTCTAGATATGTTGCCTAGATTCTAGACGGTGGCTGCTTGGGTGAGATAGAAATGGAATGCAATTAGCTGAAAGATAAACACGGTCACGGAGTCTCATCTCTAAGAACAAAAGAATAGTTCCAATTTATCTCATTACGGTCATGTTAAGCGTAGTGATTTGTAATTAACGATTATGAAAATAGAAGCTGTTGAGAACTTAGGTACTTAAAAATATTTTTTTCTTATATTTTGAAAAGTTTTGATAGTAAAATATTAATTTTTTCGTAGGGAACTGGAGAGTCGCAACTATATATCAAAAGATCTGCAGATTGCCGACCCCTGGTTTATAGGGATCACATTGTTCATCAATTGCAAGTTTGGATTCTGCTCAATACAGCCGATCCAGTCATACAAACTCTGTGAATGCGATCACCGATGCAGCGCAAATAGTTGGTGTGAGTCGCGATCCTTGACTACTCAGTGTAACTGACCAGATAAAATATTGTTCACAAACTTATGTACAATATTCAATCATATCTAGACATTCTAGCATAAATTACAAGTCACTGGTTGCTGTAAGCAAATGCTTTCAAATTTTGAGAACCAATTTATGTTTACAAAAGATTTTACTTTTCATTTGGAAAAATCACCACTTTCGATGTTTAAAAGTCTGTACGATAACCTTGTGTAAAATCGAATGCAACGGACTTGCATAGCTCGAAATTCCACGACTGTTTGTCAGAGGGGGAAAGTACGAGTAAATTTAATACGATTTTAGAACTCTTGTAGTTTTTCTGCATCTAATTGTCCACTCGATACTAGAAAAGAAAAGAAAGACGGAAAAAAAAGCTAATTGTTTTGAAAATCGCTGAAAGAGGTCTTCAGCAGAGAATCCTAACATTGGATTGCATTTGGAATCGTGGACAACTCATACGGTAGAGGAACTTTCGGCCGCTGGTGTTTTCTGACCCCAGGGAGGGGGAGAGAGTGGATGACCTTGATGCGGAGTGCTGTTTCGAACCCTGGACCAAGGGGTCCGAAGTTGATGATCCTACCAATCAGGCTGAAAAGATGTCTGAATCGATATTTGCAATTAAGTAGGAGAATTTAGTTTCATCTTTAGCTATTTGTGCAAGCTCAAATGCGGTTTCGCACTGCTTGACCCATAAGGCATTGTTTGACTTCCGCACTGGTGGGATTCGCACTCCTATTTTGTTTACATTGGAAACTTCCCCCGAGTCAATCATTTTAAACACCAAAAGGAAGAAACCACAAGATATTTACAAGAGACTTCCCCGTTCGACAGTGCGGGAGAAGTGGTCAGAATGGGGGAAAGGGTCAGTGACACGTGATAAGACACTCAAAGATTAGTTCAAAAGGGCAATAGATAAAATTGGTACTTTGTCAATGGCATCCTGCTGAGTGAACTTGCTTCCGTTGGGCTGGAGTCTTTTCTTCTGCAGGTTGGTTTGTGGCTCATTAGGGATATTTGTTGTCTGGCGATACACTTGTGTCGCTTTCATCATTTAGTTGAGGCGTAGAAAAGAAGAAAACGCAGAGGGTTGGCTTGAATGAAGGAGCATTTAAACAGCATTGACTCTGCTTGCGGGAGTCGTAAAAACATCCATAAAAGTAAGTTGAATAAATCAACCTAAATCACTGCTGCAGTTGTGCGGCGAGATGTTCGGCTTTCCAGCTGTGGAAGCAGGTATATAAAAATGTCCAATTATCACTGTAGCTTTGAACAGTGAAAAAGGTGTGATGAAATGTCCGAGAGTCTTTGTTGCTCTAAGCATCGCAGTTCTTATTAATTACTTGTCAGGGTCACCACTGCGGCGTTCTGGTTATTTGGCTGCGTTGAATAAAAAAATATGTGATACTTAGATAAATATTTTAATTTCGGTTTATTTAAAACACTAAAGTTAATAGTTACAAAATAAAGTACATGTCGCACTTCCACTTTCTACATATTGTGGGGCGCATGTCGCACGCTAAAAAAGTATTGGAATGTCCTCGGACGCGACGTTCTAATGAACGTTTTGTAGAGCTCTGATTCTCTCTTCCCTTTTCAAATGTTTGGCCTAAAGAAATTGACCACGCCTCTTCTAAAACCACGAGACATATTTCTTTGTTTTGGTTGGATAACTGAAAGTGATAAAACAGTTATTGGTCAATAGCACTCCGACCGGGGCAAGAATTGCCACCTGCTAAACTGGACACCTGATGTGTGGGTGTTCTCGGTTTCCAGGAGAATCGGACTCTATTAGGGTCAAAGTTCATGAGAAACGGAAATGTTGTTTTCCCTTTCTCACGAGTCCAGATGTCTTTAATGAGGATCTTGACCGGATGTAAGGGGGACCACAAACGAACTTGCGAAGTAGGGTCGCCGCATACTCCACCTCCAGTATCATCGTGATGATACGAAATAATCAAGGAAGTGAACATGACGGCCGGAACGAGTTTGACGAAGGGTTGTCTTGACTGGTGTGTCGAGTGATAATTTTGTTACACTAGAAGTGATGTCTGAGTCAGTATTGGGCATAAATGCAGGTTTCACTCTATCGATGGAAATGGTGAAGGTTTTACATAAATATTGACTTTGAAACGTTTATCACTGCGTTTTAACACCAAGAATGGTTCGTCATAGGGTGCTTGTAGTGACCGACGAACTGAGTCTCGTCTCACAAATACATGAGTGCGCGCTTTTAAGTCTTTGTGCACAAATACAGCTTGTTTTGCATGTGAAACAATTGGTTTGGGCTTAAGTTGCTGCATGTAATGACGAAGTTGTTCACCGAGCTGGGCTGGATCGCTGTTTGCTTGAGTGTAGTCGAAAAATTCTCCTGGTAATCTAAGGGTTTTTCCGTACACCAATTCAGCCGAAGTATAGCCTATATTTTCTTTCAAAGATGCTCGAAGACTGAGTAGAATAGTGGGAAGAACTTCCGTCCACTTGTCAGTTGCGTGGCACATAATTGCTGCCTTTAGTGGTCGGTGAAACTCTTCTGTCAGTCCATTGCTTTGAGGGTGGTAAGCAGGGTGCGTATTCGTTCCACCCCGAGTAGTCTGGGAAGAGCTTTAAAGAGGCATGATTCGAATTGGCGTCCTTCATCTGAGAGGGAACACCAAAGCGAGCTATCCAATCGGAATAAAATGCGTCAGCTATTGTTGTAGCTTGGATGTCGGGAAGAGGTGTAGCTTCTGTCCATCTTGTAAAGCGATCGATGGTGGTCAAACAGTAAGTAAGTCCTTTTGAAGGCGGAAGCGGCCCAATAATATCCAAGTGAACATGATCAAAACGTGTCGACGTGTCACTGAATTTTTGGAGTGGAGCTGTAATATGTCAATGCACCTTAGAACGTTGGTATGGGATACATTGCTTAGCCCAAGCTATGCATTTTTTGTTTTTGCTAGGTAACACGTAGTGGCTAACTACGTACCAATTTGTAAGTAGTTTTAATTGCTGGGTGAGCAAAATTGTGGATGCAATCAAAACAAATTTTCCTGAATTTTTCAGGTATGTAGGGACGTGCAGTATTAGTTGAGAAATCACAGTATAATTCCACATCAGAATTCGGAAGTTTAACTTTTTTCAAATTTAAAGAATTTTCGGAATTTAATAAATTTGTTAATTCACTATCATTTGTTGGTGATAATGCGATTTCGTGATAATCAATTGGACCTAAAAGTTGGATCTCATTAATACACAATAAAGTATCGGCGACAATATTCTCAGTACCTTTAATGTATTGGATATCTGTTGTGAACTAAGAAATGAAATCAAGTTGTCCATTTTGTCTCGGTGAGCATTTTTCAGACTTTTGTTTGAAAGCAAATGTTAATGGTTTATTGTCAGCAAATACGACAAATCTCTTTCCTTCTAGCATAAATCTGAATTTTTTAATGGTTGAATAGACTGCTAATAGTTCTCTATCGTAAGCACTATATTTCATCTGAGTATTAGTAAGCTTTTGTGAAAAGAAGGCTAAAGGTTCGAGTCCCATTGTCATTTGGTTCAGTGCTTCGCCCATTGCATAATCTGATGCATCTACCTGAAGTACCAGGGATGAGTTTGGTGTCGAGTTATCTAACATTGCAGCATTTGCTAATATTTGTTTTGATTTGTCGAAAGCTGCACTCGTTTGATCAGACCAAGGAATTTTTCTCTTATTTCATTTTGAACCTTTCAGAAAATCGCTAAGAAATGCTTGAATGTGAGCTGCTCGAGGTAGGAATCTACAATAGAAATTTAGTATTCCTAAAAACTGTCTCAAGTCTTTTACCGTTTCTGGTTCCTTGTAATTTAATATTGCTTCTACTTTTTCTGGAAGCGGTTTCGGGCCATCTCTAGTAATAAGGTGCCCTAAAAATTCAATTTCAGGAACACCAAAGATGCATTTTGAAACGTTAAGCTTAAGACCATAATCATTTAATTTTGTTAAGACTCTTGTTTACGTGTTGCCTATGAGCTATCACGTCGCCAGAGAAAATCAGAATATCGTCTAGATAAGTATAACAAAAATCTAGACCTCTTAAAACCTCATGCATAAACCTTTTGAAATGATTGAACTGCATTTTTAAGTCCAAAATTTAAATATGGAAATTCAAACAAGCCAAAAGGAGTAATTATTGCAGTCTTAGGTATATCATGTTCATGAATCGCTATATGATGATATGCACGAGCGATATCTAATTTTGAAAAAATTGTTTTCCCATGGAGCAATTGTACAAAATCTTGAATAGGGGGAATAGGATATGAATCGAAAATCGTAGCAGCGTTTAATGCTCAATAATCCCCAACTGGACGGTAGGCTTTTTGTTTACTACATGTAAAGGGGATGACCAGTTGCTTTTAGAAGGTCGACAAATGCCTTTTTCCATCATAAATTCAAATTCTTTCTTTGTCTCTTTAAATACTTCAGGTCGAAGTCTTCTATCTTTTGCGTGAACTGGTTGTCCTTTAGTTTCGATTAAATGAACGGTGTCATCTTTAATTGTTTGACCGTGAATAGAAGGATTTGTTAGTTCCGGAAATTTTTTAAGAATGTCATGGTAATTAGATAATTCAGAAACAGTTTTGACATTTATTTGATTATTTTGTTCCAAACTGCCTGAACTGCTAAGATTTGTTAGCGTATCTGTAAGTTTTACGTTTTTTAAGGTCAACTAACAATCTAAATTTTGTTAAAAAATCTTCTCCTATTATTGGAATGTAAACGTCAGCGATGATGAAATCCCATTTAAATTTTCTTCTGAGTCTGAAACTTTAAATCGATTGATTTAATACCATAAGTTTTAATTCTAATATTATTTACAACAAAAAGTTCTATGCAGCATATGAGCATTATTAATTCGTTTATCTTTAGTGGTGGAATACAAGAAACATCGCTACTAGTGTCAACTAAAAATTTCATGTTGGTGCGCGCGTCAATCACTTGTAAACGATTAGAATTTTTAGCTGCTATTCCGCATCCTGAAATTTGTTTCGGAACAGCAGCAGCATTTAGTTTTCCGAATCGAAATTACATGATGGAACACATTTACGAGCCTTTTTCTGAAATGTATTATGATACAAGCAGTATGAAAGACTAAATGTGCGACTATTACTCCGTGAACGATTACTCTTGTAGGAAACTGTTTGCCTGTGACGTTCACGGGTAAATCGATCCACTTGAACAGTTCATGCTTCGTTAGAACTGAAAGAACATCATTTGATTGATCATTTTTTTTTTACTTGAGATCACACAAACCATTGATTCTGAATCAGGTGCAACTTCAGAAATTTTGTCTGCGAGTTGCCCTAACTGGGTAAGGCTCTCGGTTGAAGCTGATAAAATCGCTTGAACATCAACTGGTAATCGTTGCATCCACAAATTTTTCAAGAAATCTTCCGCGACTTTGTTCAGCGAGAGATCTCGCATTTGTCTGAGTAAGAAACTAGGTTTTTTTATCGCCAAGATGCAAATCGGAAAGTAATTTTTTAATTTGCTGAGTTTCAGAGTCTTGAAACTCCGAAATTAATCTATTTTTTAGAGCTACAAGTTTGTCTGTTGCTGGGGGATTGAGAACAATATCTGAGACGTAGGCTAGAGTCTCTGAATCTCTCTTCTCTTTTCAAATTTTTAGTCTAAAGGAATTGACCACGCCTCTTCTAAAAACACGGGACATATTTCTTTGTTTTGGTTGGATAACTGAAAGTGATAAAACAGTTATTGGTCAATAGCACTCCAACAGGGCAAGAATTGCCACCTGCTAAACTGGACACCTGATGTGTGGGTGTTCTCGGTTCCCAGGAGAATCAGACTCTATTAGGGTCAAAGTTCATGAGAAACGGAAATGTTGTTTTCCCTTTCTCACGAGTCCAGATGTCTTTAATGATTATCTTGACCGGATGTAAGGGGGACCACAAACGAACGTGCGAAGTGTGGTCGCCGTAAACTACTGACCAGGCTTCCTGGGTGGTGTCGCATCTAATCTTTCTTCCAGAAATGTTTTTTTCCTTCAGAGAACTGAATTCGGATTGTAATTGTTTGATTTGCTATCTTCCGACTACGAAGAGCGTAGGAGCTTCTTTTAGGTGAATCCTGAGAATATAACGATGAAGATGAGCGCTCTTCCTGCGAGATAGAGGATTATGCGGAATCTGCTGTTTCGAAGGAGTTTCGTGTTCACATGATTTCGGTCTTTAGGCAGCAATCGAACTCGGGTTGCTACCAAGAAGATCCTTACTGTACGAACTACCCAACGCACGTTGTCTCTTTAGTCCCTCATCTGTCGACTTTTTGGAGGATGACACTTGACGACCTCTTTTCATTGGTACTCGAGTCCCTTTCTTCTGATGGTTTTACGACGGACAGCGATCAGTTCGAGGGATTTACGATTTGTTACGACTGTCGGGTGATCAGTTATCTTGTGAAATCAAAATTTTGGATACTGATCTTGTGAATTCGATCGGCCATCTTGTGATCATTATTAAGTGATTGGAGTGGTCATTAATGTCTTAAACATTCGAAGTCTTCGTGTATTTGTATTTCGAGGATGGTAAATACCAATCTGGTCTCCGTTGGCCGTTATTTCTCTATTGTTCTTCCATATTTTTAATAAACACGGGTTACTGGGATTTCGTTAAATTTAACTTCTCTGCTATCGCACGAACACTTAATCGGCAATCACAGTTCATATTGTCTCGATTTTTGGTCATTTGCTCCTTAGTTCGGGCGCAGACGTTCAGCGCATAGTTCGTCTTCGATGTTTTCAATGAAATCCCCAATTTCTTTTGTTCCACTCACAAACACTCGTTTTGAACAAAGACGCGAGGCGTTCTTGTATGCCTCGCGGATCATATCGAAAATTTCCGAAGCAGATCCGTTCAGCTTAACGCAAGATTTGATGACACAACGCTGCTCGATGGTTCGATGCGTATTTTCACTCTCAGTACTAACACTTGAACGCGCTTTCACTTTGAATGAGATCTGTACAATAGTTCGAAGGCAGCTGAAATTATTCTTTTAATTTTATTACTTCCTCCCGCCACCCCTTCCCATCGGTAGCTTTAACAAAGACAAATCGGTAAAGTGCAATGAGAATAATTAATCTTAGTTGCTTAAGATTGTTTCCATCTAACAAATAAAGAAGACCCAAATCTGAAATATTACTACAGACACACACTCAAAATCGCTTAGCGATTATATTATTTTCGCCTTCACTATTGTACAAAAGTGCACTATGTTGATTATTTCTATTAGAAATATTCGATTTGTCCTGATGAAAAACATATTCCACATTTGTTCTCCTATGTTCTAATGCTAAATGGAATTTTTCTAATCATAGTAAAGTAAAATATTGTGTATTGGAACAATGTTTTTATATTTTAAGGTTTCGTTTTATTAATATGGATGTTCATTTTAAAGTAATACTAATTTGTATAATAATATTTTTCTTTTTTAAATCATGTTTCAAGCTTTGGTATTATTAACATTAGGCTAAGTCAGCCACAAACTATTCAAAAGAAATGAAAAAAAAAAAACAATCTGCTCCACTTTTTGGTAATACATTTAAAATATGCTATAACATACACCGACTACACGTATCAAGCACTTCCAATTCATTTCTGGCTAGATCGGGAGCGCTCCTTTGCGTAAAGGTCACTGTCATCGAAAAAAAATAAGATGGCGCAACGAGCTTCCATTTTTGCTTAAAATTGTAAAAATCGGTCCCGGAAACGAACAAAATTATTAAATCTACGTATAGTGACGATGCTATGAGTCGAGTATTTGAATAATTTTCGAGGCTTAAAGCTGGAAGAGACTCGATCGAAAACGATGAGAGATCAGGGTGTCTATACTCGAGACCAGGGGTCTCTAAACTTTTCAGCCCGAGGACCGCATTAGCTATCACACAGCATGGACCGAATGCTCACTTGAGGTCCAAATAAAAAAAGAATCAAAACATAGGTGTTGTTTTAAATTATTTATTTAATATTATTTTATCCAATTATTATTTAATAAGATATTCATACACTACACATGAACACCTATATTAGAGGGAGTGGTGAAATTGTTTCCTTATGCCAAAATAGCAGGCATTTCTAGGTTTAGATTTGATGTCCTTAACATCAACACAGTGACCTGAGATTATCATCAGACTCAAACTGTTCTTCACATATTTCATTCTTGAAAATGTTTGTTCACGCAAGAATGTGGTTCCAAATATTGAAAGGTCTCTTGATACATAAGTTTTGACATTAGGAAAGTCTTCCTTGGGCAAAAACTGGTAAAAATCCGCCAGTCCTTTTTTAAACTTGTCCCTAAAAAGGTCACTTGCTTGCAACTCAATGACCTCCAGCTCCAGTTCATCTGGGCAACTGGCTATATCTGCTTCAAATGGGTTTTGAAAAACACTCTCACTTCTTATGCCTTTGAATCCAAGTCCAAAAACCTTTCCTGAAACCACAACTGGAGGTCTTTGATGATCCCGCATGCAATTTATGTAGGGAACTCAGATGTTGCTTCAGCCATGAAGGCATTGCACTGTTGAAAGTGAGTCAAGTTGTTGACCTATACTTGTTTCAAAAATAAGACAAGTTTAGATCTGAAGGCCCTTAGGTTTGTGTATAGATCAGAATTGAGATTTTTTTTCTCCTTGTAGTTTTCAGTTTAGAAAATTTAAATGACTAGTTATGTCTGTAGCCAAGGCCGCATAATTTCCATACTCTTTCTTCATCAGACAATAATAACTATGGCTTGCCTTCACTTTCGAGGGAGTCACCTAGTTTCTTTCTTAATTCAAATACTCTGCTCATAACTTTCTCACAACTTAGCCATCTTACTGCTTTGTAATATGGTAAATCTTGCGATTCTGTGTTTGAATCTTTCACCATATCTCTGACCTGTCTATGATTTGAGGCCATAAATGCGACCTTATTAAATTCACCATCTTCACCACAGGAATTAGTACACTTCTAATGACCGCATAATTAGCAGACAAAGCTTGCTGGTGAATAATACAGTGCAGGAACATTGGTTGAGGGATATTTTTCTCATTACACATCTGCTTCACTTGTCCAACCAAGACTTTCTTTATGCCATTCATGTTTTTTCTTCCATCAACAGTCAGGCAATTAATCCAGTCCAATCATCAAATGTTTTTTTTTTCTAACTTATTGAATCTCCGGTGACAGTCTCATACATGCTACATAGAGAAGCCAGCTCTTGTGTTATGTTCGTGTCTTTTGTTGTATTCAACCGATCTTCATATTCAAAGGTTTGGGAGAGGTTCAAATTTTATCGCAGAAAATATAATTTTAAACAGTTTAACAGTTTATTAATCATTTGGACGTACACTCACACAGACATAAATGGTTCAAATCTTCAAATCAAAAGGTGAGGCTAATTTTCTTTCTAGAGAGAGATTTGTATTCAACGAACGCGCAGCGTCACGCTTTCTCAAGTTCTGTTCATTTACTCGATTTCGACTGGCATTGCCAACAATACAAGAAATCCTTGAGCTTGCGACATCTTCATCCACACCTTTAATGAACACAAGCAATTGAAAGGTGGAATAGCTGTTCAGAGATTTATCCATTACATTTCAAAAATGACGAAACTTGTTTGCATTTTTCGTTTTTTGAGTCACAATGTTTTCAGCCGTATCTACAACACGGCGGGCAATGGTATTTTCACCCAAGACTGTATTTTAAAATTGTTTCTCGACTTTTCTGGGCAAAGTTCCTCAGCCACCTCCAACAAACATTCCTTTACTACTTCTCCATCTGTAAATAGTCTGCCACTTTTAGCCAGGATGTAAGTAACTTTATAACTGGCCATAGCTAAAGATTCATTTTCATTTGAGGATTTACTGAATAATGTCGTCTGAGAGGTGAATTGATTTTGTAATTTAGAAAATTTTTCAGCTTGGACTTTACCCTCCATCTGTGCACAGTTCTTCTGATGTTTGCTCCAATGACGAAGGAGCAGGTTGTAACCTTTAAACACAGCCACGGATTCGTTGCAAATCACACACAAGGCTTTTTCGCCGGATATGACGAAGAAGTATTTCTAACTCCGTTCTTCTTGAAATAAAATAAAACAGACATTCAGAAAATCATCTTTATCTTGAACAAATCGAATATGAATCATTTATTGATGAAAAAGACTTCGATTTTGTGAACAATTAAAAGGCTCTTAAAGTCTGTTTCTCTTTTTGCATTTTCCATTTCGGCAGTGTAGCACCATATGTCATTCGTCACTGGTGATAAAAGATGGAACTGAGGTTTTGTTAATTTTATACAAAATATTTGTAAGATCTTCATCCCCACTTTTCTTTTACAGATTGGTAGCAATTAGAAGATTTCAGTAAAGAAAACAACTTTTCAAAACATGCGGATGAAACAAATGTTTTTATGGAAATTTGCATATTGCTTCTCAAATTTAAAAAAAAAAAATATTCTTCATTCAGATCCACGTAAAGTAGAACCCAAAGGTCAGTTAAAAGAAAATGCTCGTGAGAACCCATTACAGTTTTTATGAACGATTTTAAGAACACAATTTTTAATCATGTCCATAAATAAAAAAAAGTATAAGAAAATCCATAAATTGTTCTGTGCAAAGTTTTGCAAACAACGGATTAGTTCTCCAGAGAAGCTAAATTTTCTTAAAATAATTTTTAAGTTATTCAATTTTAAGTATTAGAATAAAATTGGCAACAATAATGGAGAAAATAACGAAATGGACAACAGCATTCATTCAGACATTAATATTAAAACAAATGATAAATTACTAAATTAAATATATTTTAAGATATTGAAAATAAATCTGCCATAAAATGAAAATAAATCTTTACGTACAAATTTATTCTTAATAATAATACTTCATTGAGACAACTACAATTCGAACCGAAACTATTGTGAATCGGTTGGAAGAAATAGACTTAAACGAGTCACGCGCATTTAGCACTTTATTTCGAAAAGAAGTCAGAGACAATATTTTGTGGTTGTGCGAAAACAAAAGCCCCTTGACTGATGAATTTGCACCAAAGAAGAAAAGTAAGACTCAAACGAAGGAATTGTAAAATTGCAAGCAGATTTTAGACAGGTTTTAAGTACTGAATTTATATATTTGTGAGCAACTTATATTTTTGTTATACTACTGAAGATTTATTTCTAATTTCTGAAATAATGCGCGTTGAAAGAGCGGAGATGAGGGAATTCTGAAGAGATGGAAAAAGAGATCAAAACAGTAGCAGGTGCAGAGCAAATCTACTTCAACAACTGAATTTCGGAAACTAGCGGCAAAATTAAAGTATCCGCACTTAAAGAAAGCTGATAGCACTTTAATTTTAACTTTCGGCACAGATCTTATTGCTATGAATCATTATTCCTACAATAAAGTTCCTGAAGTCAAAATGTCTTTCGCATTTGACCAATAGCCCACCATGTTAGTTACTTCTTAGTGCGATATTAACAAATAAATTATTCACTGATGACCAATCATTTTCCCACAGAATTGCTGTTTAAGGCTTTACTAAATTTCATTCCAAATTTCAAACATTCGAATAAAGGACTTTGTTATGTGTTATATATATTATAAATGCGTTTTCATTATAATTTATTATTAAAATTTGGAAATAATTTTCATCATTTTCTTTCTCTTTTTTATAGTTTTTTTTTTCTTCTTCTATAGGTGTACTTTACACAGCACTCAAGACTTTCACAGATTATGCGTGTATGTGTGTAATCCTATAAATTAAATTCAATTACAGCTTTGAATATGTGTATTTAATAATACTATGTAGTGTTAAGTGTGGATCTTTAATGATACATGAAAGACCAGAATGCACGGCCGTTATATAGAATGCGTACATTTTTCTTACGTATTTCGTGTTTCTCGACATTTCATGAAATGTCGAGAAATGTCATAATTGATCAACTTAAACAATAATTCCCTCTGGGTGGCTAATGAATTGAATATTCGATATTTGATTTAAATTTTGTCTTTTTTAGAATTATAGCTTCTACACAGATTCAGAGTACGCGTACATGTATGTTTTAATTTTTATTTCGAATGATTTCTCTCAGGTATCCCTATTGAAATAACGCTCAACAATCCCAACGGCCGTGGTCTCAGATTGCTGAACTTCCTTTCAATCCCTGATAGCCCGAGTCACGCAGTGGAGATGGCGGGATATCACCAAGTGATTACTGTAGCATAAGACCCATACAGTTTCGTACTTTGGAAATCACCTCTCATACAAATCAATCTTTTTTAATGAAAATTAATTTTCTCGATGCATCACTTTCAAGAAAAATTCAACGTTAAAAAACATATTCTACTCCTATTTCGCAAATGGCTTCTCTGTATTGAAGAGAAATCGACTAACTGGTGATGATCTGAGTGACCAAGGAAAATTCGGAGAATTATTAGACAACAAAAGGGCTATTCTTTTAGTTAATGCCAAAATTTTATCGCAAAAATGTTTGCGTGTAAGTGGGATGCTTATTTTCAACAGTAATGAGCTTGGTTTTCAAAAGCATGTCAGTAAAATTTCTCATTTTTTTTAAGTGAAGAAAAATATGTATAATATATGTTTGATGCCTGCTTTCACCAATAAAGAGCGAGCTTAATTTGCTAAAATATATCAATAAATTTCACCTTAATTTTCATATTGGATTGTAATAAAAAACATTTACAAAGATTAAGTATTTTACTTTCCTATCGAGTGATACACTACCTTAAACAATAAATAATGAGGAATCAAGAAATGACTGAAATTGAATAAAACTATTCATAATTTTAATACAGTTCTGAGGCAACATTTTTTTTTTTTGCCTCAAGATGTCCAAACTTCTTTTAATTTGGCTTCCTTCTCGGAATGTTTTGGGGTCAAAAGATTTTGATATTGATTTGCCATTGTTAGTCAACAAAGGGGCTTTTGTAATAGAATACGTAATTTAGTTAATTTAATTAAAACAATATCTATTTAATGCGTTCCAGAGAAAAGAGTCTCTTCGGCTGCGAAATCTGTTTCTTCACAACTCACTGTGTAGATAAGAAAAAGACTTTTTTTTGAAATTTTATTTTCTACAAACTGCATTCAGCAGAATACAGCAAGTGTGTAAAAAAATTCTTTTGAATATAATCTAGATTTACTACAGTTATATTGTTGTCAATGGCGCACACGCGGGTGCAGCAGGTTCAACCCCTCACAGACCGATAGACTGAATTTCTTTTTTAAAATTTTGTAACATATGTCTAGGCTTTTGTCTACGTGTTTAACATAATTTCCCCCACAAAAGAAGTCTGTGTAAGCCTCTGAGTGTTATGCATTTCCAATCTCTCGCTATTTTGTTAAACCTTTGACAGGAATCGAAAGCTGTCTGCAAAATGTCTGATCATTTTCATAATGTAATCGTTGGTTGTTGTTGCAATTATAGATTAATAAACTGTTAATAGTGATACAAATGTTAATTACCGTTTTTTTTTCTCTTTATTTTTGTAATTCGCTTTACCATTATTTAGATTAAGTATTATTAGAAAAGAGTAGATTTCGACAGAGTAACAATTTTATTTATTTTTTAATTTAATGATTTCAATAACATACGAGATTTTTTTTAATGATTACAGTGATTTCTGTAGCATAGTGAAACAGAGTTGACGAAAGTACAAACTATAAATTGAAGCATTCATTTCACGCTCCTGTCTTTTTTTTCTCCTATTACAGTCTTAAAAAGAAGCAGTCGAAGCCCTATTTACAACTAAGCAATGTCAGGTAAACAGAAATTTTCGGTTGGTAACCCAAATAATCGTCAATAGATTCACATCATTAAATATTCCATAACAAATCGTCGTGACAATTACTTCATTCAATGACCTTATTTTATGAGACTAAGGAGTAAACATCACATTTGTTATTTTTTATTATTTTATCGAAGTACACAATCTTAGCAAAGGGATAAAATTAGACTTTCCTAGTGGCAGCTTCGAGTATTTCGGAGTGAACAGAGAGCATTATTTAAATATTTCGCACAAACAAATTTAATTGGAGTATTCGATGTTTTCGTATTTTTTGAGGAAAGAAACAATTTTTCCTCTCGTTTTCTAAATATAGACGCTGGAGTTTTTTGCGACCTTGCTGAAGTATAAAAATACATGGAATTATCTCCTCTCCTTTCGTAAAATATTCGATGGAATAATCTTTGTCTTATCTGCTTTTTCCTCCACCTTTTTTCGAGAATATATATTTATAACTATTTCATTAAAAATTATATTGTCGATTTGGTTGAACAATGTCGGATTGGAATGTCCAGCTTCTCATTATCGTCTGCGAAACATTTAGAAAGAGAAACAGACTGTTTTTCTTTCTAAAAACTGAGAAAATTCTGTTTCTTTAAAATACAAACCGCACTTTAGAAAAAATATAAAAGTTTTCTTCAAATAGTCTAATTTTCTTTAACTGCGCACCGCATTAATTCTCTGGAAAAAAGAAGTTGCCAGAACTTTAAAATAACCTTGATTATCTGGAGGCTTGCGAATAATGTTAACACGTGAACAAATAAAAGACAAAAAAGATCTTGTACAATTTAAAATTTTATTTTAAAGCTCGATTTGAAATATCTGTCGAGTGACAAATGTTTTAGTACATATCTTTTTTGAAAAGTAAATAAATTATTTATTTGTAAAAAGGTATCAAATCATTAAGATTTTAAATGACTCATTCGATAATTCAATTTTCTTGAGTTATTTTTTTATAAAGTTCTTCATTTAATATTTTTATCACGTTTAGCTTTTTTCATTTCCCGAATTGAATATTTTAAAGCAATGGAGTTTGTTGGGATAAAATTATTATTGTTCATTAATTCTTCGCAATTGTGTCACGTCCCGGTTTAGTCGGTATGTCCTTGAGAAATCAAGATTAGAGTGAAATAAAAATACTATTTTCATGCATTCGAAGACTACATTAGAACAATGGGTTTTCTTATTCATTCTGGAATAATTTTTTTTTTATATAATGTTACGCAACCCATAAAAGAGAAAAAAAAAAAAAAAACCATAGTTAAATATTGTTTCTCATTATGACTGAGTACCAAAATGTAATTCGATAAAGGAGGAAAAAGAATGGATTAAAAAAAAGTTAGGATCTGTTTTCTCAACAGTATGTTCTAGAATATTTTCAACTCGCAAATAATATGTTCGTGACACTTTAAAGAATAAATATTTTATTTACTGAAAGAATAAAAATTTTATTTACTATTAAGAGTAATAATAAAAAATGCTTCTCTTACAAGGAACAAGTATGTATCCTTTTTTTTGTGGTTTATCTCAACTATTGTAATTTTACGAATTCTCATTCTCTTTATATATTAAAGGGAAGGGGGGGAGGGCTTTCAACCAAAATGCTTAATCTAGAACGCCTGACAGCTTTTTGTTTCCCCAACTGTGCATTCTCCGGAGGACGTTAGGCCTAGCGCCCTTTCGCATCAATATTGAGGCATCCCCCTCGGGCGGGTGCACTGGCCAAGATGGCGTCAAGTACTCGAACAGTGTACAGGCACGAGCCTCGCTGCGGGAGTACGACTCGAATATCAGCGGGGTGACGTCACCAGCACTCTCATGTCTCCGGGCGCCGATGCAGTAAATAAAACGACGTTCGTTGCCTAATGCGGCGGCCGGACGTAAACAGTGGTTGCTCCCAGCACAGAACGCGTTCACTGTATTCGTGAACGGGGAGGGTTTTACAAGCAATCATAGAAATTTTTATTAAGAATGCACAAGTCGCACGATTTTTTTTCCCCTCAATTGTAACGGGGACGTTTGCGCAAAATAAGATTTTAGTGGTATCCAAATTTATGCGGGACGATAATTTCAAAACTAATTCAATTACAAATTTTGATCGTCATAATTAATTCATTAATTTATACGTTACTTATAAAAATAAATTATTTTATAATTAAGTTTTAATTACATTACACACAGTACTCTCTCGGTAATCCGGCAGATGTAGAGCCAGAGCACCATCGAATTGATGGAAAATCCCCAAGAATAACTCATTTTAAAAGCGAAACAGTACACACGAATAGAATATCAAATGTACGAAATAATTAAAACTGCAGGAAATGTACTATTTTGTATTGATAGCCAACAATACTCCATTGAAGTAGAAGGCGTGAAACGAGGTCTGTAAGGCTTTTTTTCTGCCTGGGTAAAAACCCAGGGTGACTGACTGGGCCGGAAAAGTAAGTGCCGGAATATCGAAGGATTTTTTTTTTAAATTTTTTATTTATCACATTTATAAGATGTAAACGAAATTATAATAGATGAGTCATATTTTCATACAGGTTGTGCGCAAAATACGAGTTGGTTGAGGCTCCCGTCTTCCGCGCATTCCGATTTCGTAAACATCCTGTGGAATATCTCCTACTGCTCTCAAATCTTTGCTACCTTATTTATTTGAATGCAAAAAATGCGTCCGAAAGCGCACCAAAGTAATGAAGTCTTCTGCGGAATGACATTTTTGTATCAGATTTTTAAAAATATTTTTACCTTCGTTTTCATAATTCGCTTGAAGGGTTTCTGATCTCAATATCCTCAAATATTTTCGAAAATCGGGGGGGGGGGATGCAATTTCCCCTCAAACCTCCATTACTTTTTGTTCTCTCGGATGCACTTTTTGCATTCAAATAAATAAGGTAGCAAAGATTTGAGAGCAGTAAGAGAAAATTCCACAGAATTAACATTACGTTCACGAAATCGGAATGGCAGGTGGACGGGAGCCTTAAGCATTTGAATTTATTTCGTAAAAATGCTCGAGAGATGTTTATCACAACTCACATTTTTTTTTTTACCCTTTCATACAGGTGGTTGGTGCACCTGCCCTGGCACTCAAAAACAAGTAATGGACGATAATGTGCGAGAGAGTGCTTGGAAAGCAAACATACTTCTTGAAATTTGTTATAATGAAACCTTTTTTTGCATTCCAAAACACACTTTAATACAACCATTAAGAGAGGAAACGTAACATTTTAATGATTGCTAAGAAACAACCGATATCTACATAAAATTTATTCCCCATGTTATTGGATATTCATGTACATAGTATTACAGCTATGAATGTCGACTTGTTGGAATTCAAGAAATCTCAGATCGAAGTAACCCACTGTAAGGAGAAGCTACCCGTAGTGCACCATGTGCGGAGCGGGGTTTGGTCTCTCGAAATATGTAAGGAGAAGCTCAATTTGCCGAGTTCTGTAACGACGGCATTCGAAAGGTCAAGAAATACGTAAAACTTTGGATGACAACAATGTGGGAAAGTCTTAAGAATATCAATTAAAAATTAAATTTCTATCTCGATTATTTATTAGGCATAATTAAAACATTACGATAACTCGAGATAGTAATTAAAAGCCTTACAATACTTCAAGTCACTTCAATTTACGGCTTCCTAAAACCCCTAACAATCAACACGAATATCTGTCACTGACAACATTTTGTACATTTGAATCAATTTACAAGCGGAATAAATTTTATCCAAATATATCGACTATTTCTTAGTAATAATAGAAATTTTACGATATCCTCTCATTCTAGTTTCTTCATCGATGCGTAACAACTGTTACTAAAAATTTTGTTGGTTGTCCAAAACTTGTTGAAGGCCAAGAAAAGATTTACAAATAATTATCGCGGATTATCACCTGTGTACAAATAAAGTGTGCCCGTCACTTTTCCATAGACAAGCACACTGCATTTCACAGAACATGAGACATTTTATTCGAAATAAATTTAAAATCATGTTTACATTTATAATCCTGTAATTCTTTAAAAAAAGCGATATATGTTAGGTCAATTAAAAAAAAATGCATATAAAATTACTAGCTGGATTTAAGAACAAAAATAAAATGCTAAAATACATTTTCCTTTTTACGGTACTTTCGAAAAGGGTGAACAGAACACTGGGAACTTTTTCGTCGAATGCACTTTTCTATTTCGAAGGAAAGTTTTAAAAATGCATCGATTATGAGGAAATTATAAATTAAAAAAACCTTTTTTTAGGACTTTCCTTTTTTTTAATACCTCCCATACTTTCAATTAAATAATTAACTCAATTTAAAAATTTATATTTAGAATACATATTTACAACGCTTAATCTGATAAAAAATAATAATAATAAAAAAAAAGGATGATTTGAATTATAATTTCTCGAGAAATAAATTTAAACGATCGATTATATATTCTACCAATAAAAAGAAGTATTAACACATTTTTTAAAATAGTTTAATAATTTTTATTACACACACACATATATATATATATACATATACATAAACACAATATTCGATTCCAAAGTATGGAACAATATCAATTTTATATTGTTTCCATTTTTCTAAGTTTTGACTTTTCGATCACTTTGCTTTGTCTTAAATTGTCCGATTCCTAACTAGTTTATTTTGAATTTTTGAGTATTAAGGTTTTAAATTTTTAGATTTGTACGATTTTTTAGATAATTTTTTTTATTTGCATAAATTTTAATTATATTTTTAGATATTTATTTCACTACTTATTTTTTGTCTTAGTTGTTTTTGCTTTAAATACTCTTCAAGTGTTTTTGTTTGTAAAAGGTACTATATATATATATATATATATATTCTCAAAATATTACGTTATAAAAGATAGTGTTTACTGTTGGTATTTTGTTATGAGTGCTGAAATTGCTAGAGTACTAGAATTTTCTGTAATTTACCACGATTCGCATAATCGGCTTCGCTACTCTTCGTTCTTATTCTTTTTAATGAATGTCATTCATATTTTGTGTGGTTATTGGATTTCAGTTTTCTTTTTCCCTACAGTATGAATTGTTATATCTACAGTCGTTTATTGCTTGAAGGTATTCACTCGCGCAATGCATTGAACGGAGACTCGGCGGCCTTCCCGGACCAGTTGAGGAAGTCTTTCATTTACAGAATCATTACGGGAGGATGAACTTCTCTCTTTCTCCTCCATCTTTTCGAATCGATTCTTTCGATGCAGTTCTCAAGTCCAGGGAACTGTTACGCCCGAAATAGGCTCATAAAAGAAAGAAATTTGACAATAAATCTATCGAAATGGAAATTTATCTTAAAAAATTGAAAAAAAGAAAAAAAAAGGAGGGTGGAAGGAATAGAATTCACCGGGCCGCAGCAAGACTCCGAGTGTGTTCTCACAAACGATTCATCCGATTTCAAAATTCCATACTTTCGTAAGTAAATGACGCAAAAGGATAAGGAATACATGAATGCAAAGGGAAAACATGGAAGTTTCTTTTACAGGTGTTTAATATAACTTCCTTTAGATGCAAGTGTAATGTCAATTCGATATGTAAATTTCTGCCAAACACTTTGTAAAGTGACAGTGGTAATGGATTGTCCAGCAGAAATCCGTCGTTTCACTTAAATTTGTGGGTAATGTGGTGAAGTATGCACTTTATAAACCCCCAAAGGAAGAAATGCACGGAGTTCATGTAACGTTAAGTCATTTGGGGGTCCACTGTGACCGATCCAACAGCTAGGTGGATCCGTGAAAGCTTCCAAAACAGCTTTCGGGAAATAGCTTCGCGAAGAATGCACGAGGGTTGTTCACAGTACAAAATTCCATATTTTTCATTTGCATTCACGTATTATATCCATCAGTATGTGTCGTCTTCGTTTGAAAATATGGAATTTTGAAATCGGGTGATTCATTTTAAGTAACCCAGTATAATGACAAAGCGAGGCGAAAGAGATCCTCATCATCGGAACCAGGAAGTTTGTTTTTGATCGGCGTGTAGTAGTTTTCGATGTGTGCAATAATAATTTCACTTTTTAGTTTTTTTTAAACAGAAATAATTCACTTTGCATCAGTTTCATTCCCACACGAAAAGAGACTTCGCGATCGCGGACAGCGGCGACATGACGCACTTCCTTCTCATTGGCCGCTTCAAGATGTGAAGAACTTGGATTCTACTGAGATTTCATACACCTGGATGGCACGCGAGCAATAAAAATGGTTAACGCCGGTTTTTTTTTATTATTATTATTATTAATTTTATAGGGGGAGCCTTTGTTCTCCTTTAATAAATTCACAAGTGGCGTTTTTAATAGAAATGCACGAATATAAAACCATCCCTTCGAGTTGGACTCACCGGATCAGTCGTGTCACACTTGCGGCACAACAATGGATGCCATTACGCCCAGACAACTTAGCAGCATTCAAGAATTTTTTTTTTTTTTTTTTGTTAAATATGTCGTAGCTCAGTTTTTAAAAGTTTCGAATTATAAGTAATTATTGAGATATCGGATCGCAATATTTACAATGAACTACAGGCATCCCTCGAATAACACGACGTGAAATTCGAGGCATATACGTGCAGACACTCGCATGGTGTTGATGATACATACTATTGAGATCTAGTTTTCCTTATGAGCCGACGATATGTGCTATGTGATCGAGTTAAATTTAATAATCGTGTACTTCCGTGCAATTCGAGGGATGCCTGTACTGTGTTGAATCCACTCACCCCCCTACTAATAGCTGCGAACATAATACCTAGCACGTCACTAGTCTTCTGCTGTCTTGCTTAGCGTACCTCTAACATCAAATATATTCGGCTTTTGGGGGTAAAAAGTTTATTTTTGTGATGTCTTTAAATTTGTTCAGTTATTCTGTGTCGCGTCAGATGATGTTCGAGAAAAACTCGATTTTTATTATTTTTTTCCTTTAATGATGTCTATTGTAGGCGCTTGTCTTCATCGAAACCGAGTGGTAGTAACGGCGGAAGAATATCGGTATTTCCATGGAAAGGGGGACTTGGAACATTTTTCTGTGATATATAAAAGGTAAACTAATTTACTTGATATGCAGGGTGTTCCGAAACTCGTGGGCAAAAATTTAAGGCGAGACAGAAACCATCTGAACAATTTTCACCCTGCAATGCGCAGGCGGAAAAACAAGCGGTGAACCACTAGACGGTGCTGTAATGAATAGCACAAAGCGCGAGTTTTCTCACACATCGTCATTTCTACCCTGAATTTCAGGAGGCAGGGCCTTTTCCTGAGTACTGTACGACGTCTTGCCTCCCCCGAAATGCATGGTAGAAATCTACCCTTACAGTGCTGTCTTGAGGTTCATCTCTTGTTCTCAGCCTTTGCATTTGTTTTATGAAAATTGCTTGTTAAGGTGTTTTTTTTATAATCCCACCTGAACTTTTTGAGGATAATATTCCAAAAATAAGGTAGCTATTTGGCCAAAAGTTGTTTCATTTTTCCGTAGAGCTGGGGTTGGGGGACCCTCACTTTGTATAATAATGCATTAGTTATTCCGTCGTTGTAACCTGATACTGAATTTTAAATTTTTTTTACTCCCATAAAGATTAAATCTTCACTTTGAGTTTGGCACAATCTGTCCCGAGAGGATTCTGTGCCAGAAATTTCACTCAACCGACTTTCCGCCGTTGAGTGAAAAAAGTATGAAATTCAAGGAATATCTATATATTTTTATTTTTATTCCGTTCACCGCCAATAAACCACATTTTTTGGAATCTTATTCTTTTTCCTAGCACTCAACCATATATATGGTATAATAATATTTTAATATAAATATTTATTACATGATTATTTTTCGATTGAGAATACGAATGGTATGTAAACGGTTGAATGGTAATGATAAATATTTATATTTTATTCACAAAAAATGTTTTAAAAAATCATTCAGTTTTTATGCACCGCCGAAGAATTCAACTGCTACTTATATAGAGCCTCTTTAATGAAATTTTGTTGAAAATGTTTTATTTTTTTCCGTTATACATTTAACATCTAGAAACTGATTAAAATTTTTTCTTTTTTTACTCTTGAAAACTGCTGATTTAATGTAATTGCTCCTTTTTTTTACTCTGTAAGAATATTTAAAAGAAAAAAAAAACATTTAGTACACGCACTTTCTCTCTTTTAAAATTTCAAAATGCCTTGTGTTTGGTTACAATGCCATGCCCTTTGTACAGAGATAAGAGAACTACTTCCAACGAGGGACAAGAAATGCAAAAGCACTTCTGTCATTTTCCTTTTTATCCCGCAGATAACGCTGAATGTGGAAGAATTCAGAAAGAAACGTTGGAAGATATTTCGAAAATCATTTCTTATTCTCCTGGAGCGCTTCCAAATAAGATCCTTTTTTCCCCTCCCGTCTCTCCAGTGTCTGTCTTGGACGCGGTGTGGCTGCTTACAGAATATCGCTCTCTATCATATTTTGAGCTCGTAACCCCAGATGCCGGTTTTTTCCCCCCCCGTGACAGATGTTACACATTGCCTTTTATTTCGAACGCTTGGTGGAAAATGTATAAAAAACAAACAAATGTACACTTGTCATATGGATCCAGAAACCCCTTACATGAATGAGACACGTATTTACGAATTAAAATGGAAACTTATGATTTCCATATATTTCGCATCAAATATAGGTGAGAAAGAATTTATGCTCATAATATATGTGAGGGGATTTCTGTTGTGACGTGGGATATTCGTGTACCTTCTCTCAGCTATAACATTTGGGTTTACTCTCTTTCTGATTTTTATTTTAAAAATTCCAACTCCTTTCCAACCGAATGAAACGTGATTACCCAAATTAGATTAACATTAAATGTGCAGTGAATGAATTGAAAGAAATACACATAAGAGACGGAAAATCGAATATTTGAAATAGTAATGATTGAGTAGTGACCGAGTAGCGAAGTTAGTCGTGAGAGTATAAACGAAAAATACTGGAAGCGAGAGACAAGTCGTGGTTGACGCGTCTCAACCTGCATGGATTGTCATCCACCAAGGATCCAAGAGCTCCTTGGTTTCCAAGCTGACTCCCTCTATCCACGAGGGAGTCACCTCGGCTCTTTTGGTGGGTCGCTGGTTATTAATTTTAAAAATCAAAATTAATTTTTAAAATTTATAGGCAGATGAAGAATTGCAACGCTTGTTAAACAGATGAAAACTCATTCACGTATCACGATGAATATTAATAACTAATACTTAGTAAAAATATCACAAGTCCTGAAAAATATTTTTTCTCAAATCCTTTATCTTTAGATTTATTGATCAAACTAGACCTAATAAATGGGGTTATCTCATAAATCTGCTTTCTTTTGTACATATAATCAAAGGTACAAACTTACTGATATTAAAATCAGTATTAATTTGCTTTTTTAATTTTCTAATTAAGGGTTGAAAATTAAATAAAATTGCATTTCTAAAATTTTTAAACTTTCAAAAGAGTAGTAAAAAATTTTAAAAAAAATGATAATAACAAATTTGTTGACTTTTTCCCCTTCCTTTCCGTAGCTAAGTATTGCGTAATAACATCAATGCATCACACTATACAACAATATCTATACCAAAATTACAATTTAATCCACACCCCAACTCTTTTACTTAAGCATTTTTAATTATTAAAAAACGTGGGTAAAAATAAATAAACGAAAAATTTCCAACTTTTTTTATATATATATATATATATATAATACAACATCCTTCGCAATCTATTAATATTGAGTTGAAGTAAGAGTATACAGAGTAAGTCTTAACTTATACGTGGTTTGTGTTTGTGAGGGCTTAGCATTTCATTGCTGAAGAATTTATTTTCTTACGTAATTTGTTACGTCTAAGTAGGACCCTATCTGTAGTGAAAGAATATTTCCTATTGACTCGAAGTTGATTGACAGCTGCGTAAAAGGACAACTGGGTTGGAGTCAGCGATTTTTGTCTGGATGTAAGACTCTATAATTTGATTCATTGGTTTTTATTGAACACGAATTAAAATGGTCTCGTCTCCTTTTTCCAGGCACTACCCCTACTTCCTTGTTCTTGCTTCGTTTCGATTTGCAAAGGCGGTTTCGAACTTATTCTCGTTTCTTTATAATTCATGGAACTTTCTAGACTGGATCCATGTTGACTTTCGTACTTTTCGAGTGTTTGATCCTCTTCTGTCGCGTTAACCTAGTAGTTATTCGCTGCCTGCGGTTTTCGTCGCGAACATTTTCGAAAGAAAATCTGAAATGGATCGCGATTCAATGAAGGTTGGGAATCACTGATCCAGAGAAACCGCTCGAATATCAAGTCTTCACAAATTAGCTCACTCGGACCCGAGTACGCCGGTAAGACTGATCTGCAATATTCACGTTAGACTAGATTACAAACACGTGGAGGAAGAATAGATCGAGAGTAATTCTGCACATTCATGAATCGACGATTAAAAAATTAAGTTAATTCTTTTTCGATATCTCTTCATTAAATTGCGAACTTCTGGTGTCTGTTTAGATCGAATAAGTGAATGCCAATATTAATGACGGTGAGGCGCTACACCCTAATTTTTTATTCTGTAAAAGAATAACACTTATTCCTCTGCGCTTAGAATATTAATAATAAGGTTAATTAAATTGAATCGAACGAAAATAATTAATGTATTTTTTTAAAAACTTTTTCTCCTTTGTTTTTATGACGAGCGTTCCTGTTTGTGTCATTCAAAAAGCTCTTTCGATTGAGTGAGTCATTACAGGTGGACTTACATTTTTTGGCTGAATTCATCGCACGTTTACCTTTGGATGTTTCTTCGAATTCAGAGCTTCAAAGTCTCTGCGGGAAAAGTCGTTTCCATTTCATCTTGAAATGAGCATCCATATCATCGATCTGCAAATCTTTTTGGGGAAAAAACAGAAATGAAAATTTTTAGACAGGGTGCGTCAGGTAGCAAAAGGACAGGTTCATTCTATTTTAAAGTTAGGAAGAGATATTTTTACACATTATCTACATAGACACGCTAATATGCTCAAAAAAATATTTCCAAGAATTAATAAACGTATTATAGATCAGGTTAAATTTTGCACCAACTAGAAGAATGAGGTTGTTTTTTTTTTGTGTGTGATAATATTTCACCATGATGAACCAGACTGTTAATAATAATCTGCATCAATATTTCATATATTTAATTTTCAAAAAATGTTTTTTCACATTGGTAATCAGAAACAAAGATCGAAAACCGTGAGCATACGATCGAATTGACTTATCTTTCTAAAGATATAGAATTAGATAGACCGTTTCTTTAAGCATCAGTTGTAGCATATCATTTTGTTGATCAATCGATTCCTATTCAAAGTCTGAGGAAAACTCCTCTAATGTACAGCACACATCGGTTTTGAAATATGAAAATGTCTTTAGCACATGTATCATGATCCGAAAAATTTGTTGTACCTTGTTTATAGATCGCAACTGGACTTCTCGAATTGTTAGAATGGATGAAAAAAAATTCAGCAAAGATTTTTGTTTCTAAGCCCTTTACTAGTAGGGAAAAAGGAAGACCCAAACAACGGTGGCTTGTGAATCCGATTTTTAGGGGATTGGGAAGACTAAGGCAAAAGACAGGTTACTTTAGAGCAGGGCTTCTTAAACTATGGGTCGCGACCCCAAATGGGGTCGCGTAGCAAAATTCTGCGGTCGCGAGAGATTTTATAATGTCAAATATTTATATATACCATTTTATAACATCACTAGAGTAGGCGGAATACAGTGGACTTGCAGCGTCTAGACACGCGCATTTGTTGAAGGTTTTGAGCTATCTCCACCGACAGCAGTAAACGATCGATGATCGCTATTATTATACTGTGGCTATACATTGTTAGTGCGTTTGTCGGTATCATACATGTTGAATAAACCGCGCGCCGCTGACTTCCCACTCTGACCACCACCTCTAAATATCACACACAATCAAAGGGAGGAATGCGCGCGTACACACGTGCAACCTGCAGCTAAACAATGATTCATGTATGGGGTCGTTAAGGTTTGTATGGGGTCGTCAAGAAACTCGCGATCATAAATGGGGTCGTGAATGACAAAAGTTCAAGAAGCCCTGCTTTAGAGGAATCTTTAACAAAAGGCTTTGACTCACTTTGAGTGGTTGAGACAAACATGATGACGATGATCTGTAGTGGTTATACCTCGTAGTTTATGATTTTTTTTTCCTCGTAAAAATAATTTCAAGCAGCGGGCTGAATTAAAAACTGACGATGGCCTGGACTCGGCTGAAGGGTCGTTGTGCACCGAACCCTTTTCTGTATTATTATGACAACTCGTGTTAGCCAAAAGTCGCATTTGACATTAGCAGTGAACTATTTCAGTTCAAGTGTCAGTTCATGTTTTAATCTTTTCTTTTGAAAACATGTTGTCATACCACTTTGAGAAGAGAACATGAAATTTTATACACACTTAGTCACAAAAGTAAGTGTGCACCTCATGTCTCTAGTTAAAAAGTCCAAATTTCTTAAAATAAATACAAAATATATACAGTGACTCCCGAAATTGAGTATACACCTTCCTTTTTTGACATTAAAAGTACTGATTCCAGACAGCGTGGCATCGATTTAACCAGATTTTAGGTTGTTTCACTCGTGATTTAAATTCTTCTCTCGATATTATTCTCTTAAAGCAATTTTTAAATGGCCTTTACTCGTGATAGGGTGTTTTTGGACAGATTTTTCCAACTGTGACCATAAATATTCAATAACCTTGAGATCAGGTGACTGTGGAGGAGTGTACATCTGCGCTTTACAGTTGTTCAGCAACCACAATTGAGCAATTTTAGCTGCATGCTTAGGATCATTATCGTGCTGAAAACTGAAACTAGATCCGAAACCCAAATTTTCAGCACTTTGCTGTAAATTATTTTTCCGAATGTTCAAGTATTGAATTTTGTCCACGATCTCATCAATAAAAATTAAACACCATTCTCCCACCATTGGCTCATATACAGCCCCATTCGAGTACAGAGCCATCCCCCATTCTTGACAGAAGGAATGGTGCTTTTAGGAAGCAACTCATACATTGTTAACATAGCATTACCTATCAATTCCAAAAATATTAAATTTACTCTCATCACTAAATATAACTTGATTCCAGAAGTCTGGGAGACCTTAAAATATAATTTTCAGCAAATGAAAACCTTTTCTCTTGGTTTGGCTCAGAAATGGAAGGTTTTCTCCCGGCCGCACAATAAGTAAAGCCTTCTTTCCCGAGTAATAACTTCATGTTTATTTTTTGGATTAATATCTTATTTAAGAAGTGATTTATCCCTCCCTATAAAAAAAACACCTTTACATAAAACTTTTTACCATATGTTTGTATTTTCAAAGTAAGGAAAGAGAGGTGTGTACTCAATTTTGGGAGCCACTGTATATCTTTGGAGAATATACGTTATTGATTGCGAATGACACTTCAAGAAAATAGAAAATGAACTTTGCCTTAATTTACTTTACAATTTTAAAGATCACATTTTCTTATCAACCAGTAAAAACTTACATCACAAAAGTATATAACTATGTAATCTGATAATTTAAGATTTGTTAATTTGTTTCTGATTTCCTTGATAATAATCACACTCTTTTTACACCTCCCCCCTTGCCACTCCAAATGAAATTAAGCAAATTATTAGAAAACTAATCAATAAAAAAGACCCTGTCCTAGATTCGATTCCAAATATTGTTTTAAAATATCTTCCTGATCAAGCAATTACAAACCTTACCAAAATTATAATAAATGCCTTATGTTAAATTATTTCCCCATCGTTTGGAAAGAAGCAAATATTGTTATGATTCTCAAACCCCAAGGCAAGATCCCAAATTTACTACAAATTATAGACCCATTAGTTTATTGAGTGTTTCAGCTAAGATTTTGAATTACTTTAAAGAGGATTCAAAATTACAGTAATGAAATTAATTGTATCCTCCCCCTCCCCGAGCAGTGTGGATTCCATGAGGGTCATTCCAATATTCATCAACTAATTAGAGTTGCCAACATCATTAATGAAGCTTTCACTCACAAATTTTACACTATTTTTATTTTCATAGATGCTAAGCGAGCATTCGATAGGATGGGGTACGATGGTTTGATCTACAAAATGATAAAAATTTCAAATTTCCTGCATACTTCTTTAGAATTATTCACAGTTTTTTACAGAACAGGTCATTTCAAGTCAAAATTAAAGATAATCTCTCAAATAAAGGTACTATGGCTACGGGGCAGTATCCGCAGAGCAGTGTTTTAAGCCTGTTTTTCTACAATATCTTCACGTCAGACTTTCCACACCAAGCCACAGTCAGCATTTGTCTCTTTGCAGATGACTCCGCTGTGCTCGCACAAGGTCCCAATCTCAAATACACAATTAAAGCTCTCCGAATCTATCTAAACACTCTCGAACTTTAGTTTACAAAATGGATTGCAATTAATGTGAACAAAACACAAGCCATCATTTTCAGAAAATTTGGGAAAATTGACCCAGTTCTGAATTTAAAACTTTTTGAAGATGAGATAAACTAGGTTTCGATGGTGTGTTTTCCGGGACTTGAGTTAGATTCCAAGTTAACCTACAGGCAGCCTATTAAGTATTTATCAGATAAATTTTGGGATAAAATTCATTTATGCATTTCTTTAATTGGCAGACAATCTCCTCTTTCATTAAAAAACAAAGTGCTGCTTTATAAACAGGTTCTTCGCCCTGTTACTGCTTTATAGCTGTAACTTACCCCGCCCCTGTTTGGGGGTCGGCCACCCCAACCCATATGAAAAAAAAGTTCAAATTACGCAAAATAAGATTCTCAGGATCATCACCAATTCTCCCTGGTACATTAGGAACACAGTAATTCACAATAATCTAAAAATTGAGTCCGTGGAAACATACATCACCAAACTCTCGCGAAATTTATTCACCACTATTTTAAATCACGAAAACGAAATTATTAGGGTCCAAACTCTATTCACAGATACACATTTAAAATTTAATTTTGCTTACAAAACCACTAAATGGTCTCTTCCTATAAAAACCCCATAATGGAAATTTAAAAAAAATTATTCAAACCTACAAAAATGTAAGGAAAAAAGTTTAAATAAAAAATGTAAAAAATAAAAAACCTCATTATCACGCAACGTTGTTACTGAAGTATCGCTGCCTCTCTTTTGCTGTTTTAACAGTTTCCTCCTCCCCTTTTCTTTTCCTATCATTGTTTTTCTGAACTCGACATTTCGCCGAGGGGCGCCATCTAAATGTCTCTTCTGTCATTACTTTCTCCTACAAACTGATCATAAGCGATGACGCTCGTCAATCATCTTATGTAGTAGTAGCAGTAAGGTTGTAAGCCCAATCTCTCTTCACCTTACATTTGCCAAGCTAACAGAATCTATTAACTTAAAAATAATTACTTCCTTTACAACTTAAACTAACCTAATCAATCCTTATCAATATGGTTTTCTTAAACTGCTCTCCACTGTCCATCCACTCCTAAAATTAAAAGAAACCATTACCTCTGGATTTGAGAAGAAACTATCAACTGGAGTCGTTTTCCTTGACATCGAAAAAAACATTCGATAGAGTTTGGATAGACGGCCTCATCTACAAACTTATTAAGTACAACCCCCTCCCTCTTCATTTATTCACTTAATAAACTCACACCTCAAAAATCGATCTTTCCAGGTTAGAGTTAAAGAAAACTTATCTTCCTCACTTGAGATTAAATCCGGAATCCCTCAGGGCCGTTTGCTCGGACCTTTTCTATAAATTTTGTACCTAAATAACATCCCAAATTACTCCTTACATACATTAACATTTACGCAGATGATACCGCTGTATTCGCCAGATTCAAAAACCCCAAAACCGTCACGAAGGCTCTAAATTTTCACCTCAAAATTCTTGAAACCATTTTCACAAAATGGAAAATTAAAATTAATGTTAACAAATCTGCTGCAGTAATTTTCACAAAAAGGAGAAATGACCCTCCTCCCCCTACAATGTTCAACACTACTATCCCTTGGTCTCAAGATACAAATACTTAGGAGCTACCCTAGATAAAAGATTCACTTGGAAAACAGACATATTACAATCGCGAGAAAAATTACGTCGACTTACTTTTGAATTTCCCCCCAAAATTGGACGGAAATCTGAAATGACTATCGAAAATAAACTGCTTCTCTACACCTCCGTTATGCGTCCAGTTATCTCTTACGTTAGCCCATTTTGGGGGTATGCACGTAAACCAATATTAAAGTTCTGGAAACACTTCAAAATTCAATTCTCAGAAGGATTGCAAAAGCTAGATGGTTAATGCGCATTGATGAAATTCGTAAAGCCTTTAAAATAACCACCTTTCGCAGACAAATTCAAAATTTATCGATAAATTTCTTCAATTTCTTACTCAATATTCAAAGCGAAAATATTCAAAATCTTGAACCATATCAACCTAATATAATTTTAATACACGGCCCCGTACCTTCCTCCTACGAACCACCATAATTTCTTCTAAACTGTAATATTTTAATTAAATGCATTTCAAAAATCATACTTGAACATCTTCATCAGAATTCACACTGGACTAGCTTCACCCACACTATGCATAATCCTTTAAACCCCTTCTTAGAGCAGCCAATAGAACCATTCAATACCTTTCCATCGAAATTCTTTTTCTCAAACTCACATCTTCCTCCAAGCTTCGCCTGACAACAAGATCCCCTCCACTATTCTGCAAGACCACTCAACCCACCTCTCCACGCACAAATTCAAAATAATCTGCATCGTCATTGATTCATCGCTTCTCTCCGCCTCCTCATCCAATAAGTCTTAGACCTCCAAATGCAGCTGTAAAATCTTGTTTTGAATTCAATTGAACTATCATGTGTCATCGTGGCAATACTGATTCGGGCTTAAGCTTGGCGCCCGTCGAATGTTCCAATAAAATAAAGGTTGTAAATCATTTAAATGTCTAGATGCATTTCTTTATGGTTATGTTGTATGTTATGGATAGTTCTGAAGGTTTTTCTGCAATTCTCTACGTTAGACGCTAAATAATTATAAAATTTACTAAGGCTCCACGACGAAAGGACTTATCACAAGATCTGAAAGATTTAATTATAAATTGCACAAGGAGAGCAAGTCTCAAAGGGAAATCTCTAAGATCATAGGGAAAAGTCCTGCTACAGTGTAAAAAGTTATTGAAAAATTTCGGACTGAGGGCAGTAATAGAAACAAATTTAGAGAACTGGTCAATCCACTCATATTCACTGATAGAAAAAAAAATCGTGATGTTATTATAAAAATTAAGGAAAATCCAAATATTAGTGCTCCACAATCAAAATCTGATGTAGGGAGCCATTTAGGTAAACCTTGCAATCCTGAGACAATTCGCCATGGGCTTCGAAAGGCTGGAAACCATGGCTTAACATGTGAAGAAAACTTTTCCTAAGGAAAGTTAATCTCAAAAAGAGATTTATCTTTGCAAAAGAGAATGTAAAACAGGAGCAGATTTTCTGGAGTTTTGTGATTTTTTTTCAGATGAGAGTAAATTCAAAATCTATGGATCAGATGGACACCAAAAGGTGTGGAGAAAAGCGAATGCAGAGCTCGAACCAAAGAACAGGAGAGGAACTGTCAAATACGGTGGTGGTTCAATTGATATGGAACAAGGAATTAATTCAGTTATCTAAACATTTTAAAAGATAATCTACGTCATAGAGCTGCAAAATTGGGACTTCAGAAGTCGTTTATCTTTCAGCAAGATAATGATCCAAAACATACAGCTGAAATTGTACAAGGATAGCTGCTCTACAATTTCCAAAAACAGCTCAAACCCCCTTCTCAGTCACCCGATATTAACCCCATTGAACACTTGGGGGATTACCTCGATAGACAAATTAGAAAACAAGAGATAAAAAATAAGAATGATCTCAGAAGAGTACTTTTGGAGGAGGGGCAGAAAATACCGTCTTCTGTGACTCAAAATTTAGAGAACTTAATATAATCCAGATTGACAGCAGTGTTAAAAGCCAAAGGCTGCCCTACTAATTACTAATTTTTAGTTTTTGCAAAAGAAACTCGTAAAAAGGATATTTTTTTTTCTTTCTCTGTTTTGCCTGCATACTTATTTTTGTGACATAAATTACAAGTTAGTTTTAAGTTAACCTATTTTTGCAAATTACATGGTTGTGTTTTTGTGACATTTTTCGTGTTAAAATTAAATTTAAGTTAGCTGTTTTTGAAAAATACATTTAAATTTTGAATGTTATAGGAAATATATATCTCTTATTCTTTGATAAAACATCGACACTATTACTATGCATACTTATTTTTGTGACTCAGTGTATATATATATATATATATATATATATACACATATGTATGTATGTAGGTAGGTAAGTAGGTAGGTATACAAGTAAAGTTTCAATAATTGTTAGACCTGTATGAAAAATTTTGAGAAATAATACATATAAAGTGTAGGTAGATTTTCATTTGTCTTCAAACAAATTTGTGACAAAATAGCGTGCAAGGACATAATGACTCGATGAGCTCAAAATGTTGAACCAGTTTATTCAATAGTTTATTAACTTCGAACTTAGAATCAACACGAGGGCTATTGGTGATGGACCTCGTCATTTCAAACCTCTTTCAAATGAGGAGGACGATACCCAACCTGGAATCTCCCTCCTCAGAATTCCACGCCAAGGGAGGACTTGAGCAGATTTCACTCTACGCATCGGGTCTTTGGTGGAAACAGGACTCGACGAAAACAACGGTGACGGTCACCATTCGGTCACAATTAGAGTATGAAAGCGGAGTTCTTTTAAGGATTTTATTGAAGAGCAGGACTTGAGCTCAGTACATATGATCAGAGTGAAAAATGTTCCAGCATTAATAACTCTCTGCATAAAGAGTATATTTTCATTTTTCTTTGATTCAAATAATTTTTTGCTGTTTTAAACCTGTTTGTCTCCTATACCGTAACGTAATTTTACTTATTTGCGTAAATAATATTTTGTTTGTAAAATAATTTCAAGACATAGATTGATGAATTGATACACGGGCTTATTTTAATAACGGAGTATGCTCCAAGTTTGGGTTTTGCTCCGTGATAGCCTCGAGGCGAGAAATCGCATATTGTGAACAGTAAAAAAATGATTTTTTAAAATTTTTTTTTATCCAAGGCTATTTTTATTGCTTTTTAATTTGATTGAGTCGGCGTGACTGTTTCAAAGAATTTTGAGAGCTCTTATAAGGGTAAGAAAAAAAAAAAAAAAAAGAAAGCGTAGTATCTTCACATGTAAAGGTAAAGAAAGGCCATAGATATGCAGTGACGGGAACACTCACCCCCCTTTCCATTCTATGGAAGAAATTATTTAATCCATTTCATCTAAAACTGGGAATTATAAAGGAAACATTTGTAAAAATCCTGTTGTTTTATCTCTCACCTCTTTCCTTTTTCTTTAACTATTAAATTTGCTTCGAGAAAATATGCACTACATGCTATGCCATACTTTTGTTAAAAAGTCGTCACCGAGAGACTATATTTGTTTAATTTAAAACGTGATGAAAAAAGCTGCCTCTCTCACAAGTAAAAAACAACGTTTTATCTGTCGCCAAGACGCACTTGGCGATGTTTCTTGAGGAACGCAGAATAGTTTTGGCAACCACAAGCGAGGGAGAACCGGATTTACGAATCTGAACAATCGGGAGTGTTCTTTCGAATCCCGTAATGTCGAGAATTGGCGCTTTGAAACAACGCGGAATAAATTCACTGAAGTGTAGTAAAAATTTTAGGATTTAACGCACAAGACTGCAATTCTGACCTTAATGTCTGTCACACTTTAATGATGAATCTTTCAGTGGAGCGTGACGTGATTTTCGTGTTTCATTTGATTGGAATAAGGCTGTAAAAACTGATCGATAAATAAAAATTAATTTATTGCGGTACATTTGCTCCAATACCATTTCAAAATTAGCTTTTTAAAAAGTTTTTCTCTCCAGTTAATCCTTTTCTTTCAAATCAAAAATTTTAATCGCAAGAGCATTTATTTGAAATTGGAATGCTTTTTTTGAAAAGACATTAAATGCAAAATACCTTTCAAAATTTATGAAAGATGACTCTCTCGAGTTTTCAAACTTAAATTTTCTGATTTTAGTCAAATTAATTTAATTTAATTATAGCTAAATTAGTTTTCTAAATTTAAGATATTAATTTGCTTTCCATTTGAATTGCTGCTGAATAACACTCTATCAAAAAATACTGTTGACATTGATATTTTAGTTTTAAGGTCTCTACTCGAATCATTCATTAAAATACTTTTTATTCTTGAAAAGCTGTAAAAAAGTATATTCATAAAAATAACTCCTATACTATGCATGTATGCACATCATTTCGTGGCATATTTGTCATACATAACTGAATGTCGCAGCGGTATCCTGGTGGTCATGGTCGCGACTGACCACTAAAGATCCGTCGTGTGGCCGGGGCTGATGCGCGTTAAATCTGTCGAGGCTCAAAATCTTCTCAACGCCGTGGTATGGGAGTTAGGGGTGCCAGCTCATGTGTCTTCCTCGCCACTCGATCGATGTTCAAAATTGCGAAGTACGTCGATAATAACTCTAATGTGTGAAGTTAATAAACAATTATATAATCAATCAGTTGCTTAACTCGACGCGCCATTGTCTCTCGAGTATAGTTCGTTTGTTGACAGTCTTCATTTTGGCACGCAGCCAAAAATGCGGCAGTGGCGTACCGAAGGTGAGATTCGGGGTTGCCTCTGTAGAATCTCAAGTTCACTTCCGAGTTCATTTCAAAGCTCATAGAAGCTTTTGATGAGATAGAGAAGAGAACGAAATCTAATCAGATATTATAAACGTCCTCTGTAAAAGTTGGAAAGGAACGAGTGATCTGCGCCGAATATGTTCATTGTGGTGATGTGACTTTTATTAACATCGCACTGAGAAGTATTACGAGGGCTATTGGCAACGTCATTTTGAATTATTGACGAGGACAACACTTGAACTGGTACCCATCTCCAAACTTCCCCGCCACACCTAAACAACGCCGGACGCGAATCCGCGACCTCAACTTTATTGTGGAAATGAACTGTCAAAAATCAGTTTCGAACCTATATTAATTTAGTTTTATTAACGTCGCATTAGAAGCAACGCGAGGGCTATTGGCGACGGACCTCGTAATTCTGAACGTAAGTCAAGTGACGAGAACGACACCTGAGCTGGCCTCGGGTCTCTCCTAACTTCCACACTACGCCACCGAAGGATTTTGGGCACCGACAGATTTAACGTGCATCGGCCCTGGTTACACGGCGGGTCTTTGGCGGCCAAGGATCGAACCCGCGACTGAACGAAAACCGCCGGCCACGAGTCCGCTACCTTTTCCACAGGACCACCGAAGCAACCACTTATATTTGACTAAAAACTTCTCAAACAGAGCGTGTTTCAGCTGCTTTTCGAGAGGGAAGCTTTTCAAAGGCGATTAAAAGCTACCTTCCAATCAAAAATTTGTCAAATAACGCTTATCGAGTTTGGCAATCCTTTCAATTGAAAATGTAACAGGTAAATTCATTCATATTGATGAAGCAATACAATTTTTGCGAAAATTAAAAGAGCTCGGGAAAAAAAAAAAAAAAAAAAAAAAACCAGTTTATTTACTGACAAAAAGTTAAAAACATTTTTAAGACATCAAAAATGGGAGATTCATAAACTTTTTTTAATTGTATGTTTATTAAATGTAGTTGTTTTCCCTTCGGTTTTAATATTTTCCGAATCCTTTTAATGATTTAATTTAATTAAATGTTAATTATTTTTACGTTACAATTTTATATGGTGATCTTTCCAATAGGGGAAACGAAGAGAGGAAATTTCCGACCCAGACTTCGTTCGTCCCCCACTGCATTAGGACAAAAACATTGCTCTTTCGGACTCGCCATAGTGGTGAGCCCGAATAGTCATCTCCATCATTATATATACAGTAGCTCCCGAAATTGAGTATACATCTTCCTTTCACGACATTAAAAAATACTGAATATTTATATAAAATTAATATATATCCAAGTGATAAAATACATTTTTTTAAAGAAATGTACTAGACTTGGAAACAAGCATGAAACCCGTTTAATGAGTTAATTACATACTTTTTAAGCAGAAACTACAACGTATTAAGCCACAGAGTGAGTGAGTGAGTGAAAGTAGATTTTAATGGCGCAAGAGCCAAAGTAGGCTATGCTGCGCCAAACACTTGTTAAAATCTATTTAAAAACTAACAGCCTTAAAAACGCAAGACAAACACAAATAACACACAAAAGATAAAAAGTTAAAAATCAAATGTGGTGTAAAAGGCCAATATGACGTAAAAAGGCAAATAAATTATGGTGCGGGTTTTCCCCCACCAAGTCAGATAGATTTAAAACAGATGAATCAAAAAAGTCCGGCGATGATGATCAAACTCCGGACAGTCAATTAAAATGTGATGAACAGAGTAAGGGACATGGCAGGAAGGACACTCGGGAGCATCTTCTCCAAACAAAAGATGTTTGTGAGTAAATCGAGTATGTCCAATGCGAAGGTGAGTCAATCTGACATCGGCTCTTCGCATTGGAAAAACAGGCCATTCTCCGATGATCGGCTTCAACGAGTGTAATTTGTTGTTAATTTGAAGATTCCACGATTCCTGCCATGACTGCTGAATGAGCATTAAAATATGACGTCGAATGTCCTCAAATGGGACTGCAAGCTGCAGAGGTATCGTCGCCGATCGTGCAGCCGAGTCCGCTTGTTCATTTCCTAAAATACCTACATGACTAGGTACCCAACAGAATTTGATAATATAACCCTTGTTATATAGACAACAAACCATGTCTGCAATCTCCATCACAATAGGGTGACAGCGATCGTTCAGATTGACCAATGTTTCCAGGACGCTCCTGCTGTCAGTATATACAACGAACTTTCGAGAACTGGATTTCTCGACTAATTTCAGGGCACAGTAGATGGCGACTGCTTCGGCAGTGTAGACACTGCAGGAAGAGTCGAGCCGGTAACTGTGCCTGATGTCATTTGAAACGACACCACAGCCGACGTATCCAGTTCCTTTCGATCCATCCGTGTAAATAGGAATAAAATCCTCATACTGATAGCGATGGAAGGCAAAGATTCTCTGGAAAACAATGGGACATGTGTTGGGTTTGCTGAATAAAACAAAAGGGTTATGAAAAGTAAATCTTGGTACATTCAAAGGAGGAAATTTTATAAAATTTCTTTGTTGAATACCCAAGTCATGTAGGCTGAGTTCCTCGATTATGTCTTTCACCCTTTCAGAAAAAGGACGGATGAAAGAAGGACGAGCACTGTACAATCTCATTAAAGACGGGCTGATACTAATGGTCTGTAATGGGTGAGATGGTAGAGATGACATTTTGAAATAATAGTAGAGCGACAGTTTCAGGCGCCGCGAAGCCAAAGGCAGCTGGTTACAGAGGACATAGAGACTCTGCACAGGTGACGTTCGAAACGCACCACAGCAGATTCTCAGAGCATTATGGTGGACTGGGTCAAGCTTCCGCAAGGTAGTTTTGCAGGCAGATCCGTAGACGATGCATCCGTAGTCGATCCGAGATAGAATCACCGACTAATACACTCGGAGTAAAGAAGTTCGATCCGCTCCCCAAGAGGTGTTGGACAACACCTTCAAGATGTTGAGGGATTTCTCACACTTCTTCCGGAGATGTAAAATGTGCGGAAGGAAAGTGAGTTTGCGGTCGAAAATTACTCCGAGGAAGCGGACGTCAGGAACGACCGGAATAGACGTATTACGGATGCGAATGTCAGGATCGGGATGGAGGCCCCGTTTCCTACAAAAATGCACGCAACTACTCTTACTGGGAGAAATACTATCCCAATTCGCATCTCACCATGTAACCAGGTTATTGACTGCGGTCTGAAGTCGTCGCTCAATGATACGCATTGACGATCCTTCGCAGGAATTCTGCAGATCTTCAACGTATAATGAACCATGTACAGATGGTTGTAGATGAGAAAGTATAGGTGACAGATGACAAATATAAGGAGTGGGGCTCAAAATGCTCCCCTGAGGAACTCCTTCAAATTGAATAAAAGAAGAAGATAAAATATTACCAACCCGTACTTTAAATGATCTAAACGATAAAAACATTTTAATAAAAAGAGGTAAATTGCCTCTCAGACCATAATCGTATAGAGTGCGCAGAATCCCATAGCGCCACGTACGGTCATATGCCTTTTCGATATCAAAGAAAATAGAAACCAAATGATTCCTCCGTACGAAAGCAGAACGAATCTGACTTTAGAATAGAAGGATGTTATCTATTGTGGATCTTCCTTTACGGAAGCCACTCTGAAACGGAGGAATACATTGATCCTTTTCCATTTGATAAACGAGACGGGCATTGACCATACGTTCTAGCGTCTTACACAGGCAACTCGTCAGAGCGATAGGCCTATAGTGGAGAGGGTTCTTTGGATCCTTACCAGGCTTCAGAATAGGAATAACGATTGCTTCCTGCCACTGGCTAGGAAACACATGCACCCTCCATATTCGGTTGAATAGGTAAAGGAGACTGACAAGTGAATCCTCGCTAAAGTGGCGAAGCATATCGTATGTTATACCATCAGAGCCTGGACTGGTATTGTTAGATAAGGACAGAGCCTTTCTCAATTCCCACATGTCAAAGTCACAGTTATAAGGGAGTGGTTGCCGACACCTGAAGTTGATAGGTGTCTACTCAGAACGATTCTTAGTCTCTAAAAATGTAGCGCTATATGAATCGGAGCTTGACACACTAGCAAAAGAGTTGCCAATGACATTGGCCTCTTCGACAGGTGAAGAATGCACAGCATTTGCAGTTTCCAGTATCGGGATGGTAAATTCTCGATACAGGGAGTTTGCAGCTTTTACCTTTCTCCATAACTGTTGACTTGTGGTAGACGATGTGATGGAAGAGACATACCTGATCCAAGATTCTCTCTGACTATGTCGCCTTACTCTGCCAGCAATCGCCCTTGCCCTTTTGAAAGCAATGAGATTTTCGGTTGTGGGATATCGTCTGAAGATACCCCACAATTTCTTTTGTTTCCGGTAGGAGGATTGACATTCCTTATTCCACCATGGTTTACTCATCTTCCTCTGTGATGTTCCAATCTTCGGTATCGCTGCATCAGCAGCGTTCACGATAGAGGCAGTGACATTGCGGACAGAGTCATTAACATCTCGATCTTGAACCATTGTACCGGTAATAACTGCTACCCATGTGAATAAATCCCAATCTGCCCTGTTGAAGCGGTAAGTGGGAGGACGAAATCGCACCCCATTACCATGAACATGGGAGATCAGGAGAGGGAAATGATCACTATTATAGAGATAATTTAGAACCTCTAAATTCAGCGACGGTAGCAGAGTCGGTGAACAAATGGCTAGATCAAGGGAATGAAATGTCCTAGTGGGAGCATGGAAATACGTCTTCTCGTCGGTGTTCAGCAGACAGAGACTGTGATCAGAGATCAATCGCTCGATCTGCCGACCACAAGAATTTGTACCATCATAACCCCACTGAGGGCTGTGTCCATTGAAGTCACCTAGCAGAAGGAAGGGAGCTGGTAACTGATCGACTAGTCGGTCTAAATCCATTTCAGACACAACATCGTTAGGTGGCAGATAAATGCAGCAGACTGTGATTAAAGTGCGAGCATGAATTCGCACAGCCACAGCCTGCAACGATGTGGTCAGTGTAACGACGTTATGAGGACAGTTCTGAGATGCGAATATACAAACACCTCCAGAAGAAGGTGATGCTGCATCAACATCCCGTCGTACACAATGATATCCACGCACACGGGTTGTCATATTACTCTTCAGAAAAGTCTTCTGAAGAGCAATGCAGACAGGTTGGTGCGTAGATAGTATGGTGTGACGTCATAGATTGTAAACATTTTGTTGTTTGTTACTGTATTCTTGGAAATGATATACTCCCCTTGAATGACGTCATTTCCCCTTACAACAGCGGAAACCGTTACGCTGCCCGCCAGACACCAGACAGTTTCGGAGTCGAGACGTTGTCTTTGGCGAGAGCAGAGCTCTGTAGTTGAATGGTGGTTATGAAGATGTTAATAAATGATTTTTTTAAATAATTGATGCCTCGTATATTTTTGCCACTACGCCACAGCTTAAATTAATTGGTGGCTAGCGCTGGGATAGGATCCCGATCGAGAAAAAAAAAGTTGTGTCTATATGTGGTGAAAATAAGCCACACGTTTTACGGCGAAGAATGCCGATGATATAACCATCCTGGGTTATTGTTTTAAGTGCACCCTGCACGTTGCTAACTGTTTTGTTTGATGAAAGTGCGCCCTGCACTGTGCTAACTTTTTCGTTTGATAGAAGTGCACCCTGCACTTGGAATAAAGCGTGTGAAAAAAGAAGTGCACCCTGTACTTGGAATAAAGCGTGTGAAAAAAGAAGTGCGCCCTGCACTTGGAAGTGATCGCCTGAAAAAAGTAGTGCGCCCTGCACTTGGAAGTGATCGTTTGAAAAAAGTGCGCCCTGCACTTGGAAATAATCGTTTGAAACCAGAAGTGCGCCCTGCACTTTAATCGTTTTGAAGAAGGTCCGCCCTGCATGTTTATTCTTTTGTTTGATGAAAGTGCCCCTGCACTCAGTTTTGAAGAAGAGATTACCGTTCGAAGAAAGTACCCCTGTACTTAGTTTACTGAAGAAAGTACTCCCTGTACTTAGTTTTACTGAGAAAAAAAATACTCCCTGAACTTAGTTTTACTGAAAAAAAAAAGAAAGTACTCCCTGTACTTAGTTTTACGGGAAAAAAAAGTACTCCCTGTACTCCAAAATTGTCGTCTTCAAGAAAGGTTTTGAAGAAGTATTTACAGTACTGTGTTCGATTTTTCTTTTGGAATTGCATCTTGGAATTGTGTCTTGTCATCAAAAGAAAAGAAGAAAAATATATACAGTGGCACAAACAATTGAGGATACACCTTACTTTTACTTGATAAATCCAACTTTCAATCAAAATAACACCTTAACCAGAAGTGCAAACGAATTTTTATTCTTAGACATAACAAAAGGTTTAATTAACAGTAAAAATAAAGAAAAATCAACGACAAAATTCTAAAATAAAACTTTTTAGAGGCATTTCAAATAAACATAAGCAGATTCTTACCTCAAAAAATTGAGGATACACAAATGAAATTTTTGTTTAACTACCACTTGATTTCTTTTTGCTTGCTACTAATAATCTAAGTTTGGGATATTTTATCCTAAACTTTTTCAACTGTTATTTCTGTCTTTTGAAGTTGGTTATGAGAATATAAAGCTGTAATTTTAAATGGAAAATGGCTCCTCGGAAAGAGACTAGTATTGATGTAAGAAAATTTATATTAAGGTTATTTAAGAAAGGAAAATCTTATCGTGAAATAGCTGAAATTGTCGGTAGAAGTCACTCATGTGTCCAGAAAATCATTGGGAAATTTAAACGCGATGGATTAATTCAAAATAAGAGTGGAAGAGGAAGGAAAAGTATTTTGAGTGATGTAGCTAAAAGGAAAATTTTAAAAGATGTCAAGATTAATCCTAAACTGAGTGCAGTCAAACTAGCTGCAGAAACTTCTCGAATAATCTGCAGAAGTGTAAGTGCTGAAACTGTGAGAAATGTGATTAGACATGCTGGATATAGCAGTAGAGTAGCTAGAAAGAAACCTTTCATAAGCTTACAAAATCAGAAAAAGCGTTTGGAGTTTGCAAAAACTCAACAGTTGAAGACAGAAAACTTTTGGAAGAAAGTTATATTTAGTGATGAAAGTAAATTCAACACTTTTGGAAGCGATGGTCGTCACACCGTTTGGAGAAAGCCGAACACCGCTTTGGATCCAAAAAATTTACGTCCTACAGTTAAACATGGTGGTGGCTCAGTCATGGTTTGGGGTTGTATGGCTGCAAATGGGGGAGGAAATTTAGTTTTTATGGATGGTATAATGGATCATAAGCTTTATATAGACATACTCCGCAACAATCTTAAAGAAAGTGCACAAAAATTGGGTTTAGATGGAAATTTTATATTTCAGCACGACAACGACCCCAAACACACGGCACGTAATGTCAAAATTTGGTGTCTTTTTCATTGTAAACAGCAATTGCACACACCGCCACAGTCCCCTGACATCAATGTCATAGAAAATTTGTGGGCCACACTAGAAACAGCGGTCCAAAAACACCAGATTAGAAACAAAGCCCATTTAAAGCAAGTGTTACAAGTAGAATGGGATAAAATATCTCCAGAAACCACTAAAAAATTGGTCGAATCGGTACCAAGACGTTTGGAGGATATTATAAAAGCCAAAGGACATGTAACAAAATACTGATACTGTCTATGCATGTAATATATCGAAAAAATTTCATTGGTGTATCCTTAATTTTTTGAGGTAAAGATCTGCCTATGTTTACTTCAAATATTTGTGAAACTTTTAATTTTAGATATTTTTTTGTTGATTTTCGTTATTTTTACTGTAAATTAACCGTTTTATTACGTGTAAAAGTAAAAATACGTCTTCTATTCTAGTTAATGTGTTATTTTCATTAAAAGTTGGATTTATCAAGTGAAAGTAAGGTGTATCCTCAATTGTTTGAGCCACTGTATATTGTGTTATTATTGAATTTTAATGAAAAGATTGTGTGTGTAGAGATCATAAATATCTTATAGCTATTATTAAGAAAAATTTAGAGAAGTTTCGTTTTGAGGTATTAGATAATATTGGAGAGTTATATTCTTGTATGAAAATAGTATTAGTATTCTAAGAATTTACTGCATTTCTTATTGTATGTGTGTTAATTAAGAACTGAAATTGTGTTGTTAAAAGGAATAATTTTCGTTTTGATTTTCAAATGCAAATTTAATTTTGATATTTTTATTGAATGTGTATGATCTTTCTTAATTTAATTACAAACATCACAGAAAGTAGACTTAAGGTAATAAGAATTGTGTCAAATTTCGTTTTAAATTTTAATTTACAAGAAAGTCATTTAGTTCTGCTTTTGAAATATAAGAATTCTATGAATGCTTTGTTGTATTTATGTGAATATTTTTTACTGTATTTATGTGAATATTTTTTACTGTATTTATGTGAATATTTTTTACTGTATTTATGTGAATTTTTTTATGTAATTTTGGAGGAGGTAAGTAAGTTACATTTGGAAAGATTTTTCAGTTTGATACTGTAAATTCGTAGATAGGCCAAGGTTTTAGATTTATTTGAGTCAATTAGCTTTCTGGTGTTATTTCATTTATTTATTTTTTTTTTGCTTTCCTTAAGAAAATGGCTTATTTAGCAAAAGGTAAAAAGGAGGATTTGATCAGATTGGCAGAAGAATTAGACTTAAAAATTACTCAAGATATGAAGATGATGACATTAAAAGAAATTATTCTTAAGAGTGACGGATACGAAGGGGAATTTGTTAAATCAATGTTTGAGGAATTTGTTAAAGAGAGAAAACGGAAAGAAGAATGGGAAATACAAGAGAAAGAAAGGGAATTTCAAGAGCGAAAACAGAAGGAAGAATTTGAGGAAAAAAGGCGGAGAGAAAATTTTGAGCTGGAAAAATTAAAGCTAGAAGTTCAAATAAGATCAGCTCAAGAACCACAAATGGAAGTTTCAAGAATACCCCGTAAGGAATTGAGCAAGCTTCTTCATAAATATGATATGAAGGAAGATATTAGCCTGTATTTAGTACTATTTGAGCGTCAAGCTAGTAGAATATCTCTACAAAAGGAACTTTGGGTCACACATCTGTTGGGGTTACTACCGCAAGAAATCACACAGATAATTGCTCGTGAGTCTGAGGAAAAAGCCAATGATTATGATCACGTGAAGAAATTATTGTTAAAGAGATTTAAGTTAACTCCCGAAAAATTCCGACAACTGTTTCATACGCACCAGAAAATTGCTGAACGTACCTGGCAAGATTTTTATCATGAACTACAGACCTATTTCGATGGATGGACGTCTGGACTAAAAGTTAAAACCTTTGATCAACTCCGGGATTTTATCATTGCAGATCAGATGAAAAAACGTGCACCGTTTGAGTTTAGAGAATATTATTTGGATGAATGGTCCATAATTAATTCACCTTGTAAATTGGCAGAAAAATTGGAAGAATTCGAAGATGTGAGAAAAACGTTTCGAGCTAAGCCAGTTAATTCATTATCGAGAGACAAATATGAAGTTAAAGGACCAAGCAAGTTTGGAAGATTTGACAAATCTCCTCGAAGGATTGAAAATCCCAAATATGAGTCAAACAAGCCTTATAGAAAACTTTTTGGACCTAGTCACAATAAGGAATTCGAAAAAAGAAGACAACTGAGATGTTTTTACTGTAACGCTCTTGATCATTTACGTCCAAACTGTCCAAAACTGAAGAAAGCTTCAGAGCCTGTAAATTCTGTTTCTGAATGTGATGCAAGAACAAATTTTTTGCAGCCATATACTTCTCATGGAAAAATAAATGGTATCAGTACCGAAATCCTTCGCGACACTGGAGCCACTATAGATATTGTTTGCCGTAGATTTGTGACACCCGAGGATATGACTGGTGAACATGTATGGGTGCAACAACCTTTGGATGCTAGTTCAACTTGCCTACCACTAGCAGAAGTTCTTATTGAATGTGAGTGGGGCAGAACATTCACAAAAGCAGCTGTTATTCCAGATGAACTGTATCGTGGTCATTATCTTCTAGGGAATAGGACTGCTGCTCTCTTCGAAAATGAAGGAAACATTTCATTGCACCAAGTGAATGCGGTTCAAACAAGAAGACAGAAATTGAAGGGAAAAGAAGAGACTTTTGAACAGTTAGTAGAAGCACCCCAAAGCATTGTTATTAACAGTGAAGATGCGAATCTTGAAGAGGATGAACTCCTTCCTACTGATGATCAATTCCAGGCTGAATTAATCAAACTTGATGTGGATCAGCTAGAGCAAGCTCAAAGGGAAGATGCAGAATTAATGCCTTTGGTGAAAGATGTTGAAAAGGAGGGAGATTCAAAAGAGTACGAGTTATACAAAGGAAAATTGCTGGTAAAACGGAAAGTAGATAAAAGTGGGTTGGAAAGGAAAATAATTTTCATACCCACTAAATTCCGCAAAGATATTTTAAAAATGTGCCATGAAGGTACCTCTGGTCATTTGGGAACGACCAAAACAAAGGATCGCTTGGTGAAGTATTTTTTCTGGAAAAATTGTTACAAGGATTGCGAAGACTATGTCAAAACTTGCGATCCTTGCCAAAGGGTGGGAAAATCTAGCGACAAAAGGAAGGCCCCTATGACTTTGGTTCATGTTATTACGGAAGTGTTTTCCAAACTTAACATTGATACTGTTGGACCATTACCAATAACCACTTCTGGGAAGAAATACCTACTAACAGCGATGTGTATGTCATCAAAATACCCGGATGCTGTAGCTTTGTCTGACATAACCTCCGTGTCGGTTATTGATGCTCTTCTGCAGATAACATGATCAAGGAACCTCATTTATGAGTGAATTAACATCTAAGTTTTTTGAACGATTTGGAGTTAAAGTTGTTAATAGTTCGGTCTACCACCTACAAACCAATCCAGTGGAAAGGTTTCACCGCACCATAAATCGAATACTTCGAGTTCTGTGCTTTGAAGAAGGACCAGAATGGGAGAAACATGTTCATGCCGCTTTATTTGCGTTGAGAACAGTGACACACGAATCTACTGGATTCAGCCCATCAGACCTTTTCATGGAAAGAATTTAAGAACTCCAGTTACTCTACTATATGAAAATTGGTTACAACCAGAAGAAGAAGAAAATTCTGTGGTGAAATATGTGCTTACCCTGATGAATAGGTTAAAGAAATGTCAGGAACTTGCCGTCACAAATATGGAAGAAAATAATCAAAAAAGAAAGAAATGGTATGATAAGAACAGCATTAAAAGAGTTCAAACCTGGAGACAAGGTACTTGTTCTTTCTACCTCGCCGAAAAATAAGTTATCTGTCAAATGGTATGGACCTGGTACAGTGGAAAACAAAATTTCAGAAACCAATTATATTGTAAATCTGCCCGATAAGAAAAATCCATCCCAAATTTATCACGTGAATTTACTTAAACCATACTATCGAAGACCTGAGTTCGTAAATCTAGTTATTGCCCACAATGAAGAAATTTCAGAGTTAGATGAAGTATTTCCTGCAGTTGAAAACGATCCAAATATTTTTAATCTCGATGAGATTCTGAAGATTAGTGAAGTTGAATCCAGATTAAATGAAGAACAAGTAAATGGGTTAAGTAACTTATTGTGCAAATATTCTCGTTGTTTCTCAAACGTTCCTGGACTTACCAACATGGTCAAATTTGATGTTGAACTTACAGAGAAGAAGATGATTTGCGCAAAGCCATACAGAATGTCTCCTAGACAAACAGATATTTTAAAGGCAGAAATCGACAAAATGCTACAAATGAAAATAATTGAAGTTGGAGAAAGTGATTTTACATCACCAATGATCCTAGTGGAAGCAGCTGGAAAGGAACCCAGACCATGCATTGACTTTAGGAAGCTGAATGAAATTACAAAGACACAATATTTCCCTATACCTAACATCGAGGTACGGATTGAAGCAGTTGCTGCAGCGAAGTATATCAGTGTGCTAGATCTGTCAAAGGGTTATTGGCAGATACCCTTAACCAAGGAAGCACAAAGATATGCAACATTTGTTACCAGTTTCGGATCCTTTCGACCGCTTAGAATGCCATTTGGACTGAAGAATGCTCCCTTCTACTTCAGTAAAATGATGGCTGAACTATTGAGAGGGTATGAAGAATTTGCTGTACCTTATCTTGATGATGTAGCAATCTACTCCCTCGACTGGACTGAACACCTGAAACATCTTGACCGAGTATTGGAAAGGATTGACAAGGCTAAATTATGCCTTAAAATAAACAAATGTAGATTTGCTCAATCAGAAGTTAAATATCTTGGACATTACGTTGGACAAGGGAAGAGATCTCCTAACGAGATTAAGATCCAAACTATTAAGAAGTTTCCAGTTCCCTCATCAAAGACTGACATTCGAGCATTTTTGGGATTAGCAGGATACTATCGGAAATATATACCACAGTTTTCAATTTTAGCTGCACCATTGACTGAATTATTAAAGGGACGACATAGAAGGTCCAAAATTCTTTGGAACGAACAGTATCAACTGGCGTTTGAAAAAAGGCGCCTCACCGATAACCCTGTGCAATATGCTCCAAAATTTGATGTTCCTTTTATCTTACAATGCGATGCATCCGATGCAGGGATAGGAATAGTGTTGTCTCAAAAAGATGAAAAAGGAGAACATCCTGTATTGTATCTGAGCAAAAAAATTTACATCCACTGAACGAAAATACAGTACTACTGAAAAGGAATGTGCCGCCATCATTTATGCTGTCAAGAAATTGCGATGCTATTTGGATGGACAGTATAAATTTTACATCCAGACGGACCATAATCCCTTAGTATGGCTGAAGAAAAACTCTGGTGTTAATCCTAGACTGATGAGATGGTCATTAGCTATGCAGCCTTAGAATTATGAAGTCATTCATAAAAAAGGAAAGGAGCACCAGAATGCTGATTGCCTAAGTAGACTATTTTAATGGGAAAGTTATATGTGGAGATGATATATTTAATGTAATAATTTCGTGGAAATAATTTTTGTATATGGAATCACAGTGTATTATTGTATATGTTTGTTTTACGTTATCTCATTAGTATGCATATATTGTAATTCCTATAGTGTGTAAATCTTTCTTTGAAATGCTTTTTACTAACGTAAAAAAGATCTTAACGGGGGAGGAGTTGTGACGTCATAGCTTGTAAACATTTTGTTGTTTGTTACTGTATTCTTGGAAATGATATACTCCCCTTGAATGACGTCATTTCCCCTTACAACAGCGGAAACCGTTACGCAGCCCACCAGACAGTTTCGGAGTCGAGACGTTGTCTTTGGCGAGAGCAGAGCTCTGTAGTTGAATGGTGGTTATGAAGATGTTAATAAACGATTTTTTTAAATAATTGATGCCTCGTATATTTTTGCCACTACTCCACAATGGATTTCAGATCCTCTAGTCTGGGTCGTAAACCACGGCAGTTCCAGGAAACAAAAGCCATTAAATTGGCGCACTGGAAGTGGAAGGTCCCGTTTCCAGGACCCCCATGGAGTCATAATCTTCAGGTGATGGGTGCAAAATCACCGCATCCCCGTCAATAACTCGAGTTTTTTTGCGAGGAACGCTGTTCTTACCCGAAAGTTTTAATTTTTGCCTCTGCAAAGCATTTGACCTGGCCAATGGCCTAGTCTGATTAGCCTTTGCAGAGGAAGATGTTCTTAAAATATTTATTTTTTTCTTTGATTGCAGAGTCTTAGGTTATGGCGTCTTTTCGGTAGGTTGCGCTTTCTTATTTTTAGACTGCTTAGTCTTAGTGATAGGGATAGGTCCAGGAAATTGCGTAGATTTGGAAATTTTAATAGTCTGGGTTGCCGTTGCGTAGCTTTTTCTCTGTACAGGAGTACGGGAAGCGACTACTCGGCGAGCCTCGGGATATGACAAATTCTGCAGCGTCTTCACCGTAGCTATTTCCTTTTCCTCTGTCCACTTAGGGAAAGAACGTGGGTATGCAGGGTGGTTGCCCTGACAATTGACGCACTTTTCTGCAGCGGTACAAGAAGCACTATCGTGTCCTGTTGCTGTACAGCGAACGCACGTCAATTGTCCCCTACACGCGTTCTTGGAATGGCCATATCGTTGGCAATTAAAACATCTCAGCGGGTTTGGAATATATGGTCGGACGAAGAGTCGGAGATATGCGGCCTTAATTGTTTGTGGCAGGGTAGGAGTCGAAAAGGTCAAGATGAGGTGCTGGGTATTAAGCACCTTATCATCTCTCCTAGTCGTAATCCTCCGAACACCACAAACCAGCTGGTCCTGCAGATTCTCCAAGATCTCTTCTTCCGACACGTTTTCCAATTCCCTTAAGGATATTACGCCACGAGAGTAATTAAGATTTCTATGTGGTGAAGTTGTCACTGGATAAGGTCCCAAGGATTTCATCTTCATAACAAGTTGAGCTTGTTTAGAATCATTCACTTCAACTAAGATGTCCCCAGAGCGCAATTTCTTTATGTCTTTAACAGTTCCTACCATGCCCTGAATTCCCTTTTGGATCAAAAAGGGAGATATGGTAGCAAAAGTTTCTGTATCTCTTTTTATTAAAAAGAAACGGAAGTTCATCATTTCGGTAGGTATGTCCGAGTTTTCTACAGCTGCATTATCATAACGTTCCATACGGTCAGCCCATGGTTCATTTTTCAAGTTTAAAGAATTTTTTATAGCTTTGAGAACCAAAAACGATTTTCCTTTAGTTGTATCCATATTGCCTTAAGAGAAAAAAAAATTTGACGGAAAGATTTCTAGTTCGATGGGGCCTCCGCCAGACCCCATCTCCCCACCCTTTCCTAACGCGGAAATGAGTAACCGACGGAGAGATTCGTTCTAGCCGGACAATGTGAACTGCCCCATTACGTGCCCAGGCAGAGGCACAGTCCAAGGCCGAAGCCAAGGAGGATTTCTCGCAATGGGAGGGAGGTCACACCATCCAGCCACCCGCAACCAAGGCTCTCCCTCTGGGAACATTTTATAGGATGACATTCCGAAACTGTAACCGACGGCGCACGCAACTCCTCTCCTCGCACACCCTTCCCCAACCAGGGCCTTTTCCAATCACGCCCATGCGGTCTCCCACTAGGTACCTCCGCAAGAGGGGTACTGGGGCCCCGTATTGCCAGAGCTAGGCATGCAGGAAATCGGCATTGATACGCCGTCGGCCTTTTAGTGTGTTAGTAGACACCACAAAGATATATATTTTTTTATTTTTAAATATTTTTATATTTTTTTTTATTTTAAAGAATTTTATAATTTTTTTCCTTAATTTTTATATTTTTCTTACACAAGAGTTATAACACACACATAGTTATTATAAAATAGAGTTAGTGAAAACTGTTTTCCGCCCGATATCCTAAAATATCAAGCGGAAAACCCCCCGAAGCAAAACACATGACAAAGAAAAAAAGAGGGGGAGAAGAAGAGGGAATAAAAAGATCACTGAGGTACCTCGGGGTTGTGAAGCCCGTACTCATCTCAGGTAGATGAGCCCCCTGAGGGGATTAAGCCACAGAATTGAGTATACACCTGGCATAACTTTTAAATGAATACATAAAAAAGGCAAACTAATGTTTGGTTGCACCCTTTGGAATTAATGACGGCTTCCAGAAAGCGTGGCATCGATTTAACCAGATTTTAGGTTGTTTTACTCGTGATTTAAATTCTTCTCTCGATTGATTCTCTTAAAGCAATTTTTAAATGGCCTTTACTCGTGATAGGGTGTTTTTGGACAGATTTTTCCAACTGTGACCATAAGTTTTCAATAACCTTGAGATCAGGTGACTGTGGAGGAGTGTACATCTGCGCTTTACAGTTGTACAACAACCACAACTGAACAATTTTAGCTGCATGCTTAGGATCATTATCGTGTTGAAAACTGAAACTCGATACGAAACCCAACTTTTCAGCACTTTGCTGTAAATTATTTTTCCGAATGTTCAAGTATTGAATTTTGTCCACGATCTCATCAATAAACACTAAACTTCCCACTCCATTGGCTGATATACAGCCCCTTTCGAGTACAGAGCCATCCCCCATACTTGACAGAAGGAATGGTGTTTTTAGGAAGCGACTCACTGTTGAGATTCCGTCAAACAGCATCATCTATCCATTCCAAAAACATTAAATTTACTCTCACCACTAAATATAACTTGTTTTCAGAAGTCTGGTGACCTTGAAATATAATTTTTAGCAAGTGAGTGAGTGAATGTAAAGTTTATTGGCACAAAAGCCAAATGTGGCTATGCTGCCCCAAACAAGATTTAACCGTGGTCTAGATTTGAAAAAATGGAAAAAAAAAAAAAAAAAAAAGACAAAAATTGATTTACAAAAGGAAGGGTCGTAAATAGAGAAGGATCGCTAGTGTAACCCGGAGGGTAATTTTTAGCAAATGAAAGTCTTTTCTCTTAGTTTAGCTTAGAAATAAAAGGTTTTCTTCTGGCCACACGACAAGTAAACAATTCTTTTCTGAGAAATCTTCTAATTTTTTCTGCCGAAACAGAAGAAGTAGTTTTGTATCGTAGAAGAAGTAATTGCAAAAAATTTTGGAGCACTCAGCTTTGGAGTTTCGGTCACTTTTCATAGGATCCTCCTACTTGTACTGTCATCCAGGATCTCCTTTCGTCCCCTTCCGGAATATTTTTAACGTGTTCCAACTCTTTTACTTTTTGATGAATTGTGAACACATTCGTGACTTTGCTGAACTACTTTTGGATTTTTTCTAAGAGATTTACCTTCTTCAGCCATTTTGACTATCAGCTCTCTAACTTGAGCTGCAGTTTCCGTTTTGGAACCCATTTTGAAGATTGAAAATTAATATTTCTGCAAGAAACTTATACATTAGGATCTAAATCAAATGTCCGTATCAAACGCAAGAACTTTAGTAAAATAGTAGTAGCTAATTTATCAGATGGTGGTCACTTTCTGCAAAGTGTACACTTAATTTTGTGACATCAATTCGTATCATTTAGTTAGTGAATGCAAATAATTTTTTTACTATATTAACTTCGTGTTTATTTTTTGGATAAATATCTTATTTAAGAAGGGATTTATCATTCCCTATAAAAAAAAAAACCTTTACATAAAACTTTTTACCATATGTTTGTATTTTCAAGGTAAAGAAAGAGAGATGTATATATATGTGTGTGTATATATATATTATAACTTCCACCCCACGCCAACGAGAGGACTTTGGGCCCCGACAGATTTAACGTGCATCAGCCCCGGCTACACGGTGGGTCTTTAGCGACCAAGGATCGATCCCGCGACGGAACAAAAATCGCCGGCCACGAAGCCAAGACCACCAGGCTGCCGCGGACTCTTCACAGAATCAGGATTCGAGTCAATGACACGACTGAAATATCGATGAGGGTATGAACTCGTGACCATGACCACTTGGCTATCGTGGTGACGGCTTCAAATTTCCGACAAATTCGAAACAGAATGTTCTTCACTCACACGATGGGTGCTACTGATGGATATGTGACAAGCACCTAATGCTATATATACATTTTTTTAGTATTTGCGTTAGTCGATACGAACTATAATTTCATATATATTGATGTACTAGCCAAGGTGGGATATCGAATGGTGGGACATATACAAACATGCAATACCTTACCAAGAATAAGCCAACTATAGTTTGAATATATTTGGTATATCCGAAAGCCTTTCGAATGCCCTATCCCAGGGGTAGGCGAAATCTTTTTGGAGAAAGAGAGAGCAACAACAATAATTCGAGATAAAAAACCAATGTTTTTAAAGGGTGGCAGAGTAAGAAAAAAAAAAATAATTATTGAAATATTAGTTAAAACTTGTTGCAAATGTCTAAATATTGCATTGTTAGGCGAGTAAGAACGATTCCCAAAGTTTCAGAGCTCTAGCTGCAACCTAGAAGTTGGTTAAATTATCGATCGAAAATTTGATGACACACACACTCACTCGCCCCCCCACACTCAAAGTGAAATACAGAAAAACGTTTTAAAAGACAGGCAACATCTTTTGAAAGGAATAATAGCTTTTGTTGCTATATATATCACAAAAATCAACTCAAACTGGCTCAATTTTCATAACTCCTGGGCTTTTACTCAAATTCCATCGACAGGATAATGTAATGTGTAGTACCTGCAACCGTATCAATGATTTGGAACATATTCTTTTGATATGTCATAAATATACCTCTCATATATGGAAATTTCTTCTAGAATATACTTAAGATAGACTTATAGCGCAATATTACTTTCAAAGACCTTTTGGAAAAAACAGTAGCTAGTAAACAAGTGTTCAGAACATTTCTGCAGAAGATCAAATACTTTGATATATATTGAATGAAAAGCGTCTTTTAAAAGGGACTTTGTTGCTCTTTGTCCCACAAAAAAACAATCAATTTGACTCAATTTCTTTCATTGGAAAGTGATATTTATACATAATATTCATATACATAGGATGACAAAGAAGAAAGAGAAACCCAATAAATATTACTATTTCTTAATAAACATATAACAGTAAAAACTAGATATTGAATTAATGCTACGAATGTAATTGTTTTTTCTGAGATAATATTATCATCTATATTTCCTATTAATGAAGTTATTTTCAAATGGTTATCAGTTCGTTACGATTTGTATTGCGATTTCTCATGTTTTACTTTTTAGGAAATTGCATACGGCGGCCAAACCGCATGAACTAGAGTGAAAAAAAAAAAAAAAACAAGAAAATATGAATATTTGAATCCAGAATTAGTTGTAAAACCCAATACACAGTCGGAATGAACAGATATTTCAGGAGTATTATAGTATTGTGAAATGCACCTAGAGACTTGATTTCTCAAACTTATTCAAATGTAACAGAAATAGATAAACTATTGGATATTTCTATTCGTAAATTGTGAGATGTGTCGTCACGAAGCTCTCATTAAAACCCAGGCGCTTTAAAGAAAAAGGGGCAAATTACAGCACGTGAATTATGGCGGCTCAAGTTGGCGGTACATCCATCCAAAATTTTGGCAATATTTAGAGTTTGCTTCCGCAACCTTTGTTGTAGAGAAAATCAGTTGAGCAGAGGAAAGGGGACACACTACAGAAACTCATCCTGTAGCCAAATGGTGCAATACTTACTGCCTGATAAAATGATTTTGCTTTTACTTTACTCCACCATTCGCTTCAATACGATCTAATTTGTAGCCGGGGAGTATGCACGTTAAATCTGTCGGGGCCCAAAGTCCTCCCGGTGGCGTGGTGTAGAAGTTAGGAGAAGAGAGTGCCAGCTTGGGTGTCAACCTCGTCACTAGACCGAGGTTCAAAATTACGAGGTCCATAGCCAATAGCCCTCGAGTTGTTTTTTACTGTGACGTCAAGAAAACCAAAAGGAATCATACGATCATCATAGTTTTTAATTTTGATTTCATAGTAGAGACGGGCTGTTGAAGGATGGTGCTCATCTCCTTCCATCATGCATTCTTTTTTTTTTACTTGATCGTAATAGGATTTCTCTTTGAGTTGATTGGTTGTTTATGAATGTCCAATTTTGAAGCAATGCGAAGGGCCGCGGTCGCCTAGTGGCGATGGCCACGAACTCACGGTTTTCGTCGAGTCGTGGGTTCGAGCCTTGATGCCACTAAAGACCCTCCGTGTGGCCGGTGTTGGAGCGCGTTAAATCTTTCGGGGCTCAAAGTCCTCCCGTTGGCATGGTGTAGAAGTTAGGAGGGGGGTGCTAGCTCAGTTGACAACCCCGTCACTTGACCGAGGTTCAAAATTGCGAGGTCCGTCGCCAATAGCCCTCTTGTTGCTTCTAGTACGACATAAGTAACACCAAACCAAACTGAAGCGATACGAGGGTTATCGGAGACGGATCTCTTTAATTTTGAGCTTTGGTCCAGTGATGAAGATGACACCAGAATTAGGTCCCCTTTCCAAGCTTCCTTACCTTCCCAAAGGGATGACTTGCAGCCTCGACATATTTAACTCGCGTCAATCCGACTGCACGATAAATCTTCAGTATAATCGTGACGGAAATCGACGGAAGCAAGGCTAGTCATAAGCTCGTTACCATGACAACTTTTTCTTTGGGATATCAGAAAAAGAAAAAGAAAAAAAAAAAAAAAAAAAAAGATTGAAAAGCGCAGAACAAGCTTTAGAACAGGACCTCGTCTCTACTTTGCAAGCCTATCCTTCTTCCTCGTAGTACAAGTTCACTTCTGAAAATATAAACGATTCATTAACTTAGAGCGCCATCTAGGATCTAACATATGAAATAAAAACTAACAGTATGCTCAAAAAATCATTAAGTGGAAGTGATTAACTACTTTTTGAGAGAAAATAAAATTTAAGATATATTACATTGTGAAATATTATAATATAATACTGACGATTTCAAGATTTTGCAATTTCATGTTTTAAATTCATTAACCTGTTAAAAATAACACGTTTTATATAATGCTTAATAATGATATTTTTTTTTTACGTTTAATCAAACTGATTAATACTTTGCTCATTATTATAGCTGCATTTGGTGCTAATTGGGCAATGTTAAATTCGATTCAGTCGATAACATTTTTGTTGTGCAAAGGACTTAAAAAAATTATAAATCTAATATTGATTGTAATATTCGACTATAATGCATTTTATGCTTAAAATGTATTTTTGAACGAAATGTATTTTTTACATATATCTATTGTTTTCTTTATTTTTTAAGTGTGTAAAGTGAAAATATACACTTTCACTTCTATACTTATGAATTTTTTGGAGGGATTATACTTTAAGTAATTTTAAAATGTTAAATAGTTTTCATTCGTAATATCTTTGAAGATTCTTTTTTGAGACACGAGTGAACTGCTATTTCAGGCATATAAATATTTCAGAGATCGAAATTCTACTTCAGTTGTTGATATTTTTACATTTTACAACGAGCGTGTACACCATTAGTATAAGGTCCCCGAATCTATGATCGGTATCTTCAGTTGACGAAAACCAAAAGTATTTACCCAATTTTGAAACTTCGCGTTAATTGATTATGTGTTAAACCAAGAAGTCATGGGTGTTTTTCATTATTTTATTTTATAAAAATTTACTTAAACCGAATCAAATACTTGAAGTTGTATAATCAATTAAATTGAAGGAATAAATTTTCTGAATCGGAAGATTGAGCGATTTTTGAAAGAATAATCGTGTTTTAATATATTAAAACTATTAACATTAATTTTTCTAATTTTTGGAAGCATAATTTTTCCATAATAAATGAATTTATTCAACTTTCTTTTTTTGTTTTAACATTAAATGGTTTGTTATTTGGTTATAATCTAAGAATATAAATAACGATATGGATACAATCCGGTTATTCTTAATTATAGTTAGTTATATTTAATAAATTGCATTGTTTATTTTTTCAATTGAATAAATAGGAGTTCTTAATTGTTTTTTTTAATTCATATCACTTAAATAGTATGTTGCACATTATTCTATTTCAAGATATACATTATATAACGAAAAGTACTATATAATATGAATTAAAAGTTTTGAAAATATATACAAGTTTTTGATAGTAGAAAATGATTATTTTTATTTGAAATAAAACTTTTTTCCATGATTGATATGCAAAATACTAATCCAATTTTCAATTTAGGTGTATTTGTTTTAATTATTGGTAATTTTTGTAATTTATTAAAATTTAGATTTGAATTCTACATAAAAATTGGAAAGAGTAATACATTTAGTAATTGTTACTTTTGTTCCATTTAATCATCACATTTCTTAAAATTTGATTTTGTGTATAAGTTTACAATGGTCTAAATTTTTAGGAGGATGAAGTTCATTTTAAATAATTATTCTGATGTTCTGAGTGAATGGTGTAAGCAAATGTTAACACCAAAATGTTTAATTATTAATATAGGAATATATTTTTGGTCATATTTCAATTATGCTTTTAGTATGAATGATTATATATGAATAATTTTTTATAAAACTATTGTATAATAAGTGCTAAATTATTGTCATTGCATATTTGTTGCATTTTTTTGAAAGAGCTATATGAAAAAAAAAAATTTTTTTTTCTTAAATATATTAAAAATTAACTGATTCTACTACATTTTTTTGTAATTTTGGACATTTTTCTAATTTTTTTTTAATGAAAAGTTTATTTATTGGCATTATCTGATTAATTTTCGTAGAATTTCCTTTGTCTTAGATTGTGATTTTGTGTAAATGTTGTAGTGAAAAAGTAACTAAATATAAGGTCAATGAATGTAAAGGTGTGAAACACATTCATACATTAGACTAAAAAAAGTTTTTGATAGCTGATTTTTTTTTGTTTTTAAAAGTAATAGTCATATTATTAAAATAGAGTATAATTCTAAAATAAATCAATTATTTAGAAATTATATAATTTATCAATTTTGTTGATAAAGTATCATATACAACATTTAGAGACCAATAAGCTTTACATAGTTTATTTAGAAATTTGCATTTCTGGTATTTGATAGCATTTACCATGACAAAACTTATAGAACCAATTTCTTTATAATCTTACATAAAAAATTTCTGGTTAAACTTCAGTAAAAGATAATAAAGAACTAATTGAATTGAAAAATTATTAAATTTAAGAGTCTTGATCATTTAGATCCACATTTTACCAAAATAACAACAGACGTATCTGTATCTTTTTCATTGGGGTTTAATAGATCAACAAGTTTTAAATCTAATTTTTTTTCTAGAGATTATCAGTTCTTCAATGTATTCAAGAAAATTTTAATTGGTAAGAGTTTCAACAACATTCGAGATATATATAATTCCATTTGAAGAGGGGTTCAACCAACAGCTTTTATGGAAGATATAGAGAAACTTGTTCAATGTTAAGATAAGCTGCATTTGGGTGATTATCTGTTAATCTTTCATATTTTACTGTTTAATTTGTTACTGAAATACAGTGATACTTAAAGACAACAGTCTCTTTTTTTGTGATTCTATTGAACAACTTGTATACTTATATTTTTAAAGTTCATTTATTTTAACTGTTTAATACTCTTATAAGAATTTTTTTCTTTTAATTGACCAACAGCATAATCTATTAATATTAATTTGTTCTTTTAACCTGGTATGCTCTATCATATGTTATATGTGATGAAAGTGAGAAGAGGAAACTGGATGCTAAAATTATTTCTATGCAATGAGCTTCTTTTTAATTGGTGTATTGACATTTTTATCTATGGGTTGAAAATAAACAAGTGCAGATTAATCATCAAAATTTACTGTTGTATTTGTATTTCAGCTTTTAAACTTAGCATTGTGAAATTTTATTTTTCTGAAATTCATAATTAGTATTCATGATAAGGAAGAATTTTCATGATATATCAATGCTTTAGATTTTTTTCTATTGATTGCATTTGACATCAAATATTTTTGTGTTTTAAAGTTCAATTTATTGCTTTGATCAATATATATTTGAATAATATAAAAGTAATATTAATTGCTGATGATTGCATAAAAGAATAAATGTGTATCATCATGTTGTAAATGTCGTATTAATTGTAAAATATGTTTTATGTACAGAATTAATAGTCTATATTTTATATAAGATACAATAGCATTGTCTAAATATGTTGTGATTTTGAAAAAAAGAATTAATTAATCTTATTCTTAGTCACAAGTAGATAATAATTTATATATATATATATTGATCAATAAACACAAGATGTTTTCATTGTAATAAATATTTATATTACATAGAGAAAGGAGTCTGGCATTTGTATTGCTTTTTTTTTTTTTTTTAAATTTTTAACCAGTATGGTCAGTTTTCCTTTACAAATTGTATATATAATTTTAATAATTATATTAAAAGATTGGAGCAGTTACATTTCTTAGCAGTTATATACTGTGCTACAGAAATATACTATTTACGTCCTGTTACAAAATATGATCAGTATAGTAGTATTTAAAATTTTGCTCAATAATTGGATTAATATTTCCTCAGTTTTTAAATAACTTTTCTACAAGAAGTGTGATATATTTAGAATGTTAAATGTTATTGTGGTAAGCTAGTTAAATGGATGTGCAATACATTGATGTTGTAACACTATATAATTGGCTTAATGAATTTTTTTTTTTCTTTTTAAATGTGTAAAAAAAAATTACCTTTAAATTCTTTGGCAATTGAAAATTTTAAACTGTGAATGCATCTAAATAAAGATTAACAAAAATTTTTATATGTAAAATTCTAATTTTGTTGTAATATTTGTTACTTATTAGAAATAGTTAAAAAGAGAGAAATATTAGTGAATTAAACCTTATTATATATATTTAAATGCTTTTTTATAATTTTTTATTTTATTCCTTTTGTAGGTGCACGAGTAAAATCCCATCGACCATGAATTCCAGCTTAACACTAGTAATTTCTAATTCGATCATAATTTTGCAATTTTTTTTTTTGGTTTGGTGAAAATGATTAATGTGATTTTGTACATTTTTTTCTTTTGGTATTATATTCAGTGAGATTGATTTCAAGCATCTGTTAATCAATGTAAAATACAAAATAACAAATATTACCAGAATATGTGGACATATTTCAAATCAAATCATTCATGGAAACTTTCTATTTGCATGTTTTGGGTCAAAAAGATTCAAAAAAAATTTGTAAAGATAAACATCTGGTTCATGTCAGGGAAATTATTGTTTGTCAAACTATTATTATGATACTGATGATAATTAAAACTACATTGACTGTATTGCATGTTTGATTGGATTAATGTTGACTATTCCCCCAAAAAAAGGAAAGCACCTGAAATGCTCACAATATGCAATAATTTGAACTATCAAAAGTTTATATGTAATTGCATGGATTTTCAGTATTTTGAATAAAAATACAAAAGGCGACTGAACTTTAAAAAAAAAATGTAAAGCATTTGAGTATATTAGGCTGAGGTCTGATGCTTAATAATCCTAGTTTTAATGGTTTTAAAAATGGATTATTTTATTTCTTTGGAGCAATTTCTGCAATTTATTTTATTAATACAATTTTAAATTTCCACATGTATCGACATCTGTAATTCTACTAATGTTGCTAGATATTGTTTTGGTTCCTTGTTCATTTTTTGAGACAAAATGTACCTTCTAAATTAGATGAAATATCATTCTGTTCAAATATTTAAAATTACAAATGACATTTCAGTTTTCTGATATTGTACTTACTGAATAATATTGTAGAAAATTTCCAAAAAATGGACATTGCTTTATAAAATTTTATTTTCAAGCCAAAAATTCTTGACAATTCAAATTTTCTGCTTTAAAAAAGGTGTTTATCTGTGAAAATTACTGTTATATCAATGAAGATCATTTCCTTTATATGGTTCCATTGATCAAGCAGAAGAACATTTAGGTATTAATATTCAAAAATTATTTTAATGCTCATGAAGTGGTCAAAATGGCATCCGTAGATTAGTTGGATTTATGAAGCAAAATTTAAGTGTAAACCTGCTTGTAAATGATGTAAAATTTCTTTCACAATTTGCAACTCTCATTTGAATTGCTTTAATTTGTTTGTATTAATATGATATCTGATTTTAGTTTATAGGAACCAGATTTCATAAGGTTTTACCATGGTCAAATATGCACAATTATGGGCTATTGATACAATAAATAGTTAAAAAGTATTGGATGAAATCTCATAAATGTTATCAGAATGTTTAAAGAATATTAGTACCGGAATTATTAAATTGTTCTAGGCTATTATTCCCCTCCCCCTGAAAACAAGGAGATATTCAATACGTTAAAGTAGTCAACTTATTCTTAAATTCTTCAATTAAAATTTTTTTTGTCGCTCTCTTTACATTCTTATCCAAAACTGGTTCTTAATTTTTTTAAAAGAAAAATCTTTAGTAATATTTTTTTTTAAATTCGTGTTTAATGTATTTTAAAAATTGTTTGTGTAAGCTTCATTAACAAGAAAAATTATAACATTATAAGGAAAGAAGTATTCCCAATGGCTGTAGAAATGAAGTAAAATCTTAAGATAAACAATTCATATTTCTATAGCTGTACAATAAACAATGCTAAAAAAATTTTTTTTTTGTTAATTATTGACTCTTGTAACTATATTTAATTTATGTCTTACTTAAAAAATTAATATTCTGTTTTATTATAGTATAATTCTCTTTATAATTTATATTAATTAAAAACATAGTTTAAATCAAATAATTTAATACGTTAGTTTTATAAATAAACATATCTTTTATATTATTCTATTACAAATTTGTTAGTGTCTTAAATGGCACATAAGAATAATTTATATCATATTTATATCTATTTTCTTATGTATTTAAAAGTTGTATTTAATCTATGCAAGTATTATAAAATATTTCTACATTTTATAATTAAACTCAATTTGCAGAGTTCTGTTAAAAAAAAACAATGCTGAATATGTTTGTGATTTTGAAGAAATATATAACAAATTTTTGTTTCAAATATTAAATTGTCTATTGAATTTGCTTGAAGAGTCATTGTTTTTTTCCCAAAACAAAATTGTTTCAAAACTTTAATATATTTATGAAATTTTTTTCATTTGGGAAATTTAAAAAAGATATAAAGTGAACATTATTAATTTATCAAATGTATGTTATGTTCTTGACAGAAAATGAGACCAAAGGTTATTTATAAATATTATCTTTTGATCACTTTTAAAATATTACTATGTTAGGGATTAATTTTTTTCATTTTTATTCATGAATGTTAGATCATAATTTTTTATGAGAAGTCAAAATTTCTTTTATGCAGCACACGTTAATGAAATTTATTTGTCGTAGCTTGTATGAGTTATGCATACATTTATTTGGAATACGTAAAACATTTTTTTCTACCTAGTTATTACTTATTCAAGTTAGTGGATTTTTTTTTTGTTGATGCAAACTTGCAAAAAGTTCTTGCATGAAACTTTGTCACTGTGTTTTGCTGTGTAACCATTTAATTTCTACCTTGTCTAACAGTTTTTATTGTTTCAGATGAAGGTGCCCTACCGAAGATTATGAACTATCAAACTATAATATTTTCTTCTAAGGGAAATTTTGGTAAATATACTTATCAGAAGAAAAGCAATAGGTTCTTATGTCCTCATTGCCCTTATTCTTCAAATATTAGTACAAATTACAAGCACCACATGCTAACTCATTCAACGGAACGACCATTCACTTGTCCAGTATGTGGAATGGGGTTCATACAAAAACAAAATATGAAAAATCACATGGTACAACATAACAAAAGTAATGTCTTTTTTCCACAGTAGTTATTTATTGAGAGTACAAAATGACAGTGAGTTTACATTCAATTATTTCAGCAACTAAAAAGTTCCTGACAATAAGTGTTTTTAACATAGTGTGATATTTTTTAAAATTTATTTTATATTTGAAGTTATTGTTATAATGGCAGAATTTATTATATGTGATAAGTGTTTGAAAAAAAAAGTTTTCTTGTGTATAGTTCTTTTTTTTATGAGACTGATATTTCTTGAAATATTTAAGTGCCATATTATAAGGGTTTGCATTTATCTGATATAATTCTGAACGTGAAAATCATTAGCACTTCAGCTTCAAAATGAAACTCTAAAATCCATTAGAAGACCAAATTCTGAGAAAAGGTATGAAGTTTTTAATAATATATATATTTGTATAAATTCTTTTATTTTAAAAATACTATCATAGAAAAATTATTAGATTAGAGTGAAATTCATTTGTTGACATAAATTATTGAAAATGATACAAACAAATTAATAAATCAAATTTCAAATCAATTTGATAATATTACACTCAAAGAATTCTATATTGTGAAGTTATGAACATCAGGGAGAATTTCTATACATCGTGGAGTTAAGTTTAAAAAAAAAGGTTCTGAATGATGATATACTATTCTTAAAAATTGTTAGCTAAATCTAGGGGCCTTACATAGGTTAATCATGTATCAATTCTTTTTGCAGGTAACTATCTCACATAAATTGAAAATAAATTTCTAAATAGAGTGCCTTAATGCTCTGCCATAGATTGATATAGATATTATTTTGAATTTGTTTCTTGAATATTATCTGCATTTTGATCCACGACTCAGTTTTTCTGGTAATACCGCTGAAAAATAAAGATAGGCTAATTAGTCATTAACTATATTTTATAAGTATTCAGTTTGTAACTTGCAGTGATTACAGATAGGTTGTGGAAGAAATTTGTATTTTTTGTGAAGAGAAGAATTGAATAAGTATCAGACAGCTAGAAAGTAAAGTAAAGAATCTATTGAAATTGAATCAGATAATAATTATGCCTTTGGTGATGTTAGGGTTTCTGTTGGGAATTTTTTCAGTTCCAAACTGTTCAGTTGGAACTGTGTTAGAGTGTAGGTCAGGTTTATTGAGCCTTAACCAAATCACATCTAAAAAAATCATCTTGAATGTCAGGGCTTGGCATAAATTCCTCTCGGAAATACTGGTTTTATCCCAATTAATTTTGAAAATATTTAGGAGAAGAAAACCTGAATGTTGATATGGGTATATGAAATAAAATAAAGTATTATATATGTTTGTTAATATTATATTTACTACAAAAGCTTATTGAAGTACAATAATAAGCATATTTTATTATTAAATTCTCATGTTAAAATGAGAATGAAACTGTTTATTGTAAATAAATTAAGATTTTCTAATGTAAGAGTAATATTGATTTTGAATTTGTGCTTAAGTTAAATTCTCCAACTAGGATAATAGTCTTTCACCTCACTAGAGATAACACTGTTCAATATTTGGCTTAAGCTTTTTACCTCGTCACTTGACCGAGGTCTGTGCCAATAGTCCTCATGTTGCTTCTAGTGCGACATTAATTAAAACCAAACCTTTTACCAGGCAGACCAGTCTGTGAAGGTTTCCCTCTAGACTGTATTTTGATGATATGTCTTTTTTTTATATGAGAAATTTGCCATTGGAAAATTTTCAGTTTAGTAATGAGAAAATGTTTAGCTTTTAAATAGTTCTATGTTTAATATCTCACATAACTGCATTTATTTTATTTTTATAATCATCTGTGCATCACTCCTCATTTAATGATTGCTTGCATCTGTAAATTTCATTCTAATCTGATGATTCTTTTATGAGACATAGTATTTTCAGAAACATAAATTCATATCTTTCTTTAATTCAAATGCGTTTGTGATATTGATTAACATTTTTTTTTTTCATATTTGTTCTTTAAATTGAAAACTGCAAGAATAACAAGATTCATTTTTGTTAACTGTGCAAAGCTATTTGTATTTTGACGATAATCTTATAGGTAGTAAAATTACAAACAATTTGTAAAATATATTTTTATAGCAGAAAATGAAATCAGATTTTTTTAATGAAATCTTTTATTACTGTGATTTTTTTTCTATGTTCATTAGTTTATCATATGTTTTAAAGTTGTGTGCTCAGTTTTTTTTAAAAAAATTTAATACTAAACATTCTAATTTTAATCTGCCAAGTTTAAATACAATATGAATTCTATCTAATATTTTTATATCCAATTTTTTTAAAACATAATTTTGAATTAAGTAAAAAATTGCTGCTACTTATTATGTTTTAAAAAACTTGTGTATTTTGAATTCAAATGATACAATTTACTACAATATGTTTGAATCTTTTTATACTGTTTTCTTAATAGATAATTTTTTTAAAAAAAATTGTCATGTAATAATAAAATAAAATTAAGTGCATACTTTAGTTTTTCAATTTAAATTAACTATAATAATTAGATTTTAACTTCAAATATCAACATTATTTTTCAGTTCCTATCAAATTGATACTGATATTTTGTGGAATATATTTGGTAGTGATAATTTTTTTAAAAAAATATTTGAAGTTAATGCTGCTTATTTCAGAATCTCACTTTTTTCATCTTTTTATAATTATAGCTGTATTAACTTTCTCCCCTCTGAGTAATCTTTACATCAAAAGTTGAATACAAAAAATTTATTTCATTGTATTGGTCAAAATAGAATATTCCCACTTTTTTTGTAATATAATAACAGCAGCAGTACTCTTATATGAAATTTACAGCATAAATTTGTAGGACTTCCTTTCACTTTAAACAACATATTCTATGCCTTATAAATAAATTGAATATTCTGTAGTTACTAGCTTGTGGTTTAAAATATTTAATGAATTTGTCTAATTTAAACAATGAAGCTTATTATATAAATATTTTTTTTATTTAGCTGGATTATTAAGTAAGATGTGTTATTTATTTTAATGTTATAAATTATATTATTTGACTTTTCTATTAATATACAATCTGTTATTTTACTCAGTGTGAATGTTCTTATTTAATTCTACAAATTATTAGCAAATTCCTAATAAAGTTTAAAATATTAACTTCCATTTTTTTCTATTTGAGATTTTATTTATTTACATATGAGTCAGTTCATAGTGTGTATGTCTTAAAAATGTATACTGAAAAAAAAAATGTATTTAAAATAAAGACTGTTTGTTCCACTTGTGTTATAATGGTAATTAAACTATAGTAAGTTTAATTTTCTTGATTAAAAAATTGCAGATTTTACTGATGAAATTCTCAAGTAATGTAGCATGAGAGATTTTAAAAAATAATAGTTGTTGATGGATTTATTTTTTAAACACATAAAGGGAGGGAGTACAAAAAAATTCTGGAGTAGTTTTATTGATGGTGATTAATTGATAAATCGTTGATTTGAGTGTTAAACAGACAATATTTATTACTTGTGCTGCAGGAGATAAGTACAAAATTTCTTGTGCTGTTAAGTTGAATAATATATATATATGGCAAGATGAGAAACTGAAATTTAATGAGTAAGATAGAATTATAAAACTTGATTAGTTTCACTCCTGAAAACATTATTTTTCCTGCAAAGTATATGTACTTTTTATTTTTTTTAACAACATTTTATAATCCATTTAAAAAATAGTTACAAAAGTTTACTAGGCAGACATTTTAAAATTTATATACTGTCATTAAGTACAACATTTAGCAATAAAAATTAAATTAGGCTAATAAGACTTATTACCTAAAAGCAGTAAATTTTGTTTGTTCATTTTCCAAAAAGCCAATGTGATATATCTTTTTAATAAGCAGTTGTGTCTGATACATATAACAATATATATTGGGAAAATATGTAAAGGATACAGCATTTTTTTTTTTTGCTGTATACTTCTTTATTTTTGAATGGAAGAGGATCATTAAGTAGAAAAGAGATAATCATGTATAAAAAAATAAATTGACAGAAGTCATGTCTTCCACTCATACTTTTGTAGGAGGAGGGAGGAATTCTTACAATTTGGTTATTAAATTCTCATGAGATTGTCTTAGAGTTGTTTGTATTAAGTTAATCCAGCTGACCACTTCTTTGTAAAAACAAACTTCATTTATATTAGTTTATTCCTTGGGGTTATGCAAGAAATAACTAAAGTATCCTTTCGATAGGTTTTTACATTACAATTTTATCCAAACTTAAGTTTTGTACAACACATAGTTTTCATTAGAATAACCTTTGTTTAATAAAACTATATCAATATTTTTAAAATTTAAATATGTCTATTTATTATTTTTTGTTTTATTATGATTTATTCATTTAAAAAGATAGGAATTAAAAAAACAAAGAAAAAGATGAACACAAAAAAAGCACCAAGTCCACATTTGTGGCTGCTGAGCGTTGATAGCGATTTATATATAAATGAAATGATTTCATAAATTTGGGCAATACCGGTTCTTCACATTTCTCACAAATGTAATAAGTTCATCTTTCACAACTTTTGTAGCGATATCTTGGAGGAGTTTTTTATCCCCCTCCCCTTTATTTTAAAGATAATGACTTATACTGTCAAGTTTAATGCTATTTTCATATTCCTTAATGTGTCACTATAAATACCATTATCTGTTCAACCAAACCATTCAATTTGTATTTTTCTTCTTGGAGATTATGTAGTGAATAATTAATTACATTTTTTATTAATGATAGTAATTATTATTATAAAAACTAAATGTCCACATATGTGGCCAAGGGCATCAAAAAGTTAAAAAAAAACATTTTTACATGCTTTTTTTTTTTGTCTACCTAGGAAAACTTGGCAAAACATTAAATAAATTGTCAGACTCTAGAATTCAATCAATGCAGATCATACAAAGATGACTTTCACTAATAGATTTGTTATATCTGAAATACCTTACCATTGATACATGTGCTTCTCATATATGAAACTTATGTAACTTGGAGAGAGTTAAAGTGAAAAATATCAGTTACTAATTAAAATAATTTGGTGATAAATTAGCAAAAAACAAAAGTGGCTTGGAGATTTATGGGTGCTATTCTTAATTCCACTATTCTTTAGATGGTGTGCAGTTGGGATAGTGAAGTGTTAACTCAAATGCATACTTGTCAACTGACTATAATTCTAAGATCTGTGAAACAATTTATTATAGCTTAAGAGCAATTTTATTCAAAACTAAGAAATCTGTTTAAGCAAATAGATATACTATTCTAAAGGAATGTTCAAATGTAACCAAAATTTGAGAAATCATAAATAAATTCTATACCTACTTTATATTTGTGCAATCTGGAAGAGCAAATGAATCTAATGTATGTGAAACAAATATTTTTTGAGTGGTGTCAAAAGAATTTGATACTCAATATTGTATTTTTGATAAACACAAATTGAAAAGGTAGTGACAGAAAACAATGTCATCAACAGAAAACTTACGCGAAACTTTTTCGTTAAAAAAAGTATTGCTTTCTTGGAGTTTTGTTCAAAGTTTAAATTTTTAAATATTAATGGAATAATATATATAGATAATGGAATAATTTTTTTTTTTAATAGATGGAATACTATACTGTGATGTACTTCCAAGTAAATGATTGTAAAAATGTAATGATTTGGGGGAAAAAAACCCAGCATAAATGTATTTTCTTCCTTTTTTATTGAACAAAATTATACATTTTACAAAAAAAAAAAGACATGCGGCTAAAGTGAGAAAAAAAAATATTTGAATGAAATATGTAATTTTTTTACAGTTACAGAGTCACTTCTAGAACTTTTGATGCCTCTTGCAAATGCATATTTTGCTGTCTGACTTAACAAAGCTAGAAAACTTGTCTACTTTTAACTTTGAAAGCAATTATAATTATTTCACTATACATAACATTCTCATTTTAGGATTATTTTTCAGTTAAATATATAAAATAAAATAGTACTTCCAATACAAAGAAAATTATGTTTCATTTCTGGTGAAAACATGACTAAAAAGTAATTAAATTTTTTTTAGATAACTTAGGTTGGAATGCAGTTTAGTGTAACCACCCTTGGCAAAAGGAATTATTTGGCAATATTTTGCCAAATGTGGCTACCCTGTTTTCACTGTGGTGGCTTTAGGCATGGCAATCCTTTCGGATTCCTGTTCACCAGCTATTTTTTTTATACATACCTCTCTCTGACCATGTTCCGCCAAATTTGGCGACTTTTCAAATCTTGCTAAGTGGTTACGCTAAACTGCATTTTCACCGATGGCTTATTCTTTCTTCTTGAGATAATTAGTCGGGAATTGGAAGGCTATTTTATTGAATTAGGAATCGGATGTGGGAGCGGTTTTTTTTAAAAGACTAACAACATTATATAGAAAAATAAAATATTTTTTCAAAATTGAGCCTGAAAAAAAAAAGGATGAATATGTACAGTTAATATGATATACCTCTGCTAGTAAATATAAATTTTAATTCTTCCTCAAGCTCTTTATTAGTTCCTTGCAACCCCTTCACTACTTTTGATGCCCATACAAAATATTCTTGTACTCGTTCTTCACTCCATCCTTTGGGTGTACATCGCAACAGGTCTCGAAGGTTATAAAGCTTATCTGCAAGTTTCACCAGTTTAGCTTCATAAGATATCTTAGAAGCATGTTCAATTTGAAGCTCCTTACGAGTCATTTTAGGTAAAGATTTATCATCAGTGACTTCAGCAACAATATTTCTTACTACTGAACCAAAATGCTCTTCAATTTCATCAAGGGTTGTGTCTGTATCCTCAACAGTGTCATGGAGCAAAGCAGCCTGAAATGAGTAAGATAATTCATAAATTCAAACTTGATGTAAAATTGTTTTAAATCATGTATTTTTTGCATTAGCGGTAAAACTTAGTCATAAATAAAAGAGTAATAATTTATTTTCATCTATTGCTGCTTCACTTTAAAAAAATATATACCTTCGACACTTATGCATATGTTATGAAGATAGTTATGGAGTACAGATCAAGATTCTCAAATAATGTGATGCGTCCAAAATATTTAAAATAATTTTTCTAAGCAACATTTTAACAAAATTATGTATTTATTTTTTGAAAATTTTAATCTTGCAGTTGTACTCAAAAGAAAAGTCATGAAAAAATATATTGAGATGAAAAAAATTGAATTTGAATTATAAAGACAAAATTACATTGGAGGATTCCACTTTACATAATTTTACAAAATTAAAGCTTTGTGTTTTTATCTGAAAATAATGAATACTTTTCGGAAAAGGGTAAAATGGGTGATTCATCTCTTGTACGTATGCTATAGTTATATTCAGTATATACATAGACATCAAAAGATAACTTAGATATGAAGATATACCCTATCATTTATTTATGCAAATACCATTCATAAATTTTTAACTAAAGGAAACATTAATAAAATAACTATCACTCACTTGTAAAACAACTGGATTATCGATTTTGCCTTCTGTTACCAAAATATTTGCTACCCCTAAAATAAAATTTATACCCTTTAATTTTTTTTCCTTAAAAATTAAATTAAAAAAAATCGAACAAGATCTTTACCAATAGGATGATTAATATATGGAGTTTCTTCAGGATCTTTCCTTTTTTGATATCGATGTTTGAGAGCGGCAAAATTTGCCGCTGTTATAATTACACTCTGATCATTTTGAGCACTCATTATCAAAGATAATTTTTCACCCAAAAAATATTTTTTACTAGTTTATTGAATAATTTATTATATATTGAGTAACAAAGGCTATTGGTTGATTGATTGATTTAGGTGCGAGGGATGTTAAATAAATAAGACATTCCTTTGAACAACAATCTCTCATTTAATAAATGTTTTTTTTTTTTTTTTTGTGGGATATAGAGCAACAAAGGCTATTATCCCTATTAAAAGATGCTTACCTATTTGTTGTCCGACATTAGTTTAGCTACGCACGTTCAGATGACGAAATCTGAGCTGGAGCCCGTTTTCCTTATCCTTTTCCTCCCCTACAGAACAACTTTGAATTCCGACAGATCTTTTAATGGACAGGTGGCTTGATTGAAATATCTTCTGAAAAGATCTTGATACCATGACTACTTGGTTACCAACGAAAAGATTTTTGTATTGAACTCTTTCAAATGTTTAACATAAGATAGTCCAATTACCACAGCCATTGCCCTTCATGATTTTGATCCATGGTCAGAGGATTAGGTCTCTATTTAAGTTGGCATCCCACTCTCTATATCACGCAGCTACACAACAGGTCTATAGTAAAATCAAGATTTGAGCATATAATTCTACTAGAAACATCAATGGCCACAGGAAGAGCACAAAATTTACTTGCGACCATTGCAAGTAAATTCTGCCCTTACGAACAGGAACAGCGTTTTCAGGCTGTAATGGTCTTTGTCGCACAAGGTTTTGTAACCCCTTCAATAATAATAAAAAACAGTTACTATAAAGAAAGAGATAGAAAATATTTATAGTAATTTTTATTCTTTTTATGTTCTATTTCGATTAATATATTTTCTAATGCATGGAAATTCATAGCTTAAAAATTACATGCTGTTGTCACAGTTATCATTGTTTTAACGGTAAGAACCGTTCCCCACTTTTTAAAACTTATTTTGATGTGAACAAATGGTAACTTAATGTGTTATGCGGGTGACATGTGTTTGTTTTAAACTTACTGGAAATAACTTACTTAGTACTTTTCTAGCAAGGGAGAATAATATTGCTATGAGAAATGTGATGTGTTTAATCTGAAGCATTTGCTGTGTAGAATTCTGCGGGGAAGTGATGTTTGATTTAATTAACCAATGACAGTTTTTAAAAAAAATTGTATTTTAATATGAGATTTGCAGCATTTGGCTTTAGTTTGGTAAACTTTCTTGTGAGGAAATCGAAAACATAACTCTTAACTTTTTCCATATTTGTAGAATGAATTTCCTTGGCAAATTTACTTTCTTAACTAATGTTTGAATTTCTTGATTGAATAGTAGGACATATATCTGTAATATATTAGAAAGTCCAGATTTTAATGTAAGGAGAGTTTGAGGCACTTGAACTACCCTTTATTAGAATGGTTGTAACATTTTTTGTAATGTAGGGAGTTAAAAGTAATGAAATTATAAAACTAAATTTCAATTCTGGAAGATATTCACTGTTGTGATTATTTAACAATTTGTATAATTTAAGTGTTTTAAAATTGTATCTTCTAGAATTAAATGACAAAGGAATTTAGTAATAACTTTTAAAGCCACTTTGAGCCTGTGCATTTTGAGATTGTCAAACATTAGCAAAAGAAGGGGGTGGATCTTAGAAGGGAAATGAGGTTCAGGCTGTTGAGGTTTTTATATAAGATTCATTAAAAAAATATCCAAATATAAATCTTATTTGTATCATTTGCTCTTATTAGAGATAATGAAGAAACAAATTTTTTGGTCTCTTTTATCAGTTCATCAAAGCGTATTTTGTAAATTGCAACAAAATGTCACTCTTAAAAGCAACACTGCTTTGTGGGTGAGTAGGGATTGCAGGTAATGCACTTTGACATGGCAAATAATAAAATTATAAGACATTTAAAAAAAAGGTATTTAAGGTAGTTATGTCTTTTCCATGATCACGATCTTACTTATGAATTTAGACTTGAGTTTTCTAAAATTAAATATATATTCTATACAAAGCAGTATTGTTTTTCAAAACAAATCTTATACATTTGCACAAATTTGATAATTTTTTGTAGTTTCCAACTTTCATTAAATTATGAAAGATGAATAATGTTAACTTGTATATGAGAAAGATAATGTGAATTTAATTTGTTGAAATATGTGCAATGAAAAAAAAATGAAATTTTTAGCAGAAATCTGGTAGGAATTAGAACTACATTTTACTTTGGCAATTTTATTAAAGCAATCTCATATATTTTTGGGCATAACATTTTTGCATTCAGGCTTATTTTATTAACCACAGTTCAGATGAAAACTTGTGGAACAATGTTTTGTATCATGCTTGTCTATACAACTTTGGGTACTTCTCTTTTACAATGCCCCCTGTCAAATTACGATTATGTCAAGGTGGTTGCTAAATTCGTGAACCGTCCTTGCAGTACACTCTATATTGTTTTGCACAACTATAACAGGAAGTACCCAACTTTGTTGTGATAGTTGATTTTGACATCGAAATGGAAGAGTAAGGTAATAATTTTTTCCTTAGAAAAAAAAAAAAAACCCAGTTGTAATACTCGATTAGAAATAGGAAAATATATTAGTTTAATTTTTTGGGGAAAAACTGGTTCATATAGAATTGAACAAGTTTCTTAATGTTATATAAGTAAAATAAGTATTATTTTATATTTGCATTTAATAATGTTAAATTTATTTGGGTTTGCATGTTTTTAAAACTAGTAAAATTTTAGTGCTTTATTAAATATATTTTTTTAAATTTCTCAAAATTGTTAATGACATAGCCATTCGATTGCTGGAATAGTTAATGTTGTCGTGACTTTTTGGTTATTGGTGATTCGTTAAATGTAAACAATATATCTAGCATTATGAATTTGCCATTACAATGTCAAGATAGCAAAATTTTTATAAATTTGAAATGCTCTATTTTTGTTTGATATTAAACAGATTTGTGTATAATGTTCATTAACATGCTGAATTCTACAAAGTTTAATAATTTTTATTGCTTATAATTATACCTTTTCTATTTTTTTCAGAGTGTATCTGCAAGTCTTGTTAATGATTGTAAGGCTGGTTTTGAATTATGGTATAAAAAAAGTTTGCTTGATGAGTTAACAGGCTTAGGAAGTTGGGCCTTTGTTATTGTTGGTGCTAATCCTATCTGATCTAGCTTATGGGTTAGATCAGATCCATGAGCCCCCAAACACTCCAAATTTGAAGACATGAAGGGGATCCTTGGTTGACTTGGATATCCCCAGATTGAAAAGGTGCTTAGGGAAGTTGGTCATTAACAGGATTTGGTGGATTGGGTCATATAATGAAAACCAACTTTTTATCTGTTTGTATGAAAGATTTTTTTTTAAATATTGATGAATTTCTTTTCTGTTACAATTTTTTGAAGTACCTATTTCAAGCAAATTTTACAGGATTCCTTATTAAGCTTGCTTTTTATGATCTGAAGTTAGTGTTGTATATGTCATTTTGTTTATCTCTAATTTAATGCAAGATGAATTATACATATTTTTCATGTCTTACGATTTAAAAGTTCTCGTAAATCTTTTTATTTCATTTTGACTTAAAACCATGTTTTTTTATTCCCAGTTTATGTATCTTGCCTGTTTTTCTCTATGAATCTGTTATGTAAGAAAATTACGCATCTATATCTTATATAGTTTAAAATGCTTTTATTAATATTTCAGATTATTTGCAAATTTTGGGTCATAAGTATGCATCATGATTGAGGGTGAAATTTACTTAGTAGCTGGTGTAATTTTTTTTTATTTTAAAAAGATTTAGATGCCAGTATTTTTTGAATACTCAATTTGATTATCATTAAAATATAAAAAATGAGAATTGATGACTTAATAAATGTTTTTGTGGTAAAGAAGTTTTTGTTTTTTTTCAGTACTTTGCCATTTCGCTGGCGCAGGCAATAAAGTCACCAAAAATGGTACAACAGATGCCGTTTAGCATTGGTTGTAGTCAGTGCAATTCAATGGCACATAAACATTTTTACAGTGTGTTGTGGCCAATAAAGCCTACTTGGCGAGATTTGCTTCAGCGAAATGGAAAAGTTCCTTTTTTTTTCAAACAATCCCTTTTTGTAATTAAGTTATACTGCTAATGCATATCTGTACAAAAGTTGATTAATTGATTCTCTTAATAATGTTAGTAAATAGTTGTTGAGTTGATTTGCAGAACAAAAAAGTTATTACATGCACATATTTTTGTATAGACTTGATAAAGTTTTAAATTACTTTTAAACTTATTTTTGTAAAAATAATTAAACTTTTGGGTGATTTTCATGTTTTTTTTTTGTTGGAAATTTAATTGCAATGTATCTAGGAATTAGGTTCAAAGCAATCATTTTTATTAGTTTCATGATCTTGATGCCATTTAAATAATGTAACATATGATTTCAAAATAATGTCAGACTATTATATGTTTTATCATTGTGCCAGTATGCTAACCACCATATTCTTTTGATCTATGCATCATGTGTACATATCTCAGTCTTCAGATTTATGGAATTATGCAAAAGATTAACAATTCCATACTAAAAGTCAGTCTTTTTAAAAAATTTCTTTTTTATTTTTAAAGCATCAGTCAGAATAGATCATACACCTATAATATCTAGGTTCATTTCAAATTTCACATCCTCATTTTTCAGAATTCAGATTATGGTAAAAAAAAAAAAAAGTGTTTCAAAATGCTGGTAAAAATAGACTCTTGGAAAAAAAACGTAGAGAAATGAACATAATTGCCATGAAGTTCTGACATTTGGTTCTTAGAATTTGGCTCTATCCCTATCTCTAGTGACTTTCACCTATGTAGGTGCTGTAATGAACATGTACATATGTCACATCATGTATTAATTATGATTGTAGAACATTTTGCAGATATTTGAAAAAAAAAAAAAAATGTTTTAGGAATTGTATTGATTTGTACTTTCTGATATATTCATAAATTATTAATTATTTTTTTTGACATATGTATTGAATGTATTTTAAAAAATATACCAAAAAATTCACATTTTTTTTTTTTTTTTTTGTAAACAAATTTCCAATGTTTTTCATCTCGTATATACTTTAATATTCATCTTTAAAAGTTTGTACTTATAAAGTTAATCGATGCATCTGCAGGAACTTATGTAGATTTAAGACCATAATGTATTTTATTTAATGTATGTTGGACATTTCTTTGAATGTTGCTAGTTGATTTTGCCTTTTTTTACAATTTTGACATTTTCAGGTTATCTTGCAAGAAAGTTCATAAAAGTACAGGCTAATATTTTCAGTGTTCAACAAATTTAGTTACGATTCCACCGCAAGTAAAATCAGGACTTAATATATGCATAATTTATTGAAAATTTGTGATTTTTTAAGTAAACTTTTAGTGTTATTTATTGATACTTTACCATGTTATTGATATTCATTTCAATTTAATTGACATTTTTGGTGTTTTAATAAATGTTAAGTAAACATTTCATGTATCAAAGAGTATCTTTTTTTCCTCGTATTTGAAACCTTCGTCAATCTTATAATTCTTATGTATTGAAATAAAATATAATCAAGTAGTATGTTTATGGAAATAAATGTTGTATTTGTTTGTATTATTAAATCCAGTCATACCATTATTTTCAACAAAAGTTTTTTTTTTTGCCAAAAATAATCATGAAATGTTTCTATTACAAATAGCTATAATTTTTTTTGTAATTCTTTTTCAGAGAATATCAAATTTGATATTGAAGTAAATGCCCCTGCATATCGTACAGACAATCAAAAATTGAAATATTGTACTTTTTGCAAGTATTCAACTAGATTAACATGTAATATGAAAAGCCATATTCGTAAACATACTGGTGAACGACCATTTTCATGCAACTTTTGTGGCAGAAGATTTGTGCAACATTCTAATCTCAAAAGGCATATATTGACTCATATGCGTATAATTTAATTTCTTTGGTGTTAAAATTTTTTATATAGAAGGTATTTAAGTCTTAAAAGTGTTTATCACCATGTCCGCTTATTCTTTAAGCATTGCATAAAAATATCTTCAATTAAGAGCAGAATAGGCTTTTATGTACTTTTTAGAATTTGAAATATTTGTAATTAGTATTTTTTTACTTTTCTTCTCTCTGTATATAGAATACTTTTGAATTTCTGAAATTTGTGAAAGGTTTACATACTTCAATGGAAAATAATCCTTTTAAGATAATGTTAATAGTTTTTCTGTTGATATTAATGCTTTTGTGATTTCCTGAATATTCTATTGAAAAACAAATCTTATTAAGTATGAAGTTTTTCTTAAATTAATTCTGTAAATCATTAATGAATTTGCAATTCTTGATAAGTTTTTAAAATTTACTTATTAATAATAGTAAAAGTTATTATTATTAAACTATTAATAGTAAAACCTTAATATTAATTGTAAAAAAATTGATGAGATTATATTAAATTTAACTGCAAGATCAAAAAAATTTAGTAAATTAACACTGTTATTATAATTATACAAATTTATGTACAATATTTAATTGTTTTTAATCCTTAGAATGGTTTCCAAGATTTTAGAAACTTTATTTGTACAGTATTCTTTTCTATTAAATGCAAAAATTTTAAGAATCCAAATATTGTTTTAAGATTTTTAAAAACATGTAAATGTAACACATATTTTAAAATTTATTCTTTTTAGAAGTAAAGTTGGTTTATTTTTCACAACCTACTGTAAGTATTTTATATTTTTCACTTTACAGCACAATCTTCATTTATGATTGAACTTAAAAGTCACAAAGTAAAATTGCTGTCAGGAGCAGCAGATATGTATTTAATTTTTATTTAAAATAATATATACAGATATATGCCTCAACAGTAATTTTGCCATCATTGAAGGAATTAAAATCATGCTAAATTTCTAAATGTTGCTTAAAAGAAAATCATAGTTGTTAAAAAAATTGCTGAATAAAGCAATTACTCTACAATGATCTTCTCTTCTGTGTATCATTTGATTTGATTCTGTATCATTGCAATAGTTGGCCTATACAATAATTGTGATGGAATTAGCATCAAATATGAATGTAATAACAAATTTTAAATATATATATTTTTTTGTTTCGGCAACAAATAAGAGTATGACTTCTTAAATGTAATTAGTCTTGATTTTTAATGAGTTGTATTTTTTTATTAATGCTAGAAATTTGTTTAAATTGTATTTATAACCATTTTGGATTTCATTTAAAATGTCAAATATTAAATATTTGTTAATATACTATTTTAAATGTACATTACATTTATTTTTGCTATCATGTGGCTTATTAGTTGGTTTTTTTTTGTAATTCATATGTATTTAAATCTGTTTTTGTAAATTGTTTTAATATTTACTTTTTAAAATTTGCATTCAGAGATTCATATTGACATTTTTTTTAAACCAAATTAATTAAGCTTTATTAAATATTTTTCATATTTCTCACTTTCCTAATTTATTGTATTAACTGTAGAATGAATTACTATTTTGTAGCTAAAACTGTCATTGAAGTTATATAATTCATGGAGATGATGCATTATAAAATCTACTACTTGTTTGATTGGGTAACATGAGTCATTGACAATATCCATTGATATAATCTTTTTTATTGTCATGTTACATAGTAAAAATTATATATGTATTTTAATATCTTAATTACATAAAATTTGAATAAAATGCTTATAATGTAATGAATATTATTCTGTACATTATGTTACATATTCTTTCAAAATAACCAGATTTGATTTTTGAATTTGACTGTTCTTCACAATTGTTCATTTAATATGCTTGTTAATATTTTAGGTTTCTCTTTCACCCAACCAGTGGAAGAAAATCTGTTAATTTCTCATACTGCCAAAAAATTAGATCCTCAGTATTACTACTGTTCTCAGTGCACATTTTATTCTCAAGATGAAGCTGAAGTACTCAATCATTCCTGCCAGAAAAATGTAGTGAAAAAATCTTTCTTTTGCGCTATGTGTGAAAAGAGTTTTAGCCAAAAGCATCATTTGGATTATCACATGAAAGTTCATACAGGGGACCAACCTTATGCCTGTGAAGTATGCAAGAAACGTTTCCGTGTTGTGTATTTTTTGAATGCTCATAAAAAAATGTATAATCATTGAATCAATTGAATAGGTAATTTTCTGGTTTCTCGTCCTATTGGGGTAAGATTTGGAAGCAATTATACAGATTATTTACTTAATCTAGCCAAATGAGGATGAGAGTAAATTAATTCCTATATATAATCAAGTGTATGTGTAATATAGTTACTTGCATTTCACAGTGAAAAGTTTTTACATGAAAATATGCTCTTAAAATTACTTTCAGAATTTTGATAATCATAAAAAGTTTAAAATTTTGGGTAACTTTGTAATGAAAGCAGTTTTTAAAAATTAAATTTACATCTTAGAATTTTTTTTACATATTTAAAAAAAAATTCATTTTAAAAGTTTTTGAAATAAGAATGTTGTGAATGTAATATAAAATGTGAATTGAATCTTGCATCTCAAAATTAGTGTTTTATTTTACTTCAAAATTGTTTCATCGAATGTGGAACAAGTAAAAAGAAAAGGACTTTAAAATATTTACTCCAAATGAATTTATAATATAAAACATTTTAGAATTTCAATCTGATCACATGGGGGGAAGAACAAACTTTTTAGAGGAAAATTTTTAATGTGAAAAAGGCAATTTGTAGGATTTTATGCCGATCATTTTTATTTCACATGGGTGGGAAGAATGAACTTTTTAGAAGAAAATTTCTTATATGAAAATGGCAATTTATATGATGATATGCTAATCATTTTTATTTAATAAAAACTAGATAGTTAATAAAAATATTTATTGTATAGAAAAATTAATTCAAAAGTTATGAGTGACATTTATATTCTAAATATCAAATTTTAGAACTATGTCAGCTTAGTTTTATCATTCCTATTTTTGCATAATATTGATTTTTTAAAAAAAGTTTAAAATTTTGGGTAGTTTTGCAATAGAAAAACAAGAAATGTGGAAACTGCAGATTTTATGCTATGTTATATAATTGCACAATTGTTAACTCTTTATGTACATTAAATATTTGAGTGTATGTTAAAATGATACAATTATTTTATTGGAAACCAAGGCAAAGAAAACACAATTAAAAAAAAAAAGTTTGTATAAATTTAAAATATATAGAGAGAGCGAGGAAAAATTAAATTTTTAATATTAGTTTAAAACAGTTGCTTTTAATATATTTAAATGTCCTAATTTTGTGAATTTTTTAAAAATAAATTGCTGTATATTTTCTTATAGAATTATGAATTGATTTTGTATTTGTTTTATGTATTTATATAAGGAAAAATTACTGGATATCTAATTGAATTTAATAATTACTAGATTACCTTTATTAATCATTGCATTATTTTGAAAAAATATTTATATTTGAAGTAAGTAATGTATAATTATTTTAAAACTTTTTATTTTTATTTTATTTATTTCTGACTGAGAATTTTGAATCTTGCTTGTTTTTTTGGTAAGGTTTCATATTTTCTGATATTTAGCTGCAACCCCATATAACAATTTTATATTGTGCATGATATGGGAAGTGCTGTTTTTTTAAAACTGTTGTGTGTAAGAGAGAAAGAGAAGAAGCTGTGTTTAATTTGTATTTTTCGATTTTACATTGTAGTGGGGCAATATTAATGCAAAGCCTCAGAACTCCAGGTGCTTTGCAAATTATCTTTGATTTCATCTAAAAAACAAATAAAACTAAGCATATTCAATTTCAGGAAACTTTTGCTAATGTGTTATGTTTAGTAAATTTTTTGTGAATGTTTTATTTTATGACTTATGATTGTTATATGTTATGCGTGCAGGATGTAAAATAATTTTTTTTAAAAAAAATAGCCAGTAACATTTATTAGTAGGATTTTGATTAATTTTATTTATATTAAATAAAATTTTAATGAATTAACATTAATAAAGATTTTTGCATATTAGTTTTTGTATGATAATCCACAAGGTTATATTAAATATATAAATAAAAGTAATAAAATAATTCAAATTAGACAATTATTAAAATACAATTTGTGTTGCATAATTTTGTAATATAAAATTTTCTATGTATCCTTATTATCAAATATTAAAATATTTCAAGTTATTTAATTAATTCAAACATGGTAAATAAAAGAACAAATGTGATTGGGTTCCTTAATATGTCTATTATTAATGAATATGTCTAATTTTGAAGTTTATAATTTTAGAAATAAGAAATACCTCAATCTGTCTTAACGAAATCTTTTAAAAAATAAAAAAAGAAATGGTAATGAAGAATAATGATGTTTTTTATTTTTCTATCTATAGAATTTATAACATAAATTTTTCTCTCTAATAAGCCTGTGTATACTTATGATTAAATGGAAGTTATATGTGTGCATATAATTGTATCTTGTAATTATATTGATAATATTTGTCTATTTGACATAAAAACTTGTATATTTATATAAGCTTTGCAGTTTTTAGGATTTTTGCCATGTGTTTTTTAAGGATAGTTTTTATTACAAGTCTTTATTTAGTTTAAATATTTTCAGTTAATATGTTGTGTTTATTAATTTCATATTTTCACTGGTATATAACTGTGTATGTGATCTTTTGTCTAGCAGATTTTAGAGCAATTTCCTCTCCCCTACATGATTTGTTATTAGATATGTCAATTCATTCTTAATCACTTTAAAATTTATTTAATTTTCATTAATATGCATCATTTTGAAAATCTTTACACATTGATTTGGTTTTTGCTTTTTTTTCTTCTCAAATGGTACACTAGACTATAAAAACATATAATTTATTATAAGATGTAAAAATTGAAATGCATTTTCGAATAATTATAGTTACAATTTTTTTTTTTTACTTATAACTGGTGTTTTATCAGAGACAATCAGTTATGTAATATATGTTATCTAGACTGTGATAAAAATCACTTATATGGGGCTAGTTAACACATTTGTTAAAATTGAATAATTTATGCACTTTTAATTTTTATTTTTCTTATATTTTATATATTGTCAGTTCTAATATATATGATGATTGTTTATAAGTTGCAGTTGGAAATTTTCAAATCAAAATTGTTTGACATTAACTTGAACAAAAAGTGCTTTGTTTGCTTAAAATGACTTTGTTCCCCCTCTTCATCCCTTTATCTAGAATGTGTTTCATAAATCTTTTCTATTAATTCAGTGTATACTTATATGATAAAATGAAAGTTACATGTGTGTATATAATTTCATATCTTATTTCTTGTTATAATTATATTAATAATATTTACATATTTGAAATAAAAATTGACTAAATATCATAGCATTATTTCATGAATTTAATGTTTTCAGCTGCTTACACTGTTTTTTCTTCTAGAATCTTCTTTTTAATTAAAATATTTTTAGATGTTTCTTGTGTATATATGCTAGCATATATTCTTCATTAAAATTGATTTATAATAAAAAAAATAATTACAATAAAATTGATTTACATAATGAAGATCAATATGTTTGTTGTCACTATTATTTATGCATTTACTATATTTTTTGTATTTTATTCATCTATATGGGAATTGCTGCTCTTTTTAAAATAACTTGAGCATAGTGCATAAATATTTATTTTTCATTTAATCTCATATGAAAGAGTCCTTAACGTGTGCGTCCCTCTCAATCAGTTATGTTTGATTGATACACTCTTAATTCATACAAAGGGGAAACTTTTCTAATGCTGCTTTACGCTTTATAGGATTTTCAGATAATGACAGTTTTCATATCCATTTGATTATTTAATTTATATTTTGAGTTACTTTTATGTTACATATATACTGTTGGCAGTACATCTTGTGGTTATTTTACTATATTTTGCATTATTAGATAGGCTTTCATGTTTAATTTTTATTTTAAAAGAGAACACATAAGACTTTAAAATTTATGGTGTCATTATCTTAGGATTTTTTTTTATAATTTAATATAGTTTTTTTTAGTTTTATTATATTTTTTTATATTAATTTATTATATTATTTCTCTGGATATTTTAAGAAGGAATGTATTTAATAGATATTTATAGTAAGTGTACTGAAATGTTCCTAGGAAAGAAAGCATTTTTCTTTTATAATGTCAATATGTTTTTATGATACACCACTCAAATTTATTGCTATTTTTAAAGTTTTATTGCCTTTCAAATAGTTTCTTAAATAATTGAAAGTGTATGTGTTTATGTATAATTTATTAATTTTCCAAGGTTTTAAATACACTTAACATTTTTTGGAATAATTTTTCTTTTGCCAAAAATTTATAAACAACTGACTTCCTCATCAATAAAATAATTTACCAAAGTCATATCGCAAGAATTATTTCGTTATAATTAGCAGATAATTTTAAAAAAGTCATAAATAGTTATTAATTTTTGATAAGATTAATGTCTTATCTTTAACAATTGTTAAAAAAAAGTTACAATTTATAAATTTTGTTAGTAATTTAGAATATTACTTTTTATTCTTTAAAATTTCAGATTTAATGCAGGTTTTAAATCCCATTGCTCTGTAATTATCTATCAAATTATGATTTGAATTTAACTTTTTAAAATTTAGTTATTTTAAAAAATATTCATATTTCTTTTTTTTTAAAGCATTGATTGTTGTATCATGTTATATAATGGAAATAAAATATAAATAATAAAAAAAAATCCCACGCTTTCGATTTGCATGTTTATTCATTTTGAGAGTGATACAAGTAATCCAAATCATCACATGGAGAAATACTGTGCAGTTTTAAATTTTATTTATGGATTTGACTTCTTTATTGAATGAAAAAAAAGTTTAGTATTTGAGATTAGTTGGTCATAATTGAAATGTAAGATTCTAATTAGTTGAATGAAAAGATTTTTATAAAAAATTCCATAATTTTAAAATGCTAATTTTATAGAATCTAGAAAGTGTTTACATAGATTCTTCTGTATTGCAATAAATTTGTTCCTTATAAAAAGAAAAACTTATGTAGGTTTATTTCTATAGATTTTTTACCTGTATTTCATGTTTATATTTTAAAATTGTTTGGGTAGGTTTATAACCTAATATTAGAATGAAAGTTTTGATCTAAAAGTTGCATTGCAGTGTTTGAAATATGTTATGATATTTGTAATCTTGTTAAATTATTCTGCTTTAACTTTAAATTTAATTTTATAGGATCCAAAACGAAAATTCATTCCTGTGAATATTGTGACTATTCTACGATTCAAAAGTCTGTTTTGAAAAGGCATATTCTTAGACATACCGGAGAAAAACCATACAAATGTGATTCATGTTTCAAAAGATTTGCAAGAAAAGATACTCTTAAAGTTCACATGTTTATGCATCACAACCAATCAGATCTGTGAAAACTGCATTTTCAGTATATGCTTCTTTGTAGTTTTTGTTATGGATTATGTTTTTAAGGAAAGCTGTATGTGTATACAACTATGTTATTGTAAACTTTCATCGTTATTTGTAAAATTTTACATTTCTATGCGTTTGATTTAAAACATGCGTTGAAAATTTTTTGTACAATGGGAAGTGGCAAGTTTTATAGAGATGTATTTTCTTTTCCTATGAAATTATTGATAATGTATAAATTTTTTTCTTAAATTTGAAAAGTTACTGAGAAAACAGGATTCTAATCACTCATTGCTCAGGATCACTAACTTCATGGCCAATGGTATTTGAGCTGAGTGTGATTCGTGATTCTATCCAAATTAATTGTATTGAATGAAGTTTGTTTTCTGCAATTTAGATTCAATTGAGTTTGAGAATTCTTACTTGGTGTGGAAGATTTAGGTGTCATTCTCTGCACTTTATTTAGCTCTATGTTATGAGATCTATCATCTATGTTCCTGTTGTTTTTCTTCCTTGATGGAATTCAAACCAGTTACTAATCATTGAGAAAAAATCCTTTTAAAAGCTCCTTAATTCTATGACTGATTTTCATAATTTCATATTCAATGTTATTCACATTAATTTACCTTGTGGATGTTTGTGAACCAAATTTTTCATGTAATTCTTATTGATTTGTTCAGTATTTTTTATGTAATACATATCTGTATTATGTAATATAAATAATCTGAAAATATAAATGTTATGCAATATAAATAACCTAAAAATAAATATAAGTATTATACACAATTTATATTTATTTTAGATCAATTTATCCTCAGTTTATGAATGCTTGCTATTCTAATGTTTTATTCAATATGTCTGAATTTTACTCCTATTTATATATAATCATAGAGTTAATCTGATAAAATGAGCAAATCAGTGTAATGGTTTCCCTTATTTTGAATTTTTTTTATCATAAGATTATTAAGAACAAAACATATTTCCTCCCTTTTATTTAATTTTCTCTGTGTTACTTTACATTTGGCATTTTTCTGCTTTTTGTTTCCAGCCTGCTTCATTTCCTAGAAGTAAATTTGAAGGGGGGGGGATATTATTTCAAGATTCATTGATGTCGAATACCTTCATGAATGAATGAAGGAAAAATGTATAGTGTGTTATCTCGAATTGCTCATCGAAACAAATCGAACGAAATTTTTACGGGAGTATACCTTTATTTCCATTATTTTTTAAATATGGATTTGTAAATTTATATCAAGGCTATTTTTAGGAATAAATTATTTTTCAACATTTTTAGATCTTTTCTTTTCACTACTTTCATTGGTACTGTGTTAATATTTGCGATGGGTGTTAGCATTGGATTTCGATCCTCTGTATTTTGTACTGTTCTATTGAAATGAGTTGCATTGGATTTATTGCATTATATAATGTTGCATATATTTCAGTTTTTTTTAGACATGTTTCTGATATTGAAATTTATTGTGCTGTATTTTGACTTTACCTTTTGCTTATGTTGTAGGATTAAGAAAGGAGATTAGTGCATTCATGCATTTCGTAATTTTTTTTGTATTTATAATTTATGATACAACTACTTTGCTCAAAATTTGATTTGATTTTACAGGGAAAAACTTCAAGATTCATTTTTGTGATTATTGTGACTATGCTTCAGTGCAGAAATCAGCTTTAAAAAGACATGCATTGAGACATACTGGTGAAAAACCTTATGAATGCAAATTATGCCATAAAAGCTTTGCAAGAAAAGATACTCTCCAAAAACATATGTTAACTCACTGTGATGACATGAGTCCATGAGCAATTTACATGATTGTGTTTTACACTTCTTTATATGGACATTTTTAAGTGTAATTTTTTGCTTCAGTAATTTGTGAAGATTGTTCCAGAAGAGTTTGTGGATCAGCAAGACAACACCGATTGTGCGAAAAAGTGATTCTTAACCTTTGAAAAGAAAATGTGATGCAACTCATTTATGCTAATGGAATTAGTAAACAATTGTTTATGTGGTTATTTTTTTTTATACACGATAATTGTTAAGCCATTTAAACTGGATTATTTGAGCATTATAGTAGTGATTAGTGTACAATAGGTCCAAATTAAATGTAAAAGTATATTTTATGAAAGTTGTTAGCTCATTAAAAAAACGTGATAGAGATTGTCACATCGTTAAAAGAAGGGGCACAATTTTTGTAATAAACAAAAAGAATAAAATATTTAAAACAAAACAAGGTTAATTAATCATTTTTAGAGAGAAAAAAAATATACTCGATTAACTTGAAAAGTTGATAAATCGTCTTTGTCCTTTGAAATAAGGTCCTCGGATACTGAACGTTTAATATGCTCGGCTTACAGACCGATTACTCTTTTGCAAGTTGATCTTCTTATACTACTCTTCATTTTATTTCGGAGTATATAATGCTACTTTTGTAAAAAAATAAATAAATATGGCCGGTGTCTCCAAGTTAAAAAATATTTAGAATCGTAACTGGGCTTTAGATAAAAAGAGCAAAAGTTTTCACTAAATTAATTCATGAAATGTTTCTGAAGCTAAAACCAGTTTTTTTAATAACTCTGAAAATAATCCACTTCTTAGAAATGCTTTAACCGCCGCTTATGTAGTCAAAATCTCCCTAAAGAAAGAATATTAATAGAGCTAATGATTCTTCTAATACCGAAAATTATTCGGAAATGAGATATGAAGGTTATGCCCCGATTGGTATAATAGTTGAAGCTTAAACCGATAATAAAAACCGCACTGCTGCAAAAGTACGCTCTAGCTTTACTAAATGTGGTGGGAGTTTAGGCGAAACCGGTAGTGTCAATTATTTATTTAAGCTATTCAATATCTAAGTGACATAGCATCGAATGAAAATATTTTAGAAGCTGTTATAGAAATAGATGTAGATGGTGTTATATCTGAATGATACCATAAATCTATACGGATATTGGAAAATGTTTCTAAAGTTCCAGAATTTTTAACCGGCCAATACCTGACGACTTTTCTATAGGCTGGAAATAAAAAAATGCAAGTGAAGAAGAGAAAAACTTTGTCATTCAGGGCTTTCAATAGCGGAATTTTCAATAAATACCTTTATTTGCTACTAATACTAACTGTGATCAGGAAGTTTATTTAAATGAAATAGTAAAAATCATGGTGAAAAGTTTCATATTTATTATTTACTGATCATGATTTAATTGTTGGTGTTAATACTAAAAGTGAGCTAAAATATTTTTTCTAAGAATAAGGCATTGGTGTTGTTGCGTGGACCGGAAAAATCCACACCCCGTGGTCCATGAAAACAATTTAAAATACTAATAATATTGGTATTTTAAACTTGATCGCGGGACGACAGAAATTCATCCTTGCAACAACGCCGATCAAATCGTGGGGTGGACAACAGAAAATCGATCCATACAATAAAGCCCGCTCGCAATGACGGTATTCATGCTACAACGTCAAAATTTTTGGACAGATGGCGCACGCCTGGAAAGCGTGTTCACGGCAACGTGTCGAATCCCCCTCTCTCCGCCAGCTCAGTGTACGGTAAATGACTTCAAGAATTGAATTTGTTATCAAATGGTGAGTGTGTACAGCTCATACTTAATAAGGAGTATGTGAAACCATGGAGATAAAGCAATTCTTAAAAGCAGAGGAGTGTATTTTCTTTATAATACTTAGTGTATTTATCTAGTAAAATCCTAATCATTTTTGGATAGGAAACATGTTGCTGCTTCTGATTTAAAAAATTCTATGCTCTCTTAAAGAAATTGTTACTTTTACCGAATCATCTTTTAATTAAAGTTCTTTAGGTTGCGGCAAGAAATCTTTTACTATTCTTACTGCACCCCATCAGTATATTTTATGCTCTTATCGTAAATCCTCTTACCTTTACGTTAGTATCCTGCTCCAAAAATTCTTATAGGATTATCTCGGAACATAAAACGGACTGATAAAATATTACCATCAACTTTACCTAAACAAAAATGTCTTTTTTTCTGTAATACTATGGTCTACATCCTCAAGAATTATCCTATTGATATCTAAAAAAGCTTTCTGTGCTTCGTAAGAATGTAATATGTTTTTGGATATTAATTTAATTTTTTTTCGTCCCATTCAAAAGAAGAATACATTTTTGACCTTAAATCTATTAATAACAATAGTTTATTTTATGTTAAGTGTCCAAATATTTATATGGATAATAAACCATATTATAAGATCGATAATTTTCAAATTAAGACGTAACACGCCAGTCTGGAAAGCCCGCCATTTTCTGTAGTTTGTGGAAGTAATCAAGGTTTCCACTGTTGAGCCTTTAAAAGTTTCATATGCATTTGTTATTTCATGTATAAGGTCTAAAAGCTTTTGAGAAAGCTTATTTTTTACTAATTACCTCAAATTGACGGTCTTTTAATTTTATAATAAAAATAGTTGTATATTACTTTCTCTATTATAGCCATAATTTTATAAGTTACAATTATATACTTAATTATAATTTATATTAAGTTATGACTCATAAAGATTTATTACATTTGACAGAAGAACAAATCAAAGGTTTAATAAAACGTTACTATAATCAAAATGACCAATTTATTAAAAGATGAACGTACATCGTATAGCAACTACTATTATTTCGGGGAACTTAACCCTCTCGGGCTTCTATCCCCTGTGAAATTGCTATTAATATTTGGTGAACTGAATTTTGGTTTTTACACTTGCCCAGAAGTTAAGGAATTATTAATGATAAGATAAGTTAATGTTACTGTGCAATAGCTTTGAAAAATGCATTATAAGTTAAAAATATTGCAGAATAAATTAATATTATTATTATAACATCACTAATTAATAAAACTAGATGATTAAAACAAATTTTAAGTTGAAGTGCTTGAAGTAGGCTTAAGTTATTGTAGCAGAAGTCTATTGGATTCCTGCTTGCTTGCTCAGTCTGGCCGCAGTGAGAGCGCAGTCTGTGATTGGTCGTTAGTGAAGTGTGCTAATACTGTATATATAGGTGGGTGAGTAGGGGTGTTTTGGCTTATGTTGTCGATGTTCGTGTATGTGAAATGATGCTAAGGATGAATTATAAAATTAGAATTTCTCTTGGTCTGTGTAATTGTGGGTTATTTCTAAGTGGGGTGTATTTTTCTATTTCTTGAATGGTTCTATTGTTTGAAATATCTATTTTATGGAAGAAATTTTCTGATAATTTTTTAATGAAGTTTTTAAGTGTAGGAAGTTTAATTGAATATCTTATATCATTATTTCTCATGTACCAATGGGCTTTTACAATCATTCTTATAGTGGAATTTTGTGATATTTCTATTAAATCAAATGTTGTGTTAGCACAGTGTGACCAGACCGGGCTACCATAGGTCAGGATGGGTACGTACATCGTAGCATGTTCATTAAGTTCTTTCCCCCTGTAGCTCTTAACGAATTATTCTGTAAATATTGCTCGGGTATAAATCTAGTAAGTAAATTAGAAGGTATTATCGTAATAAAATATTATGGAAGCTTTTGCCTTAATATGGATATTGAAGAAAAAAGGAACATTTTAATTCTATTTGGACTAGACCAGTGGTGTTCATCAAGGAAAAATGATGTTATTGAGATATCGAAGTTGATTGCTAAATATGAATGTATAGAAAACTTGAAATATTTATTAGTAGAACAGGATTTTCCTCTAATGGATAAACACGCAGAAAAGCAGGCTTTAGCAACTTTTGTAGATTTATTTCAAAACTTTTCGGTAGGACAAGTATTTTAACTTATGGCAAGCGGTACGTGACACAAAATACGAGGATTCTTTAGAGAAAAACAGTTATCGATGTGGCAAAGATAATATCGCTATTATAAGTAGAATAGAGTAATTGCAAATTAACTGGAAAATAAAAATTATAGGAGAGAGTACTGCCTTCCGCAAACTATAATCAGTTCTACTTTTTTAAATACATTTTTAGAATTAGGGAATTAGTATTTTGAAAATGTTTTGCCGACTGAGTATAGAAGATGTCGCGTCCGCGAGAAGAATCTGTGAATTACTAAACTTGTTTAAAAGAATTCCGGTAATACATCGGCGCGCTGTATTTGTAGTGGGAATTTATGAAGACGAGCGAATAAAGTTTACTGCTATTTGTATTTTAGTGAGAATAATCCTTCTTTTGAGTTATTTTATTTGCCTAAAAACCATAGATCATATTTTACGGATCAAAGAATCTGAGCATCAAGCATTTAAAGGAAGTTCTAAATTTAAATATTGTTCTACTAATTAAGTGCTGCTACAAATGCAACATGGCGTCCGCGACAGGATCAGTATAATTTCGATTTGTGGACAATAAGTTAAAAAGAGAGGCAAGTGAATTTTGTACTGGATTATTGTTTTGATATTTAAAGTACTTTAAGTTAATTGAAATGGAGCATCTTAAGAAAAAAGATTAGTAGCTCGCTCTTCATTTTTACGTTTGTATAATTCCATTAACGATTACTTTTCTACGGCGGGCGATGATTTGGCTCACAATTTCGATTTATTGGCCGATTTTGAACTGTCGAGTGAGAAATACAATGAACTCTGCATCTTGAATGAAGAAATTCAAAATAAAATGTTATTGGAAGCAGATGAAGACTTAACAGAATTGATAGCTGAAATTAATGAATCAGATGATTTTAATAGAAAATTTAAAATAATTAATTTGATTTTTAAAGCAAAGTGTAATGTTAGTGAGAGTGATGAAAGTGGTTCTACTCACAATGTATCCAAGAGGAAATTCAAGTTGCCCTTACTTGAATTAAAGAAATTTGGTAGAGAAATAAGTGACTGGCTTCCATTTTGGGGTCAGTTCAGTAAAATTGACAGTGATCCAGATATCGACGATGTCGACAAACTTCAAACTTTAATACAATGTATGAAACCTTCCACTAGAGCAAGAGTTTTCAATCATCAAGGGAAAATTATTGCAAGGCAGTGGATTCTTTAAAATCACGTTTTGGAAGGGAAGAGCTGCTTGTGGAGTTTTATGTACGAGAATTATTGAAATTAACAATATCTATGAATTCTAGAGATCAAAAAGTGAAACTTCCCACCTTGTATGATAGGATTGAAACTCACTTAAGAGCTCTGGAAAGTCTACGTATGACGACTAAAAAGTATGCAGCAATGCTGTTCCCTCTTGTGGAATCCTGTTTATCAGAAGAAATCCTCAGAGCTTGGCAGAGGAACAATAATGCAAATGATAAGAAGGGGGAATCAAGGTTGGAAAATTTGATGCTGTTTTTGAAAAATGAAGTTGAAGCAGAAGAGCGAATTATAATCAGGTAATGTAAGGTGTCTCTGTTCAGCAAAATTGCAGATCCAAGACTCGCCTATTGAAAAGACATACATCTACTGCTGCTGGACTTTTTGCAGGAAATCAGAATTTCGCTGTAACAACTTGTGTCTTTTGTAAAGAAAAGAATCACGAAAGTAGAAATCGTAAACCTGCTTTGTATTTAGATTTGTCAGAAAAAACAGCAATATTATCAAAAAGGTGATGTTGTTACAGATGTTTGAAGATAGGTCACCAAGTGAAACAGTGCAGAAGCAAGATAAATTGTTCTCTGTGCCAAAGAAGACATTAACACATCAATCAATAACTCCCGAGACTAACATTGGAAACAACATTTTTTTTGCAAAATTTTTTTTTATTGATCAACATAACGCCTTTTGTTAATCACCTTTTAGGGTGATACAATCGTTCCAACGCTTTTCCAAATCTTTTTTTTTCCGCAAGAAATATTTTTTGTTGCGAGTAAATAGCGATAAACAGCTTTCTGAATCATCGACTCGTTGCTGTTTTTGTTCCATCGAAAGCAATCGCGGCACCCACTTGGAAAAAACCTTTTTCATGCTCAATTTTTCATGAAGGATAGTAAATACACTTCCATATGATATCTGTGTCATCTCAGCAATCTCACGGAGCTTCACTTTACGATCTTTCATTATAATTTTTGTCACTTCACTCACATTTTCCGGTGTAACGGCTTCCACAGGTCTACCCGAGCGTTCCGCGTCATTTGTGTCGGTACGACCACGTTTAAACTCGGCAAACCACCGACAAATCGTTGCTTTTGATGGACAAGAGTCCGGGTAACATTTTTCAATCCATTGTTTCGCTTGCACGGTGTTTTTACCCATTAAAAAACAATGTTTTATCAGAACACGAAACTCGGTTTTTTCCATTTTTTAAACAAACTACAAAACGACTTTACTCCAACCTCGATAACTCAGCTGTTTCTGGTCCGATCGACTTAAAATTTGGACACGTTTCAAGCAAAGGTTAGTACTCTAGAAAGACCTGGTTACTGGTTTACTACGAGCGCCATCTCTGGGTTAGTCTCGGAACTTATTGATCCATGTGTTATAAGCAAATAAGCTGTTACAAAGATGAAATATGAGCCTATTGGAACTGAAGATATGATCCACAATCTATTTGGTGGTGTTGAAAGTCATCATAAGCCTCATCTGTACAGAGTATATGTGAGTAGCTTCCAAAAAGATTATCATTGTACTTTTGAAGCCTTTGTTCAAGAAAAAATATGTGCTGATATCCCAAGAATGAGTGTTGGATCCTGGACAAAAGAGATTAAAGAAAAAGGGATATTCCTAAGTGACGAAGAAGCTTGTTCCCTGAATTCTTCATCTTCAGTTCATTTGTTAATAGGTGCTAACATTGCTGGGAAAATTGTGAATCTGTCTTGTGGATTAGTTGCAATAGAAACCCTGATTGGATGGACTCTCATATGGGTAAACAGAATAATGAAGAAAAGAATGACAGTTACATGACGGTTTTATCTTTACATGTAAACAATAGAAGTATAAGTGATCTTTGGAGCTTAGACACTATGGGAATATTAGATCCTGCTGATAAACAGAGTCAAACGGAACTGAAAAACGAAACTAAAGAATTATTTTTGAATTCCATTAAGCAAGATAAAGAGAGAATATATGTTGTTTCTCTACCTTGGTTAGAAGATCATCCTACATTGCCTTCCAACAAAAGTTTTTCTGAAAAAAGATTGAAAAATTCAGTGGACAGAATCAAGGCACTTAATATTCTTCAGGATTATGAAAATGTTTTTGAGGACTAGAGAAAAGAAGGTGTAATTGAAGAAATTAATATTGAATCTCTAGATAACTTGAACTGCCATTATCTTCCTCATCAACCCGTCTTAAAAGAGAATTCTACGACAAAGATCAGACCAGTATTTGATGGTTCTGCAAAAATCAAAGGGAGTCCGTCTTTAAATGTCTAGTAAAAGATCCAAACCTTGTAGAACTTAATACCATCCATTTTAAACAGATTTCGAATGAGGAAATATGGTGTAATAGCCGATATCAGAGATGACACACAGAGAGGATCTATAAAGCATGGCACATATGGATTGTTCTCGGAAATGTGACTGTGATTGAAATCATGCTGACAGTTACTGGACAATGCCATTGTCTCAAGGGATGGAATGGCATTAGATGTGACAGCCAGTGTGACCGAGGCCAATGTGGGCCAGAATGTGGCAACATTTGTGATTGTAAGAATAGTTCTTGTGATATTATCTATGGTCTATGCTTATGTGAGAGAGGCTGGATGGGAAAGAAATGTGATCAAATATGCTCTGCTGAATATTTTGGTTGAAACTGTTCCGAAACTTCTCCAGTCTGTGTTAACGGCAATGGTACCTATCACCATGTTACTGGTCGTTGCCATTGTCATCCAGGGTTTACAGGTCTAAGCTGTAGGGAAACTTGACCTTCTGGTCACTATGGATTGCGGTATAAATCTCTATGCAAATGTAAAAATTATGGACAGTGTAATCCTGCAACTGGGGAGTGTCAATGTCCTCTAGGGTGGAAGGGAGACGATTGCAGTATACCATGTCCAAATGGAACATTTGGCTTACTCTACAAGGAAAATTGTAGTTGTTTGAATGGAGGATATTGTCGTAGTAATGATGGTGTCTGTCGTTGTTCCCCTGGTTGGATGGGTCCTCGATGTACACAAGTGTGCCTTGAAGGTTATGGTGATCATTGCGTGCAACAGCGTCAATGCAAAAATAAGAATTACATTTGTAATTCTATATCTGGATGCATTTGTAAATATGGTTATGGAAGAGAGAATTGTGAAATACGTTTGATGGGTCAAAGTGTTCAAAAAATGGATGATGACAGTTCATATGCTAGTGCTGGAGTAGTTGGAGGAGTTACTTTAGCAGTTATTTTATTATAATTGCCTTAATTTTAGTTACACTCTACTACAGAAGGCATTTGAAAAGATTAAAAGACGAACTGGCATACGAAACGTATGCTGCTGATCCAAATCCGTCTCCAGATCGCAGACATTTTGACAATCCAGTTTATGTTTATCAAGGAGTTCCTCCCCCTAGTACATCCTTAAACAATACAGGTACTAAGCACATTTCTAATGATTTGGGGATGAAGAGCAATCTTAACAAAGCAAAGTTGGGAGATGAAGATTCAGAGACTTATGCTTGTACTGAACAAGAAAACCAGATTGGGACGAGAGATTAAAACTGTCAAGAGCCTTGATCTTTAATTTAGTTTTGAGTTTTTAATTTTCAAACTCAAAAGGCGGGAGTGTCGCATCTGCGAGAAGAAGCTGCGAACTACTCAACTTGTTAAAAAGAATTTCGGTAATACGTCGGCGCGTTGTATTTGTAGTTGGAATTTATGAAGACGAGCGAATAAAGTTTACTGCTATTTGTATTTTAGTGAGAATAATCCTTCTTTTGAGTTATTTTATTTGCCTAAAAACCATAGATCATATTTTACGGGCCAAAGAATCTGAGCATCAAGCATTTAACGGAAGTTCTAAATTTAAATATTTTTCTAAGTGCCGATGCAAATGCAACAGAAGATAAATCCTGGCTTTGTTGCATAGATCGGTTTTTCTATTGTCATTCTGTGACTTGATCGTAGGATCCAGTAAAAAATATTAAATTTTCATATTGTATTTCTAAATATCACGACGGGATGACCTAGAATGCGTTTTTCGATCCATGCAACAAAGTCGTAAGTCCCAAAAAAAGTTTTATCAGAGAATATTTATAGTTTGATTCGTTTTATATCCCTTTAATTCTTTTTTAAATATATACCTTTGATGAATGGAGTAATGAGTTATAGAAAATTAACAGCAGTAGTAAAAGCAGGATTAAAGGATCGTGAGCGAGATAATGGAATTTATGATAGGATTAAAGCAGTATGACGATGGTTATAGGCTGATAGAGATAGCAAAGATTAAGTCATGAAGGAGTAAGGACTAGAGGATTATCATAGGCAAGAAAAGTTAGCACCCGAAAATGGTGGTAGTTACAGTAAACTAAATAACCAACAGGAAGCAGAACTGTATAATAATTCATCTAGATGAGAATAATTATGTTTATGCTTGGGACATAGGGTTATATATAGAAAAACAATATGTAGTAACGTATCCATTAGCTTGAATAATTAAGATTTAACGTAGAGTTGGTTTTAGTTATAAGAAACTAAAGTTAATTCTCGGGAAGATGCATTTAGCTAAGCAGGAAAGAAATTAAGCTGCAATATAGTTTATTGAAGAATAATTTAGCTAAAGATAAGTCTATTTACTTTATGGATAATATTCATTCTCAATATCAAACTAGATCCAGATTTGGTTGGATTAGGAAGAATGTAGTTAAAACATTACCAAGCTTTAGTGGATGGAAACGTATGCATATTATAGGTGCTATTGATCTAAAAAGTCTAAATTTATATAGTGTTAACTTTCCTACTTAGAGCCTGCCTCTAGAGGGCGTTCATTTGTAAAGGGAGAGAGTGTGATGTCACACGATCCCCTCAGACGGGACCTGACCGAATCTCCGAGAGGAGCTGTTGTAAACGAGCGGTAGTAAGAAGAATAAATATTGTTGTTGTTATACAACCCGATGTGTTTTTTTGTCTAAGGACAACCGTGAACTGAAATCTGAGGTGATGATGATTAGTTTTAGTGGATAGTTATTAGTGTAGTATTATAACAATAGTAACAACTGATAATCCTAAGTCGATGGTGATTATATCATTGAATTTGTAGAGAAATTGGAAGAAAATAACCAAGAGAAAAGCAAAATCTATTTGATATGTGATAATGCAGGATATCATAGGTCTAAAAAGGCAAAATAATATCCACAAAACACTAAAATAGAGGGAGTCTTTTTGCCACCATGTAGTCCTTAATCCCATTGAACGATTGGGGAAATTTGTGCATTTATTGCAAGTAACAATAAATTTTATACAAATTTTGGATTCTATAAGGTAATTATTGTTCACTGATGCTATAAGGTAATTTTTTGAGAATATTGGAAAATATAGAAATAAAATTTCTTCATTGGTAAATTATTGTTCCTAATCACTTTAACAATTCTTCATGTTAAAGAAGTATGCATCATCGAATTGATCTTTTCCATTAACGGTTTTCGTCAGGGAAAATAAGCATTACAAAAGTAAATTTTTGTATCGGATCTTGATAAAATCTGTGCTTGATTTGCAAATTCCTTACCATTATGGAATGCTATACTTTTTATTAAATGAGATACTTTCTTAAGTTTTTTATTTTTATTTCTAATAACTTCTTTTGTTCTTTTTGAAAGGTTTAAAGTCAAAAATACTTTTGTGTTCTAATATCTACAATACCACCAATGTTACTCTGATTACCTTTATTAAAGGTAAGATCTCCTTCCAAATTACCAATTTCAGAAACTTTGCCAGCATACTTCGATATGATTAGGAACACTTCTATTATTATATTTAACTAAATCTTCAGTAGAAGTACCCTAATTTTGAGAAAAGTTTGATAAAGTATCTCCTGATTTTACTGTGTAGCTCACCTTTTCTTTATTCCCTGGATAAATCTGATCAGGATTAGCTTTAAATTGTTCATTCCTTGGAATAGTTAGCAATTGATTAACTGTTAGACCATTTTTTTGTAGCAATATGTGATAAAATGTCTCCTGATTTAAACTTTAGCGGTGCGATTTAACAAATGAACTCCTAAGATTTATTTTTGACAACTTAAAAAAGCTATCCATCTTTTGTGTGAGTTTAGAAATCAAGAGTAAAATAATTATAGTAGTTTTGCTAAAAATCCTTATTTCGGCTATTTTAAAGCTGTTTCTTTAAATTAGATTCATATGTCACAAAAATTAGGCTTCTGGGTGGTTTTTGCCTTAGTAACCGGCAGTCAAATAAGCGTTTTTATATTGCTGTTATATTTAGCACCATTCTGCATATACAGCATTTGGAGCTTGGTACTTTCATTATTCGGTGCTATGCGATAGCCTTTGTATTCTCTACCCCTTGTGCAAAATTTCCTAAAGCCGCGGGATGACGATTTGTAGAGAATTAACAGAAATTTAGTTTGGCAAAATCAGCCTCTAGAACCAAGCTCTAAAGTTTATTTACACGATATTGAGTTTGCGGGTGTTAGTCATACGGATAAAATGTCTTGAAATTGTATTGTCGTCCCGCGGGATCTGGTAATTATACGGATTTGTCATTCTCGATAGCTCCTCCATATGCTGGTTACTGAATTTGCGTGCTAATGATGTCATCTACACACATTTAATTTTTCCAAAAATTATACTAACTTCTATACGGTTATATTTGCTTATAAATCCTTCAAGAATTGATTTTCATATTAAAGATTCTGTAGCTTTATGTAAGTTTTTTATTGATTTGGATAAATGGGTCAAGCCGCGGGAACGCAGCACAAGATCCCGGGGCGTGACGACGGGATGACAAAGACTATAACACAAGCGTTGCAGAGTAACAAGAGGGGTATGTTTCGGATAGTTTTCCAGCTATTTGCGGATTTCAGGAAAATAGTGCCATTATCCATTATCCGAAAAAGGCCAAGAGTTCTTCTCGCTTCTAGAGAGGAAGGAAACTCGCAAAGTGCGGATCGCACAAACAACCTCTTTAGGTCGAGTCTGTAGGGCAGGGACTAATGGATTCCGGCAATCAGTATCGAGGTGCTACCACCGATAGAACAGTACCGGCTGATGAGCAGAAAAAGAACGCAAAGGACATATTGCTTTATCCAAATTCCCGAAGAATATCATGACGGGAGCTACACTCGCTCGACAATGTTTATGGCAAGAAATGCTGCCAGGGGTAGGGAGCTCCGTCCGCGATGGACCGCAAAGCATAAACCTTCGTAACGAAACCGTACTTAAAGCAGATGAGATCTTATCTAATGAATCCGGATTTTATATTCGAGGAAAATACGGAAATAGAATAGAAAATTTAATAAAGGAAAACAGCGAATGGCTTGAAACTTTAAGCTTAGTGCTTTATGCTGTAAACTGATTGATATGAAACTACTTAATATTGATGAAATACACTATATCGAGGAATATTATAAAAAAGTTAGAGCTACAATTTATGATCAGTTATCCACGCAAGCGAGAAATTGGCTTAATAACGAAATTAATTTATATTTACAATCCTTATTGTAATTGACGTTTCCGCTATTTATTGGTATAAAATCTATATATTTCTACATTGGGACGTCGCCAAGTGATAAGGCAACGGTTTTTAGTATCCGGAGGTTTGAATACTCCCGTCCCAGCCAATCGTCAATTTTCAATGTTTTTACAAAGCTATCGAACGGTGTTCTATAATCCATATTCTGGGAAATAAATGATTTATTAATTTATCAAATTGCGGGACATCTCTTTCCAAATAAATATGAAATTTTTTTTCTCTAAAAACAAAGCTATCTAAATTATTTTTTGCTAAAAAAACTATTAAAAAAACGCCTCTTAACCATAGAGGTATAAGACTATTTACTTTTTCAACAATTTCTAATAAATCCAAAGGTTCAAGTTTATCCGCCCTGCTAAACTTTCGCTTGTTTGCTTTAAAAGATCAATTGAAGCCGAACCTAGAATTTAAAATCACCCATACGTCTGTGGCTGCAGTAGCCTAGTGGTCATAGTTTCGGATTCGTGGCCTGCGGTTTTGGTTCAGTCGCGGGTTCGATTCCTGGCCGCCAAAGACCCGCCGTATAGCCGGGGCTAATGCACGTTTAATCTGTCGGAGCCCAAAGTCCATCCGTTGGCGTGGTGTGGAAGTTAGGAGAGGGGTGCCAGCTCAGGTATCGTCCTCGTCACTTGACCATGGTTCAAAATTACGAGGTCCGTCACCAATAGCCCTCTTGTTGCTTCTAGTGCGACGTTAATATAAACTTCCCGTAGTCTAATGTTATGTCTGCCCTGATCAATGAGACTACGTAAGTTTTGAAATAATTCAGGAAATCTATGAATTTCCTCGAATATAACTATTCTTTCTTCATACTCTCTTAAAAATAATTCAGAATTATATAACTTGTTACGATCACTACATGGTTCAAGATCCAAATATATACCGGGAACAAGCGTACTGTTGACGACGCTCAGTTCCTGGTGGCAGGCACGCCAATTCTTAACTTGCAAGGTCAGGAGGCCTACAAATACTTAGGTGTCCGTGTGGGCCTGAGTTATAAACAAGACAATGGTGAGTTCTTCCGGGGGATCACCAAGGATGTGAAGCTCGTTGCGGCTTCCCCCTGGCAGAAACTTACCGCCATTCGGGCCCACATTTTAGCCAGAGCGGAGTTCCTTTGTAGGAACTCCCACATCCAGAAGAGGGATGTCGCAGACCTCGATAAAACCTTGATTTCTACTGGTAAGCGCATCCTAAATCTCCCCACCCGGGCCAATGTAAATTTGGTCCATCTATCTTGTAATAAGGGTGGGGCTGCCCTCCCCCATTTTAGGGCCCTTCTGGACGTTTATTCGGTATCCCACGCTTTCAGACTCTTGGCGTCGGACGACCCAGTCACGTCCGGTGTCACCTTTGCAGGCCTGCAGAGTGCTGTGCGGAAGAAAATCCTCCACGATCCCACCCCGGGTGAATGTGCCGACTTCCTTAACGGGAAGAAGGCTGATGAATTCGCCCGGGATGCAGGGGACCTGTCGACCCAATGGTCCCGGGCCCGGTAGTCTGCAGATCGTCTCGCTAAATTAATTAAATTCACTTGGAACGAGGAGCTGGGCTGTTTCCATTTCAACATCTTTCGCTCTCCGAACCCGGTCTGCGTGGTTCCGTCCACTGCAGGCCTGGTTACCCGGGTCCTCAGAGACGATCTGGAGAGTTTCTATATACGCCAGTTGTCTGGCCTGGTCGATCAGGGGAAGACAGTGGAGGTTTTCTCCCTGCATCCAACCACTTCATCCAGGCGGGTGATTACACTCGTTTTTGCGACTGGAATTTTATTCATCGCGCCCGCCTGGGGTGCCTGCAGCTGAACGCAACGATGCGTTTCAGCAAGCGTATTCCCAAGTGTCGTAAGTGTGGCTACGCGAGGGAGACAATCCCTCACGTGCTGAATCATTGCAAGCCACACAGCGACGCTTGGAAGAGGCGGCACGACGCCATTCAAAACCGTGTGGCCAGGGCCATTCCATCTTCCTTCGGCTCTGTGTCTCTGAACAAAAAGTTTCCGGGTCTTCCTCAAACGTTAATCCCGGACATGGTTTTGACGAAGATGTCCGGTGAAGTCCTTGTCATCGACTTCACCGTCGCCTTTGAGGACCGGCTCAAGTCCTTTGCCAATGCTCGTCAAGGCAAAATCGACAAGTACCTCCCGATCGTGGAACATCTTCGATGGGAGGGAAAAGTCGCCCACGTTGATGCTATTGTAGTCGGTTCTCTAGGCTCTTGGGATCCGTCGAATGATGCTGCTCTGGCGCAGATGGGTGTTTCTAGGAAATATGCTAAACTAATGAGGAAACTCATCTGCTCGGACACCATCCGGTGGAGTAGGGATATTTACATTCAACACCTTGCTGATAAAAAGCAGTACTAGTCCCTCCATCCGCCGAGAGCATCATTCGATCTTTTTTCGGCCTCCTGGCTGTTTTTAACATCTTTTTGCTATTTTACATTTTGACCTTTTTATCAAGCTTTGCGTTTGCCTTTTAACTGCCCAGCTTGAGGAGTTCTGCTCCTCGCTGGTGTGTTGTCTTCTCTTTTAACTTCCAATTTTAATGCCACACTTTTTCCATCTCATTAGCTGCATTTTCCATCGTTGTTGCTTGTTGGCTAATTATCTTGTTGATCATCTTGTTTTAGTGGATTTGAACGGGAGACAGGTTTTGCCCAGTCTCCCATGACAATTTTTAATATTAGACCATTTTTTCTTCTGACTTAATGTTCCTCGTAACTGAGGAATTCATTCTTTCGTATAAGGGTGACTCCTCGTTGCATTCCACTTTGCCCTTCTTAGGAATTTTAATTTAAAGTCGAAATTCCATAGGATTAACATTAAGCTGATGAAATCAAAATGGTGGGTAGACCGGAACCTTAAAGCAGAAATACTGCATCAATTTGCAGCAATCGATCCTTATTATGACGGTAACGGGAGAACAGCAAGATTACTTACAGCCATGATCCTTCATTTAGGTAGTTATGATCTTAAAGATTCGCTTGAAGAATATTATGATCAAAATGTAGGAGCTTATTATGAAACTATCAATATAGGGCACCATAATTACTATATGGGACGAGCTGCAGCAGGTATAGCGAAATGGGTGGAATATTTCGTAAGCGGTATGACCATCTCTTTTGAAGAAGTTCTTATTCAAATAGAATAATAAAGTGCTTTCTGATGCCGGATTCTTACTTAGAGAGCTTGATTCTAAGCAAAGACAGTTTGAAGTTGTAACAAGTAACCAAATCGGGAAGCTTTTCGGTTTTAAACCACGCACAAATGCTAAACTTTGTGCTGATTGGGTGAATCAAGAATTCTTTAAAACCGTAGACCCTTCTAATAAAGGGAGAAACTATACTCTAAATGACCGTCATAATAGACTTCTTACATAACCTCCTTCTAAAGGTAATTCGCCGGTACTCGAATCATCACTAAGTCTCCCAGCCAAAAATACTCCTTATCATCTGTTATGGGATAAAATTTTTATAAAAAAAAAATTCTAATATTTTTACTGAAAATCAAAAATTGTTTGAATTTGTATTAAATTTTACTGATAAATTTCTGTGTTAGTCAAATTTTGATATGAATTTATTGTTAACAGAGTTTTTAAATCATTCATTTAGTTTTTGAATGATGATTTGTTTTGATTTATGTAGAGTTAGGCACGATTAGTAAGTGATTGGCATCGTCAATTCAAACCAATAGCAGAGATTATTGAGTTTATCACATCTATCATACCTTTCAAGAAGTTTCTGCCCACCCTGCCATATTGTTTCAAGTGCCCTATTATTGCTTCTATTACCCTAGTGATCATTCTCTATTTTCGATCTGCCGCGGTAGCCTAGAGGTTATGGCTTCGGATTCGTGGCCGGTGGTTTTCGTTCAGTCGCGGGTTTGATACTTGGCAGCCAAAGACCCGCCGTGTAGCCGAGGCTAATGCACGTTAAATCTGTCGGTGCCCAAAGTCCTTCGGTGGCGTAGTTTGGAAGTTAGGAGAGGGCGGAGGCCAGCTCAGGTGCCGTTCTCGTAACTTGACTCACGTTCAGAATTACGAGGTCTGTCGCCAATAGCCCTCGCGTTGTTTCTAATGCGACGTTAATAAAAAACTAAATTAAACTTCTCTATTTTCAACCCTCCTTCTTGTCAACCAATTTTTGTCTTTTTTCCCGTCTAGACCACAGTTACATCTTGTTTGGCGCAGCATAGCCATATCTGGCTCTTGCGTTAACATTCACTCACATTATTGCTTCTATAATGTCTCCTGATCATAGACTTGCCTTCTTTCTATAATTTCTGCCAAGTTTTGGGGATATATACTTTACTCTTCACTTTAACTGCCAGTATAATCAAGATCAACAAATGATTTCTTTATCTTTATTCCAGTTACACTTTCTTCCTCTTCAAAGCTCCGATGCAATGTGTGACCATCCTAACGATTATTATAAAACGATTTTGCTGACACAATTTCTACGACCACTTACTGCAAATTTATTGCCAAACTCAAATGTTCCCCATGCATTCTACCTCAGGGGCATGAAAACTATATAATACTTTATTCTGTTCTTTGTATTGCTTCTTCTCAGATTGGCTATGAATTTGTTTTACTTTTTTTCAATACTTCTGGATCTCTGATAGATAAGCTTAATTTCTGATTTTTTTTTTATCTCACGTTCACATATTCTAACCAAACGGCCAAACAACGTTCTTAAATGCTTCCAACGCTTCTTAGCTTTGCTTTGCTACTTACAGAGTTTTAATATCTCTCTCGTATAGGTTCTAGCGTAGGTTTTATTTAAACTTATACCCAAACTTTGACAAAGCTTCACACACAATTCAAAGTCTAGCTTTATTCATTAAATAAACATCATGTGGATGCTTAATTTATACCGTTGTATCAGCGATTATCAACTCCAAATCTTTTTTTTATGCTTAATTGTGTGGTTTTTATTTCAACCCTAATCAACTCTGCTAATATCTCGTTGTATCCAGCTTCACTTAATAAATTACGAAATCTTCTTATACTAGTTTCTGCCATCGCAATATCTGTTTCTCTAGATTCCCACCTACAGAAATGTTGCCAAAACATGCTCTCTTTTAGTTCTTCCTCTGCTAATAAATCTGAAAAATTATACATTGCTTGTAGCATCGTTACACCAAGCATTACTCTATGACATTTTCTATTTCTACCAAATGTCTTAATAGAAACATTTTTCGGTAACCGTTCTTCTAGGCGAGACCAATTTATTCTCTTAATTTATACAGCTTATTATTTGGGTTTATTTCTTCTTTTAATTTATAACCAAAAAGCCTTCCTTGTTTTTGTGATTTGATAATATTTTCTATTGGCATATTGACTGTAATTCATAAGGTTTATGAGCATATTTTACCATTTTCTTACGGATTTTTTTTTATTAATTTTTACCCTTAAACCCTATTATTTTTCAGACTTGTAGAGTTTGGGTGGACGGACAATCTAACATATTACTTTATTTTTTATCATTTAGAAGTATACCATCTTTACAATAAATGAAATACTTTATGTTTTAGGTTAATTCTATTAAATGTATATATTACGTGAATATCATTGTTATCAAGGTTCATAATAATAGCAGGATATGAATGTTTCTGAGATGTAACGCTATTATATTCTATATCACCTTTAGGGTAGATAGAATTTTCAATAATAACAGGGTACCAATTGAACCCCTCATCATAGGACATGGCTTAACTTAACATATTTGCGATGATTTATTACTCGATTATATTATCACTACTTACATCAATAGCACTATCAGAATTTAATAAATTTACTGGTTCTAAATTACTTTAATATATTCCTTTATTTATAGTGTCGCCAATAGCCCTCGTGTTGCTTCTGGTGCGACGTTAATAAAAACAAAACTAAAAACCTTTATTCATAGATATTGATCTGTGTATGTAAGTAGGAATTAAGGGATCAGTTTTTCTCGATCTTACTAACATTATGATTTTATTTTGTGAATTAGTACTAACTAAAGTTGTGTGACTGTGTAAAAGCTGTGTAATCTTTTTGAAAAATTTGAGGGTTGGATGGTAATACAGGATTGCTTAAATGCCATGTATGTAAATCTGATGAACATTTAATCCATAGAAAAAAATATATACAACTTTCTCTAAAACATGGAGATAAAATATTATTTTCGTAGATTAGTAGCTTATTATGTGCTAGTCTTAGAATACTACGTAATAATTCTGGTTCTTGCCATGTTAATCCTCGATCATAAGAATGAGATAATATTCCACTCCATGTTCTTGGATAAGGTCCAATTTTACTAAAAATTAGCAACTCACTAATAAAGAAAGTTATTATTGGATTTCCCCGACTGATGATTCCATTATCTTGTTTAAGAGGAATAGGATGATCACGAAAATATTGCGGTGAAATAATTCTAGTTGGGGTACTCCATAGGTAATGATTATTCCATTTAAGTCCCAAACTTACCGAAATGTTATTATTTTCTTCTGATTGACCTGGTTCAAAATGTGTTTTTCCAAAAAAAAAAAAAGATACTATCAATTTTTTATCATCTTAAGCAAATATGGTTATAAATGAACATCCTTTAGATCTGAATTAGTTAAAATAAATTCTTCTATTTTAGTTTCTAAAATAAACATGAATTTTTATTTTTTTTCCTAAATTATTAAAATAATTTAATCCAAGTGTAAATTCTGTTATTATTGGAAATAGTATCATTTGTATTCTCCGATACCCAAAATATTTTGTTAAATATACAAGGCCAAAAGATATAATATTCATGGAAATAGTTGATAAAGTAAAAATTAAACTTGCTGTTCTAAATCATTTAAACACTGGAAAATGTTTTAGAAATATTGACATAGCCGAATTAGCACTAAGAAAAAACAACATTACAAATAATTGAATTAAGAACAAATGAACAGAAATAGTAATATTATTTAGTAAATAAGGACACACAAATTAGATCAAAAATAAAAAGAAATATTACTAATTTAATCTTAAGAATTCTTAATGGGTATACAATATAACTTAAATAAGTTAACATTAAATAAGCAAAAAATTTATTATTGTTACAATGAAATTATGATGAATGATCTGTTCTATTGTAAAATTAAAAGAATTTTTTAAAATTTCTCCACAATAAATATAAGTAAAATAAAGTCATATTGGTCAACAACTTGATATTAATAATAAAAAGAAGACTGTTTTAAGATTGACACTTTCCTTGTCAATAGGATTATCTTTTAATGGATTATCTGTAGTTTTTTGTATTAATACGACGTTTTGCATCAGCCAATTCAGAATCTTCCCGTAAAGCAGTTCTGCTCCAACAATCGCTATAATAATTCCAAGCCAAAACGCGCCAATTAAATCCAAATGAGATAACTAAAGATGCAATAACTGAATAAAACAAGAATAATTATACTAATTATCTTTCAATATAGAATTAATATAATGACTTATGCACTAGAGTTAGCAATGGCATGTCAGATTATTAATCCTATATTGAAAGATAATTAGTATTACTATTAATTGAGATCGATTAAAAACAACAGAGAGAGAGGTTAGCTCAATGTTTTGTAAAAACATAAGAGCTACGCAATATGTAAATCTAAAGGCTTATTATTTGCTTATTTGTGCTGATTCACTTATGAGCAAAAAGTTAATGTCACTGAAAGATTGAAAGTAATAAACTATGGCAATACGGTTTGCAAGAATAGAAATAGTAAGCTCAGGAGGGAACGCTTGTCTAAAATCTGCTTATAATGCAAGGCTGATTATTAAAGATGAAAGAACAAACGTTACTTATAATTTTAGCGAAAGAGGAGATAATGTTTATTATGCTGTTTTATTGCTTAGTTATATAGTCAAAATAGTCAATTATTAAAAGATGTAGTTATAACAAATCAATCAATAACTCCCGAGACTAACATTGAAAACAACATTTTTTTTGCAATTTTTTTTTTTATTCATCAACATAACACCTTTTGTTAATCACCTTTTAGGGTGATACAATCGTTCCAACGCTTTTCCAAATCTCTCCCCCCCATTTCTTTCTTTCTTTTTTTTTTTTTTTTCGCAAGAAATCTTTTTTGTTGCGAGTAAATAGCGATAAACAGCTTTCTGAATCATCGACTCGTTGCTGTTTTTGTTCCATCGAAAGCAATCGCGGCACCCACTTGGAAAAAACCTTTTTCACTTCACTTCATAAAACCTTTTTCAGTAAATACACTTCCATATGATATCTGTGTCATCTCAGAAATCTCACGGAGCTTCACTTTACGATCTTTCATTATAATTTTTGTCACTTCACTCACATTTTCCGGTGTAACGCCTTCCACAGGTCTACCCGAGCGTTCCGCGTCATTTGTGTCGGTACGACCACGTTTAAACTCGGCAAACCACCGACAAATCGTTGCTTTTGATGGACAAGAGTCCGGGTAACATTTTTCAATCCATTGTTTCGCTTGCACGGTGTTTTTACCCATTAAAAAACAATGTTTTATCAGAACACGAAACTCGGTTTTTTCCATTTCTTAAACAAACTACAAAACGACTTTACTCCAACCTCGATAACTCAGCTGTTTCTGGTCCGATCGACTTAAAATTTTGACACGTTTCAAGCAAAGGTTAGTACTCTAGAAAGACCTGGTTACTGGTTTACTACGAGCGCCATCTCTGGGTTAGTCTCGGGAGTTATTGATTGATGAGTTAGCTCTACCTAATGATAAAGAACTAGATTTAGATGATAGAATAGCCATTACTCATGAAATGATTGAAGAGATGAAATGGGTCAAAATGGTTTAGGAGTTCAAGTTGATATTCATCAACCACATGATGGAGAGAAGAATTTTCCTACCCATGAGCTTCTTATGACTAGAAGATTTACATAAGGTGATAAAGTTTTAGGTGCTAAGGCTGTTGATTTAAATCCTAAATTTACTAAAGTGAAAGGTCTTTATAATACCTGAAGATCAGATGATTCATGAAAGAGCTAAGGAGACCATTAACAGATATTTTACAAAAATAGGATTAGATAAGAGAATAGATCCAATCAGTATGGCTCCAGAACAGCACATTGGGTCTTGTTAGAATAAGAAGCATCAAAAACGAGATGACAGAGCAAAATAAAACATTAAAGCTAGCCATCTTGATATAATCAAAAAAGCAGAGGGGTTATAAAACCGAATTATTCGCAATCAAGCTATATTTATTAAATTTGATGTAGAGCAAGCAGTAAAAAAGATTCTAGATGCAACAGAGAAATCAGGACTAATAAGGCAAGTATTAGATTCAGATAGATTAATAAAATTATACAATCAAGATGGTAAGGAGACCAAATACTATACTACTAAGGACGTAAAAGAAGAAGAATTAAGATTACTTAGAATAGCTGCTGGTAAGGTGAATAATCAAATGTATTTTAATCAGCTTTTTAATAATGTTATCAACATTAAAGAACTATAGAAAAATTTACAGATCATATTTTTTCTCAAAAAGAAGCATTGAGTCATATTTTAGTGAATAATCAAGATCTTGCAAGAAAGAGCTGGAACGGGTAAATTACAAATACTTGCTGCTGTATATAAAATCCTTAACAATTGTAAACAACGTGTTTTAGCTCTACTCATAAAGCAGTCTCAGAGCTTAAAAGTAAAGAACATCAGGAGTGCGATACAGTAAGAGGATTCTTATTTAAAGTATATAATGGTAGAGTTAAATTATCACCTGGTAGCGTATTAGTAGTAGATGAAGCAGGTATGGTTGGTAATAGTGATTATTTAGAATTACTAAAAATAGAAATGAGCAATAACCCTAATCTCAGCTTGGCAGGTGAGGAAAGGCAGCTTCTGCCTCAATTGAGAGAAGTGGGATGTTTGAAGTATTTGCAAGTAAATTTTGGCTTCTATGAGTTAAGTGATAAAAATGTTCAGCAGCTGCAAATTATAAATTTAACAAAGTTAAGCACAGCAGAAAATATTAATATAGCCATACAAATCTATAGAGAAAAAGGGTTAGATTTTTGCATACTTTATAGTCACAAGACTTGTAAAGCTGCAATAGAGAAGAAGATACAGAATGATCTAACTATAAATCATGAATAATAAGTTTGATCCTAATTGTAATCTTGATGATAAGAGATTTTGTGATATATTGGTGTACGACTTTAGAGACAAAGCTCATTCAATGGCTGAAGATTATTTAGCTGCAATCGGTACAGATAAAGAAATAATGCAGTACATAAATCGAATCTGAGATATAGGTAAAGCAATAAAAAGTGAAATTAAAAATGCTTCTGAGATAAAACTCAGTAAAGGAATAAGAGTAGATAATACTAGTTTTTATAAAAACAAAGATATGCAGGATAATATAAGAAAAGCTGGCTATATCCTTGAATATTTATCAGCATACTGCCCTGATTTAAATCCAATTGAGCATAAAAGGGCTCAAGCAAAATCTATTCGTAGAAAACACCAGTGTGATATAGATAAGTTCTTTAAAGACTTTTGTCCACAACCGTTTTATGTAGGATTAGCTATAGTGCTAAGATTACTATTGCTGATATTGAAAATAATCGTTGAAATTCCGTAATGAGAACATACCCAGCAAGGATGTCCCAGTGAGACATTGATAGCTGAAACTGAAAAACTCAGGAAGAGAATTAATCTCTTAACTATATTTATATTACTCTTTTCTCCTCTCTTAAGCACAGAGTAAGAAGAAAATGTTTTTGTTTATATAATTTTTTTCTTTGAATTTTGGTAAGTCAGCCAATTTCAATTTTTATATTATTTCAAACATCTGGAGGTGACTCAAGCTGAGTCACTCTACATTCAGAGTGAGCAATTTGGACGATTATAATCCCATAATGAATGACGTGAGGAATTTAGATAACTCTAAATACTTTCGGAGCCCTAAAAATGACCCAGAACTCATAATAAGGGCGGGAAGTAGAAAAATAGCTGAATTTACAATTTTTCTGGCAAATAAACAAAAGTCATCTCCTATTCCTAAATCAAATCCACCATATCTACATTCAGAGATAATAGGGAAAATTCCTATATATGAAAAAATTACAAATATGTCTTTCACAAGAAACGGTAAAATAAAATGAAGTACCTCTGATACTGTATGCGCAGTACAAATCCTCACAGTAGAACAAATATTAAACATACCGGTGAAGGCCAGTATCGTTTACGAAGGATTAACTTCACGATTCCTAATATATGAAATACCACCTAATGTACCACTAACAGATTTGGCAACAGAAATTCAGAATGCAAATAATATTGAAATAGTTGAAATGCGACGCTTTTTGAAATGCGCAAGCAATCGGGGTTTTTTCCCGGTACTAATCACCACCCTTGGTACTGATTTACCTGAAAATACAAAACTGGTTTATCGTATTCATCGTATTCAAATTTTCATTGATAAACCCAGACAATGCAATAGAACCAGATGCTTCAGTTTTTATCACACCTCTCGATTTTGTAAAAACCCTATCATTTGTGTTAAAAGTGGTATAACACACGCTGGCTCTTGCACCACTTCTGTTACATGCACTAACTGCAAACAAGACCATCCTGATAATTCCAATTTATGTCCAGTATTCATTAAAGAAAAACAAATTCTGCAATATAAATGCACGAATTACTTAACCCTAGGAGAGACAAAGAGGGAGTACCAGGAAAAAACTACAGATAGCTATTCCAAAACTTTAAAAACAAACCCACCAGGCCAAAATATCAAGAACTTAGAAAAAAGGTTAGAAAGTATTGTTGCATCTTTCCAGGCTGTCTTAGAAAAACAAACCATAGTTATCATGGAAAATGTCCAAAAAATGATAGAAACTATGTTTGTACAACTGTACAATATGTTTGAAACAGGGAAAAATCTACATCTCCGAGTCGGAAAAAGTCCTGAAATAAAATGCATCAGAATTTTTGCGCCCCCATACCGGGAGCATTGAATAACCTGCAGAATGCATAAAATGAAATAGATATTGGATGATCTGTTTAAATAAAGTTTATAAATTTTTTTTATGGACAAATTCTCCATGATTAAAATAAATTATTTTTTTCTATCCAGGAGAGGAGAGAATTTTTGCATATAGCCTTTTCCTCTTCTCTTTTTTTAATGTTTTTTCTGCAACGGAATTGTAGAAGCGTTAAAAACAAATCTCCTTTTACGTAATAAACTTATATACTCCACGGGAACTCAATATCTCATTAATCAATTCCTACTTGGAATCCTTAATAAATCCAGTCTTAATTTTTGGAGACCTTAACCTACATCATCTGATGTGAGGTTCGTAGTGAAACTGCTTCGCTGGAGCACCTAGCATACTAGTGCCATATCTCCATATCTGAAGTTAAACCTGATTATTTACCATGCCATGTTTAAAAAATTTGGATGCTTATATTAAAGAGAAAAGAAATTAAAGGCTAATTCTTGTAAAAATTTAAAAATTTAGAAGGATGTTGAGTTATAATGAAATATAAAGATGCTAACGTTATTGCAATGATCATAGGGATGTGGGAATACAGGGTGAAGGCGCTCGTCCAATCAGGAGACAGCTGCTCAATTTCATTTGGGTTCTGACTTAGGGAGTATTTTTTCCCCGCCTTTCGGAGGGAGGGAGCTTTCCTATTGGTTATTGAGAGTGGTTGGTAAAAACTGATGATTTTATATACTATGATTTTTAAAGGGTGCTCTTGATGCGGTTGTAATTTCTGATTTCTTGAATAGATGGGTTGCAGTGATTTAAAAGGTTATTATTAAAAGTTTCTGCTATTGTAGTTATATAATTTTGGATTTTGGGGAAGTTTAGGGAAGTTCTTATGTCTTCATTTCTGAAGAACCAGCGAGCTTTAGCTATTGTTCTAAGTATGCTATTTTGAAGGATTTCAATTTTGTTATAGTGGGTTTGAGCAGTTGTATACCAGACTGGGCAAGCGTAGGTTATGATTGGTCGCAGGTACAGTGTATAGACAAGCAACTTATATTTATTAGGTAATGATGAATTCCGACGAATTAGGGGGATTAATTTATTCGCGGCGAGTCGGAATTTGTCCTGGATATGTTTAATGTGTTGAGCAAAAGTGAGATTTTAATCAATGATTACGCCAAGATATTTGACATTTTGAGACCAGGGGATTTGGTTGTGTTGCATGTATATATTTGGGTAGATAGTTCTGGCTCCCTTTGTAAAGAAGATGGCTTCCGTTTTGGATATATTTAACTGGATTTTCCATTTGGAAAACCAATCTTCCAGGGTTGCAATATGGTTATTGATATGGTGTGCCATGACTTTGTTGTTTCTGTGTTTTGCCAGTATTGCAGTATCATCTGCGAACATGCAGAGAATTGTGTTGTCATGTTTTGGTATATCGTTCACGAAAATTTGGAATAAAGTTGGCCCTAAAAGCGATCCTTGTGGAATTCCTGAGTTTATTCTTCTATTTCTTGAAAAAGTATCATTAATTTTAACAGTGAAATTCCTATTTTTAAGATATGAATTAATTAAAAGAATTAGGTAGGAGGGAATATTGTAATTAATTAATTTGTACACGAGTCCCTCATGCCAGACTCTGTCAAATGCTTTCTGAATGTCAAAGAAAACAGCCCCAGTGTTTTCTTTATTTTCTCGGCCGGCTTTGATAAAGTTAATAACTCTAGACAGTTGGTGGGTTGTCGATAGGTTAGGCTTAAAACCGTGTTGTTCTGGGATAATAATATTATTATCATGAAGGTGTCTATTTAATCTTTTGAGTATGATTTTTTCTAATAGTTTACCTAATATTAGGAGAAGGGAAATTGGTCTGTAGCTATCTGCATTTGTGGGATCTTTTCCTAGTTTTAGTATGGGAACGACTGAGGCTGTTTTCCATGGAGACGGAAAGTGACCTAGTTCGAGCATCTTATTTATGAAATAATTAAGTTGTAGAATAATAGGGGTAGGGAGGTTTTAGAGCATTTTGTTGGTTATATTGTCATAACCTGGAGATTTACTTATTTTGATGTTCCTGATGTAATCAATTATCTCCGATGTTTGATAAGGAGGGTGTGGGGGGAGTCATTAAAGTTGTTATCATTAGCCATGAAACCGTGAACGATATGTTTTACTGTCCTATCATGTGTAGGTGTGTGTATGTCATTAAGCTGAAATTGCCTTTGCAGAGAATCAGCTAGGATTTCTGATTTGTCATTGTCTTTAAGTGCAATATCGGTTGGTCCGTTAAGGGCCGAGATTTTTGAGCTTTTCCTTCTTAACTCTCTAGCAGCTCCCCAGAGGGAACCACGGTCTGGGTTTAGTGAGGAAAGCGTATCTTGTAGTTCTCGATGTGTTTCTTGTAGAATTTTGTTTTTAATTAGTCTATTTAATTGATTTAGGTGTTTTTTGTCTATTGGATTTCTTGAGAATTGCCAAATTTTCCTGGTTCTGTTACGATGTCTGATGAGTGTTCTGATTTCTTTGCTTATGTAGTGTGACTGTTGTTTGGTGCTCGGGGTAGATGTGGTTTTGTGTGCAATTGGAATGTTGTGTGTAATGTTGGCAATCTGCTTTTCTAGATCCTCTCTGGTGTTTATTTTGGGTAGTGTGAAGTTTATATTTCGTAGGATTTGACTAAAAGTACACCAGTCGGTGTTTAGTTTAATTTTGTCTTCGTGTATGTAGGTTTGTAAGTCTATGTGTGCGTAGATTGGGTTATGGTCAGATGAGAGTTCGGGGAGGGAGGTGATGTGAGTCGACCAATGGTAGCCTCTCATGAGCATGATGTCTATTGTGGTCTGTGATGATTGGGTTATGCGTGTTGGGGTGGGTGGTGCTACAATTTTTATGTTATTGGTGTTTGCGAATTTTAAAATTTTTATACCTCTAGGGTGATTCGTTGAACATCCCCAAGTTGTATGTTTGGCATTTAAATCCCCGCAAATAATATTTGGGGATCCAAATTTTAGTAGGATGTTCAAGTCATTAGGAATTTTTGAAGTTAAATTTGTGTAAGGAGGGATATATATGGAGGATATAAAGATTGTTTTTTCCCGTGGTGGAGTGATGGCGACGATGGTCGCTTCAGTTACTGTTAGTATGGGTGTAGGTATGTGATAGTGCCGGAGAGAATTTTTAACAATGATAGCAGTGCCTCCGTGTATGTGGTTTCTGTTGTCTGGTATGTTTCTGTCAGTTCTATAAGTGGTGTAATTAGGGATACTTAAGTCGTGTTCTGGACTCAAGTGTGTTTCTTGTAATAAAACTAGATCAGGAGTGTGCTTGTCTATAAAATCCCGCAACTCAACAATACGGAATCTGACACTGTCCGCGTTCCATGAAATAATATTGAGGCCAAGAGGATTGAATTTTAAATTTCAGTGCATATTGCTTCAATGAAGATATTAAGTTTATCTATTTTATCGACTGTCTTGCTCATTTTATGACAAGCTTCTTTTAAATTGGGGAAACATTTGAATAGACTTTTGAGTTCTTTTATTGCGTCGAACATGGTGAAACCATTGTCCGATTCAGTTGCTTGACTATTATTTTGGTTATTAGATTGGGTATTTTGAGAATTTGTTCCTCTTGGCTCTGAAGTTGCTTCGGCTATTCCCCGGTCAAGTGGATCCCTCTGTTGAGGCAAGTTGTTGCTAGTTGCTTGCGCAAAACTGGTGTTTGGTCGAATGGTGTTGGAGTTGAAGGTCTTGTTTCTGTTGTTGGATTTCGTGGATGCTTGCCCTTTCCCTAATTTAGGAAAAGAGAGGCAGCCTTCCCACGAGGCAACATGGCCAAAGTTAGAACAGTTGATGCATCGAGGATTTTCTTGACTTTCTTTGATGCTGCATTCAGGAGTGCTGTGGCTTTCGCCACATTTTAGGCATCGGGTTTTCATCTGGCAGTTGACCGAGGAGTGATGAAAATAGTTACAGTTGTAACATTGCGTCGCTCCCGGTCTGCGTTTAAAGTCATCGATCTGCACCTGCATATGCATTACTTGTCTGATAGTGAAAACATCAGTACTGTTTTCAGCTTTTCTGATTTCAACCAAGAAGATGGGAAGTGGTTGCTTTGTTTTGAATCGTCTCAGCTGAGCAACTTTTTCAGCTGTCACTCCTTGATCTATGAGTGACTGTTTTATTTCGTCAATATCTGTGGAGGGCGGAAGACCTTTAATGACGATTTTTTGTGGCCTCAAATTTTGTGGAAGAGTGATGTAATATTCCATGTTTTTATCCTTCAAGAATTTTGCTATTTCCCTGTGCTCGTCAGACGAGTCAGGGAATATCTTGATATAGTTTCCGGAAAGCTTGTTGATAGCTGCCGGTGCAATCCTGTGGATTTCCTGTAGGAGAAGGTTGTAGTTGCTCGTTAACTTCATCATTACTGGAGGTATTTTTTCTGGTGGGGGGGGAGCCTCCGCAACGTCTACTGCATTGTTGATACGAAGCGTATTAAATTTATTTAATGTCTCCATTATTTTTGGTTTGGAGTGGGTTTAGGCTGTTTTGCCGTTTTATTTGGAATGATAAAACCATCAGTCGCATTTTCATGCTGTCGTTTTTTGCTAGGGGTGGGGGTGTTAATATTTTTAGAATTTATGTTTTTCATTACGTTTGCTATCTGTTGGTTGTGAAGGCATCCAGTGTTTGGGCATGGAAATAAGAGGTTTAACTTACCTTCTATTCTTTCTTTTTCTTCCTTCCATCTTAGCAGTTCTTGATTCAGATTTTCTACATCCTGGGCTCCATACATAAATGGGAATAGATGTATTTGCCTAATTTGTGCTTCGACTTCCGAAGTACCTTTTACGGATAGGGCATATTCTTCAATAGTAATTTGCAAGTTTTTGCATTGATCTAATGGTAGAGGTTTGGTGACAGAATCGTGATGAGCTAAATCGGAAACATCTGCCATCTCAACAGCAGGGTCCAAATGAGGCGGATCGCCTAAATCATCCACGTTAGCCATAACAGCTGAGCTTTGCAAATTCGGGGAAACTCCCGGAGTTTGTTTCGTTCTAGCCATTTGTGCTTAAACAATGAGGAAAAAAAAAGGTTCGAACCATATTTAGCCTCATAGTAGAGATTTTGTAAAATGGTTAACTGACTCCTTCTTAATACTATACTACCCCAACCCACAGAAGTAATATGAGCTCATCTGCACTGATTGATCTCACCCTCTGCTCTGCAAACTTATCCGGAAACACTAATACTTATGTATCGGAATGCTTTTACGATAGCGATCATTATCCCATAATCACGGAACTATTTCTACAATGTCAGAATCAACAAATCTCTAAGAAAACAGACTGGCACTTAACGATGAAACAAGTACAATCATCATTAGAAAATCCAGGAAATAAAATAGATAACCTCACTGATATAATCTCAGAAATAATTCTAAATAACACCAAAGAAATACGATTATCCAATAAGTCATTTCTCCAAGGTGGAACAACACCTACAATAATTTATACAGGCTCTAAAATTTTTTCCGCAAAAAGGCTATAAATGACATTTAACCACAATTGTGGATAAAATATAAACAGTATTCGAGCAAACTGATACATCGTATTAAACAAGAGAAAGCAAAGTACTGGGATGAAATATATAATAAAGTGTCTAATCCTAAAATCTTCTATAGCCTTCTCAGAAAACTTAAACTAACAAGAATGCAGAATCAACATTAAATCTCCTCCAGTATCATAATAAATATGTAACTCAACCATTAAAACAAGTTCATCTTTTTGCAAACTACTTCGCATCCAATAACGGTTCACACGAACCACTTCCCCTGTATTTTCTCAATAAAGAAAATATCCTTCTAAACAAACCTCTCAATATTTCTGAATGAAACAGATCTATAAAATATGCTAAAAATACTACCTCAGTGGTAGATCAGATTAATGCAACTTTCCTAAAAACTTAAACAATTGCCAAAGAATTGCTGAAAATAGTTTAAAAACACATTTGTTTCAGAATTCTATTGTACCTCAGTCGTAGAAACATGCAATTATTTTCCCAATTTCCAAACCGTGCAAAGACAAAACTAAAATTTCATCTTACAGACCAATAGTTCTAACTTCTGTATTTTCTAAGACATTTGAAAGAAATGCGGCGACTCTCTTCCACAGCAGCACCAGAAGTTAAAATGTCTTTCTAATCAGCCCGAAGAGAGCGTTCTCCTTAGCCTGGTTGACTTAGGCTTAACAAAAAGTGAGTGATCAACTTTTTTTCGGACCCACCGGTCCAGTGTTCGAAACAGCAAGATCATCTACTCTCTCCCCGGGGTCGGAAAACCACCAGCCGCTGGACGTAGATAGAACGAAAACTTCATTCTCATCATTACGGCTTTGTACCATTTAAAGACAGTAGAACTGCTACATACCTCATTAATAAAGCTATCTTAGATGCTAAGCGAGAAAAAAAAATTCTTTGTGGGAATTAACCTGGATATAAAGGAATCTTATGACTAGGTTTATATAGATGGTCTTCTATACAAATGTCTTAAAATTGGAATTTCCGGAAAAATAGCTTAGTGGATTCACGAATTTCTAACTACTCGATATCTTCAGATTCGATGGAGGGGCAGCCTATCATCGAAAAAATCTGATCTGAACCTGTTCCCCAGGGCGGTGTTCTTTCTCGATATTATTTACTATTTATATACATGATATTCGAAACATTGAAAACAAGAGTAGAATGCTCAGTTTATGCAGACGATATTTTTATTTATTGATCTCATCAGCCCCTGGATATAGTCGGTAGAAAATTGCAAAATACCTTAGAAAGAATAACACAATGGTGCAACTATTGGAAACTATCCCTAAATCCTGATAAAAGTACAATTACGGAATTACAGAATAAAAGAATACAAACGTTTCCTAATATTATGTTTGCAGGATTCCCTCTCACATGACAAACTTCTGTTAAATATCTAGGAGTATATTCTCCCAAACAGAATCATAATCTTACAACAATGAACCACATGAAAAACAAAGCTTTGAAAAAAATCAATGGCCTTAAGGGAATAGCGTATAAGCACTACGGTCCAAGAGCAAAAACGTGATCAAACTAACCAAAAATAGTATTTGCAGCTCCTTTTTACTACTCATGTCATATCATAAGCAAATGGTCAGATAATCAGTTCAAATCTTTTAATATCATTCAAACCAAAGCACTCAGAATAACATTGGGTTTACCACAATGAACTCCAAACATTATACTTTTACAAATAGCTGATCAGAAAATACTCTCAAAGAAAATAAGATGGCTAGCGAATAAATTTTTTATCTCCCACATTTAAAGCGGTGACTTTTCTCCTTTGCATCTCAATAGCCCTGGTGCTATAGATCTAAATATTCTGGAAGAGGATCGGAAATACTCAGATTTTGGGCAAAATTCACCCAATTTAGGCGTATTCAATGTTAAAAAATGGCATTTTTAGTGATTTGGCGACCTTTTGGTGGGATTCTTGGCGATCACTTGGCAAGATTTGGTAAAAAATAGATATTTCTGAAAAATTCCATCATCGAAGCTCTAGGACGAATATTAAGCGAGGTAGCCTAGAACCTTCGCGAAACTCTTAGATTTTCAAGCCAAGTCAGGTACAAGTACAAGTACAACCGGGCGGAATAGAAACGGTAGAAGTGAAGAGGAGGATCAGTTTTGATTGCTAGTCTAGTGTATAGCAGCTGTTATCTGTCTGAGATATTAGAGACTTCTGTATTTGGAAGCTGTTTCCTGTGGAATTAGCTGAATTGGAGCTGTGTGATTGCTACAGCTGGAATGTCCTACGTCCTGTAGAAATTGCTACGAATAAAAGTCTTGAGATTGTTTCATCGACTCTCAATCAACACGAACCCCGAAGCACAGTAATCAGTTACATAGCGTAACTCTACATAATTTTCTGGTGCCCAACGTGGGACGATTTCGGCTGTTGGTAGCTTATTTTGAGCCTGAAATGGACAGCTAAAAACACAACGAAAATCGCTTCGCACATCGTTTACTGTCTGTGCGAACAAAATTGACGCTGAGCATATGAAAGAAATTCCGAATGTCAAGCAACTTTCGAATTTGGAATTGCAAATTGGAGACAAATTTACGCGCTTTAGAAACATGCCAAATAGATATTACGGATCTTATTTTCAAAGGTGATGCAAAAGGGTATTTGGCATTTTGGAGCCAATTTTCAAAAATTCACGAAGATGGAAGTTTATTCGACGGCGATAAATCTCGGTATTTATTGCCGAATTCGAAAGCCTGCGATGGTAATTGAAAGCTTTCAAGCCACCGCATTCAATTATCCGAAAGTGATCGAGCAAATCAAAGAACGATTCGGAAGAGAAGATCTACTCGTCTAAATTTACGTGCGAGTTTTACTGTCAATCGTTATGAAGAACTCAACCCATGACGCAGGAAAACAGATATTGTGTACTACGAGGAAAGCTCGTGTCTCTGGAAAGAAGCAGAAGAAATGCGAGATTTTTCTCTTGTCGAATCTTGCCTTCCTGAAGTAATTTTAATGGCGTGGGAAATCTTGTTTATTGTTATATTTTCAATTTAAAACGAAAGAGACAGCTGGGTGGTTATGGTCTCGAACTCGTGGGTTCGAATCCTCGTGGCGCATAAGATCTATCATGTAGAGCAGAGATATTCAATCTCTTACACTTTGGGGAGCCCCTTGATCAAAGAGCAGAAAAAAATAGGATCACAAAGCTTTAATCCTACTCAAATTTACAAAATTACTATTGCAATTTTATTTTATCGCAATAAAAACATCTTAATAAGACAATGAATGGTAAGGTAGCTAATGAGATTTTTTTTTCTAAAATATACTCTAACAATAGCAATAATAATTTAAATTATAACAAATCCGTACATATATTTTCACATCTGTGCATATACCCTTATCCTTTTGAACGAATGTCGCATTGGAAAATACCTCAACACTAAGGGAAAGAGAGGAGCTCCCTGTTTGTTTGGCTTAATTAACGTCGCACTAGGAGCAACAAGGGCTATTGGTGACGGACCTCGTAATTTTGAACCATGGTTCATAACGAGGACGACACCTGAGCTGGCACCCCCTCTCCTAACATCCACACCACGCCAACGGGAGGACTCTGGGCCCCGACAAATTTAACGTGCATCATTTAACGTCTTAAGTGGCATCAGGCTCGAACCGATGACTCGACGAAAACCGTTTGCCATGAGTCCGAAACCATGACCACTAGGCTCTTTCGCGACCACAATAAACCATCCTAAGCAAGTGTTTATTTTGCGAATGAATTACGGTCAGTGCTTTGCGCCGGGAAAAGCTTAAAGTTTTCCAGACGAAAAGTTGATACCTATCCTATGTGTATTTAGGGATGACAATAATATCATCCAAGTAAAAACTCGAATTACTGAGCGTATAGATTCTCCTCTTTTTCTGTCACCAATCCTACTGCCTAACAATTGTATCTTTACGCAAAGACTTATAGAGCACTTATACATTGAGAATTATCATGCTGGAACGCAGTTGCTTCTCGCCATCATTCGTAAAAAGTATTGGATACTAGGTGGAAGGAGATCTGTCAGGAAAATATGGAAGGCTTGCGTTAAGTGCTGGCGATTTAAAAGTTAATCTCCAGTGGCTGATACAGTCTCACTACCTTCTGATCGAGTTGAAGATGCAGCTGTGTTTGAAGTGATATGTGTAGATTTGGCTGGCCATTTGTACATAAAACGGGGTAGTAATGTTTGGATTGTCCTTTATACTTGTGCCCTTTACTGAGCAGTACATCTGAAATTAGTTTCTTCACTCTCTACTGATGCCTTCTTGTTATCATTTCGCTATTTTGTGGATAGGAGAGGAAGACCTTAAGTAACATACATAGGATAATGGGATAAATTTTACAGTTGCATGTAATAAAGTGGCTGAAATTGATTGGAATGAAGTTTCTCCCTACGTAGAGATGCAACGTATATCATGGAAATTTATACCTCTAACAGCGGCCTGGTGGTGTGTGTTTTGGGAGAGGCTTTGGAGGATAGTGAAGGAGCTTCTAAGGAGATTATTGGGTAAAGCCATATTCACGTATGAAGAGCTGACGACAATCTTATGCGAGTATGAAAAGGTCGTAAACTCACGTCCATTAACGTATCTTTCCTAAGACATTCAATATCTAACTCCAATTACACCAGCAATGTTTTTCTTTGACAGGTCAACTACAGAAGTTAAAAATTTAGATATACGGGATGCTAATCGTTATCGCAAGAGATTAAGATTTAGAGTGAAAGTAATAGAACTGCAAAAGTGGTTTAGGAGCGAATATTTGGGTCTGTTAATTCAACGACAGAGACAAAATACTCAGATGTGTAACATTCGTCAAGGAGATATCGTCTTAATTGGTGACGACGTAAAAAGAAGTCTTCAGTGGCCTTTGGCCCGAGTGTTAGAATTGATTCCAGGTAAGGATAGACTTGTAAAAACTGTAAAATTAAAGACTCAATCTAGTACATAAATTCACTCGATTCAACGTGGTATTCCACTTGAAGTTAGCGGAAATGACTGAAAAAGTTTACACCTTCACTGAGTCTTCGAAATCTCCATATGCGGATTCTTCGGAGGTTAATTAACCTCTAATGACCAGATGCGATCGTGCTGTAAGGAAATATACGAAGCTGAACTTGCTGACTATAAGTGATGTTTTTGAGTAGCTATCCAGCTCATCAAAACGGAAGGATAAGGGAAAGGAGGCTGTTGCGAATGGCAGCACTTCGCCTACCAATGATGAGTAGCGTGGGCTAACGTGAGATGTTTCTTATTTCCTTTCTTAACGGTAACGGTAACGGCTAAAATTACGAGGTACCTATTTTAAAAATTAAAAACTTACCCTCTCATCATAATTTATAATTAAAGAGCATAATTAGTTAAAGTTTATCAGAATTGTAAAAAGCTATCATAATTAGGATCAAGGCAACAAACGCCGGGGCGTTCGGCAGAGTGAGGAACTGCCGAAACAAAGTTGGAAAGTAAAGTTACGAAAGCGCGCATTGCTTTTGGAAGCTGTAGCCGTACGCTAAGAAGCATATATAGCAATAAGAGGAGAGTAGATTAAGGGGTGGGACATCAGTTCGAAGACGAAAGCGACTTCGAGAAAGCTGTTGTCCGCGGGATTTTGAGAGGTTATAAAAAGAAAAATTAAACTATTGAATTAAAATGAATTAAAAAGAAATGCCATTCCGAAACCAATTTAAAAGGAAAATTTAGCTATTTAAAATTAAGGAAGATTTTAAACGCGAGGAGAATGAGTCGAAAAGTAAGAATTGAGCAATTTCCTTTCTTATATTTTGTAACCATCGTGAATGTAGAGTTGTTGCTGTGTTTGGTGTGTAATAAATGTTTTGTCCTGCAATGTGTCTCATCTTGATTTAATCAGTACATATTTAATTAATTCTTTGAGATCCGACATCGGGTAGATTTCAGCCCTACTTTAATATTGTGAATTGTTCAGTTACAGAGCGTAACTCTACAGAGTCCAACATTTACATCGACTGGATTGCTTCGGAGAATACCCATAGCAACATCTACAGAAAAAGAATTAAAAAAAACAATGAAAATTTTAATTCAATAAATATTTTGAAGATTTGGGAAACATTCCGACTATAGACAAAATATCCAAGTGAATTAAAAGCAGAAGAGAGGAAGTTCTCATCACTCGAATCATTTGTAAAATGATCATAATTCCTGGGCTTTTACATAAATTCCATCTACAGGATAATGCAATTTGTAGCACATGTAACCACATCAATGATTTGGAATATATCCTTTTAAATTGTAACAAATATATCTCCCAAAGAAACCATCTCTGGAATACACTCAAGATAAATCTACAACAAACTATTACCTTCAAAGAGCTTCTGGAAACAATAGTAGCTAATAAACAAGTATTCAGAATATTCCTGCAGAAACTAAACCACTTTGACATCTACTGAATGAATAGCCTTTGCTGCTCTACATCCCACAAAAAAAAATCAATCAATCAATCAAAAATATTCGTATGATTCAAAAAGGACATTAGCCGGAAATAACGTTAATGTATCTACTTTTGAGAATTTTAAAATGTTGATGGCATCATAACATCTAAAATCTGATGTTTTAAGTAAATTGATAAATAAGCTGCACAGATGCAAAAAAAAAATCGGAACTCTATGAAAAGCTAGTTATGGTTTTTAAAGATGGTATTTTAGGTAACTATACATTATGCTGTAAAGAAAAATTTTAATAAGGAAAGCTGAATGTAAATCAGGTATACAAATGAGTAAAAGAAAGCAAGATGATGCAGATAGTGCTGCTTCAAACAGTCAGAAACCTTCAAGTAGTACCCATGAAGAACAAGAAATACCTTCTATCGCTACTGCTGAATCTAGTATTCAAACAATACAAGATGATACCGTGGATATAAAAGAAGAACCTAAAACTCCACCAATTAGTGCTACAGCACTTCCAGGTTTATGTGCCTCTCCTATAAGAAATACTTCTGCAATTCAAATAGGCACTTCTAGCTTTACTGAATTAGTAAAAAAATATAGCTTTAATGACAAAACTATGCTTATCAAAGATTTTATAGAGTCTGGTGAAAAGGCGGCATTAATTACATGCCCAAGAAGATTTGGTAAATCTATTAACATGGACATGATGAAAACATTCCTAGAAATTGAAGTAGATGAAAACGGAATCCAAAAAACTTTAGATACTAGAAAAAATTATAAATTATTTACAGAATCAAACTTACAAATCTCCATTTACAAAGAATTTATCCAAGACCATCTAGGAAAATACCCTGTGATCTCTCTGAGTTTTAAAGATGTCAATGGTGCTAACTATGATGATATATTATGTGGGGTTAAATCTGTAATTAACAATACTTTTAAACAACATGAATACATATACTAGTCTTAACAAAAGATATAGGATACTGTAGTCAAATTAATAGGGAAAATATCAGTACTGATGGAAAGGATATAGCATTTTTAAAGAAAATTGTACATGTCAAAAAAATTCTACTTTCTGATAATACAAACAAATCTATAAAATTGATGAAATAAATAAAACAGAGACAAAGATTGAAAACAGTTTACAATTCCTCTCTACAGTATTGCATAATCATTTTAATAAGAGAGTACATGTGTTAATAGATGAGTAGGATGCTCCAATTGATGTCATATTGCAAAGAGGTTCTAAAAATGATATATTACGTGTTAACTATTTTATACATATAATATTAGGTATTAAAGGATAAGGATGCTTATCTTGAACAGGTTTAATGACTGGCATATCAGTTATAGCTTAAAATTCATCTAAATTAAACAATAATTGTACATCGATTCTTAGATAACCACCAATATGCAAAGTATTACAGCTTTACTGATTTGGAAGTCTCAAATCTACTTAATACAGATAAATTATTAGAAGGATTCCACAGTAATTATTACAACACCTTAAGTATTTTGCAAGCAAAATCAATCATTCGCAACGATATTACAAATTATTATAATGGTTATCTAGTGATAAACCAAAACTTAGAAATCTATAACCCACGGTCTGTAATGAACTGTTTAAAAGGGAACAAAATAATTAATTATTGGTGCCAAAGTGGTCCATTCGAACACTTTAAAAATCTCTTTCATTATGAAAATATTAGATCTAAATTTATTCTGTTAAAAAGTGATCAAGGTATACAATTTAAATTCATTGATGTACCCACATTACTAGATATACAAAATCTACAAAGGTTGGTTAATTATAGTGACAAATCCATTGAAGATTTGCATACTAATTTATTTTTTTCATATATGTTTGAGTATGGTTATTTAACTCCTATAAAACAAAATGTTAGCTCTACACCAACTTCTATTCTTAGATATAAGATTCCTCATAAAGAGATAGAACAAGAATTTGTAAGTAATGCAATAGATTACTATATAGATACTTATAAACTTAATGATTATGATATATGCAATACAGTGGAAGCATTAAGCTTTCTTATCAAGAACTATAATAATGCTTTATCGGACATAATGGATAACTTAAAATCTTCAATACAAAAGTTATGTCAATCACTTGAGTTTTCTAAAATAACACAGCCGGAAGATGGTGCTCATCCAAATGAATCTTTATTCCATACCATAATTGGTTGGATAATGATTCAATTGAATGTTAAAAAATTTGGCAGTCAATTGCATGCCAAACTGGAATCAGGATGAGAAGATCTAACAGCAAGTTATAAGGAGCTAGGGATCATAATTGAATTGAAATTGAATCAAGATGCAGAAATAGCATTGAAACAAATACAAAAGAAACATTATTATGCTATGTTCCAACAGTCCAATAACATTAAATTAATTTTAGATATTGGTATCAATCTGGATAGCAATAAAAAAGTTACAATTAAGCATGAGTTACTAATGACTTGATCTCATAAAATAATGGGGATTTTAAGACTTTGTGGTGTGACATGGAAACAAAATAAATAAAATAAAATTCTTTCTCTAATATTATCTCTGTCATTTGACTAAATAGCCTTCATGTTTTCTTCTAAGTGGCTTGATAATTACAGTCGGTTGAATAAATATATCAAGTCATTTTATTAAAATTTATGAATACAGTGTCTATAAACCAATAGCTTACTTTTTTATTCCAACAAATCAACTCTGAAAAAATTATTTTGCAATCTATCTTGATTTGGTTGATATATTCTGGAAGTTCAAGAAAATTGCTTGGTAATTTCTTTGCCATTTTTCATGTGTAGTTGAGATATTGAACCTTCTTATAAGTATAGATTTTTTTTCCATCTCCTAAGAAAAAGTCACATTTCCCATGGGGTTTACTGTCTTTGGTAAACACGGGTGATGCACTCCCAGGATACCCTAGCGATCCTTCTCTATTTTCGACCCTCCTTCTTGTCAATCACTTATCTTTTTTTTCAACTTCACGTGTAGACCACAGTTTAATCTTGTTTGGCGCAGCATAGCCATATATGGCTCTTGCGCCAAAAAACTTTACATTCACTCATTCAAGAAAAAGTCAAATATGGATTAGTAAGATAAAGCTACTACAACCATTATTTTCAACTTATTTCAGAAATTAGTCTACAACTTGTGTCTGAAAAACTGGCACATTCCTAAACATTATACATATACAATGGAAGGACATTGTGAAAACCTGTTTTTTTTTTTTTAAAAAAAAAGAAATATGCTTTATATTTTTTAATTAGGACTCTGATTAATTACCACAAGCTTGGAAAATTCCTGCATTTTTTTAATTATTGCTAATAGCTATTGTCTACTGATAAAGTAAATTTTAACAATCTTAACTTTTTGTAACTATAAACTATATAACTTTTTGATAAGTATGCATTTATATAAGTATGCTGTTTTTATTGACAATTTACTTATTTTCGTTGTTCTTCAAATTTATTATTCTATCAAATTCATTTTCTTTCTCTGAGAAATTATGTATACAGTTCAAAATAGTTTTTGAAAAGTTTCAGGATGAGGGGAAATGAATGATTTTTTTTTGAGTTCTTAATTTTATGAGTAATATGAAAGATGTATTATTCATTATTTTAGATTGTGTTTGTTATTTCACATAGCTATTTATGAATATGGTTTATCATATCACTAATAAAAAGGAATACATAAGCAATTTTTATAATAAATTAGTTTTTTGTAAAACTATTTTCGATAATTTTTTGTGTAAGGGGGCCGTAAAAAAATCATCAAATCCCATTGTGCAAATTTACCTATTTCCGACACAGTACAATTGCGGTTGCCCGTACCTACCCATATGGTGAAAGAAAATTAACCATCGACGACTGCCCCCTTTAGCGGAAAAGTACCCTATTTATTTATATTTCTGTGCAATGATCTTTTAATATTTGTTATTTTAAGTATAGTAAATGCTCTCTTAACTGATCATAGCTTAGTAGGGCACTCATATGAGGAACTTATACAATACCAAACTTTTATTGCATCTGATAATCAGTCGTATATATGGAATGCTTGTATAAATATTGTTTTGTAATAATTTATTGATTGATTGGGTTGCTGGGGGTATTGAGCAACAAAAGCATTATTATCCTTTTTAAAAATGTTTGTTGAATTTAGAATGTATCAAAATATACCATTTTGTACAAACAGCATGTTTGATTGTGCCTAGAAATTTTCTGATTATCTGTATCTCTGATTTTAATTTTTAGTATCAATGTCTGGTTTTTTCAGTAAATTTTTTAGCATGCATCTGATTGTAATCAACATATGCATGCATTTACTATGCATGTTTGGATACAAGTGGTTCTATGTACTTCATTTTGTTGATCTTGGTACCTTACCCTAAGTTTTTTTTTTTTTTTTTGTGCCATAATAAGTCATAATGAAACTTGGTATTTATTAGCTGAGGAGAAAAAAAGAAATTGTTAAATATTTTCAGAAATGTAGTGTTTTGAACAGTTATAGAAAATTCTGATTGTGTGAAATTGTACTTCTAAATGATTTAATTTTGGTGAAATGCTAGGTCAACAACTGTTAACAATATTTTAAAATGAAAAGTTTTCCCATTAAAGTTTTTTTTTCTTGTAAAATTTCTTGTTTTTTTGTAAATCGTTTATTTTAATATTTTTTTATAAATGGAACAATATCTATAAGCCCTAAGTACACATAAACAAAAGTGTATATGTCCTATTCACAAAATTCAAGTATGAGTTAATGATTCTTTGTGGGAATGTAGATAATCGGAAAGTGTTTCTTTATTACTTTAATTTGGAAACTTTCGTAGAATAAACGTAAGCTTATGTACTGTATCCTCTAGTTTAGGATTGGGTTCCTTGATGACTAGGTAAGAGAGCACTTTATATATTTATGCTTTCATTAATGTTATTTTATTTCATACAATACAAGAATACATAATTAAATTTTCCAAATCAATCAATGCAATATTTACTGTACAGTAGAGGGAAAATAGATATAAAAGACATTAACTTATTTCTTTGCATCGGATACGGTTGAGGCAGGAAAATGGGAAGCTTTCATAATGAATCAATTGTAAGGTTTTTAACCATTAATTATTTTTTCCTATTAGATGTAAAAGTATTCTATTTTAAAATTTCAAATTACTTTTAAATAAAGTAATACAATATCAATTTTTTTAAAAAAATTCTTTGTGAAATATTTTCTACGTTTGCTGGAGGTCCTGCTTCCTAATCATTATCTTGACCCATCTGTTATCTGTGGGCATCCTTGAGTTAATTAAGAATATAACATTTTTAATATTGTGTATAATGATTGTAAGAGTTGTTTTTTTAAAATTGAAGTATTGATTTTATTATTACTGTTTATAAGGATTTTTTATGCAATCAACTTTACTCTAGTTTAACATATTTTATATATATAACTGCTATTTTTGTATTCTATAAAAATGTATTCATTGCATTGTTGATATATTAAATTGTTGAATATAGTAATCACTATATAAATTTGTTGTATGTTTAAAAAAATATTCATATTTTCTTAACATTTAGAACTTATTTAACAACATTTTATTTGTATTTTTTTTTTATTTTGTTATATTGAAACAATTTTTTTTCTTTATAAAGTGTTTATTCATTTTCTAAACGTATCGTTATTTAACTTGTGTGCTCATTGAAGCATGAAATTCAAATTTCCTGAAATTTTTAGGACTTTTATTATATTTTTGTGAAGGGGTAGATGAAATATCATATAATAATGGTTTCCTAAGTAATAAAATGTTCTATGTTATAAAAACAAGTTTTTAAGATTTTTTTTTAAGTTGATAAATATTTAATGAATTAATTAAAAATTTATGCAAATAAAATTATTTTTTTAAAATTTACATGTAATTTTTAGTATGTGTATCAGTGATGCAAATCTTAATATAATTAAAAAAAAGTGTAATCTTTTGTGATAAAATCCATTGTGATCTTTTGTTTGCATAATGAATATCAAGGCATATTATTTTTTATTTTTGCTTTCACTTTTTTCTTTTCATTGTTTGATAAAAAAAATACATAATAAAATATTTATTCTGTTTACTTACTATTCAGCTATCCTATCAATTAAATTATTTTATAAGATATAAACAAAAATCAATCATTACTGTTGTATCAAATTGTGTTTAAGCGAGTTATAAAAGTTGGTTTTAATAACTGGAGTGTAATGTTAATATAATTAAATGAATGAATGGTTTTATTTCTTATCCTACTGCTTGAAATAAAGTGACTCTATCTTGGTAATTACTTTGCCACTATTGACTGAGTTTAAATTTTTGTAATTTTAATGATTTATCACATAATTAGACAATTTTTCCTGAAATACATCCTGATAAGTTTTTTTAAAATTTTATTCAGTTGTGCCTTAATCTTTTATTTGGACTGCATTAAAATTTTTTACAAAATTTATTCATTTCTTGCATGATACAAATTCAATTATTATATTATGTATAACTATTATTTTGCTATTTGAATTTGTATTACTGCAAAATTAAGGAGAAAATAAAATTCTAATACTAATTTTTTTTGTTTAAATGTAATACTAATATCTCATTTCTAGTTTTATGTTTTGAATGTTATTTATTTTAAAGGGATTCAGATAAGATTTTTAGAAACTGATGTCGAGAAACTATCTTGGACTTGTTCACTGATTTTTCTTTTTCTTTCTGCAGTTGAAGATTTTCAATTCAAGAAAGGAAGTGTTAGACGTCATTACAACTGTACCTTTTGTGATTACTCCTCACCATTATCGGCCAACGTGAAACGACATCTTTTAACTCACACTGGTGAACGTCCTTTCTCTTGTTCTGTTTGTGGCAAAGGTTTCATAGAGAAACAGAGTTTAACAGCACACTTGTTAAACCATTTTGGAGAACGGCCTCATAAATGCAATCTATGTGCTAAAGGTTTTGTTAGAAAAAGTGATTTAAGAGCTCACATGGTTGTGCACTTGCAAAAATGTTAATGGATTGATGAGTTTTGTATATGTAAGTTTTGTACTGATACTCTTAACTTCTAGGTTGTGAAGTACTCTATCTCAATATATCACTGTAATTATTATTTTACATGAAGTATGTTCTTGTGAAAACACTCAGGAAACTTGTTATTGTTTGCTGTAAGGCATTGCTTGTGAATAAAAAAAAAATTTGCTTTTAAAGTAACATTTATCTTACAGATGGATTGAAACACAACTCATAAAAAATTAATTTCTGAAACCTACTAATTTATTGTTTTTATTAATTTATATGTGAACAGAAATGTAATTTTTTTTTTTTTATAGAAAATGGATTCAGATTGGATAGAATTTAAAGAATTATGACATAGTCATTTTAATTTTATTGTTCTTAGAAATATTTTCTTAAATGATATATCAACTTTCATGACATTTTTGGTCAAGAAAATTTAAAAAAAAAAAAAAAGTCTTTATGAATTTATATTATTTTACATTCCTTTTATTTTTTTATTGATGTTTCTAATCATTGCAAATTTGTTGTACAGGAGTAAATTTGAAGATTGGGTGAACATGTTTCATGTCAAAGACCGCCATGGGTCAAATTAACAAAGTTTTAAGTGTATGTAGGCTGCTAGAGACAAACCTATATATAATTTTCAGAAGTAAAAAGGTTTGTCTCGAAAAGTATGTTAAAAAACAAACAAGAACAGCGATAATTTTAAAGTTTTTTCTGACTTTTGACATCTCTTTTTTGCCACCTTCTTTTCTACTTCAGGAAAAATTTTGTTTGCAGAGATTGCTTTCAAAACTGACCCTAGGTGTGTTTGTTAGAAATTTTAGATCTGACAGGAGACTTATTTATTTTTTTCGTTAGTGAAAATAACTGCTCACATAGAAGATAAGTACTTCCAAATATTAAAATTATCTCACGTACAAGCTCTTGAGTGTTTCCAAATCTGGCTGGTAAATATTTGTGAAAGTCTAGTATGCTAACTTCATTGAATTTTACCTATAAATCTGTATCTTAATTACCTCTATTTACACTTCATTAGGTAATGATTCTATATTTAATGAATAAATTGAATATAATTAAGAAAACTTATTTTTTGATAATTTAAAATCAGAAGTGTTTTTTTTATATTATGAAGTTTCATCTAAAGTTACTAGCCACCCAAGGGGCTATTGTTTTAGTTGGATCACTTGTGATGTACCAGATCACTTTTCAATTTTTTATTTGCTTCAGTTTTAATTACATTTAGCTTAATATATTCAATTTAATAATTTATCATTTGCTTTAATTTTAATTACAAGTGGTTAATATAATATTCAATTTAATAATTTATTGTTTGCTTTCATTTTAATTACATTTAGCTTAAATATATGCAATTTAATAATTTATCGTTTCCATTAATTTTAATATTGAAAAAGTTTACTATTATTTATTTTTCGATATTTCATTGTTTACTTTAATTCTTTATTTAATTGAGTAATTTAATAATAATTATAAAAAAAGCACACCTTGGGTTGTGAAATCTGTTCTTTGCAAAATATTTACATGGAATTTTCGTTTGTTTGTTTTGCATGTTGAAAAGTGCATTAAAATTTCATATTTTAATTGCTTTTCCCATAGGACTAACTTACATTTGAATGCATTAAATTTATTGTACTTGTCTGCAGTGACCTGATTTTTTCTTTGCAGTTATAATTTAATTCATTTAAGCATTTCATTATGCGAACTGTAAAGGATAAATCTTGTATCCATGTTGTATCAAAAGTCAAGCTTGTATCTTGATTTTTACTGTTTAGGAACTGTAACTTCAGAATTATTTCAGAACCAGAGAGCAAGATAGCCAATGTAACTTGGTATAGTATGATATACTGGTATAATCAGTGTTAGATTGACTTATGACTGCAAAGAACTTCCACTCATTTAAACCTCGAGATTTTATGAAATTAATAATTTTTTGATAGGTGTTAATACATGTTCATCACCTTTGCTTTTAATATTTCTTGATGCACAATGCAATGAATAATTGATGCATAATTGATGAATCTTGGATCACCATAAATTTCACTTTTTTGTTGTTGCAATAATGCAATGAAACCACTGTTTTTCCAATCATCAAAGATTTCCATCTGTAGCTGCAGCAGTTAATTTTGATAGAGTAGACTGTATTTTGCAGATGGTCATAAACACAATTAAATATATCTTGTCCTGTGCTAGTGTAATGCATCACTACTAGTTCTAATAATTTCTAAAAATGTCTCATGCTCTTAAATCTGTCTTGCATGCATGTAAAAAAACAGCTAATTGAGCTACACCCTCAACACTCATATTTGCATCACTGGCAGTAGGAAAAAGCTTTGAAACTAGATGAATTTGGTTTTTATTCCATATTTTAGACTGTCAGGTAAATCAGTAACTCTTTCCATTAATGTATTTCAAAATTCACAACTCCTGGACAAACAATTTTTGCAGCTTTGGTTAGACATCCTTTTATAAATTCGCTTCCAGTAAAAGGTGTTTTTGAGTGATTACTCTGAAAAGACAGTTTGCATGCATCACCATTGCACATTGTTGTGTTATTTTAGAAAACAAACTTGTTTTTCCAATCCCAGCTTGAGCTCTTTCAATCTACCTTGTCTTATTAATCCCTTATAATTTTCATATATCGATTTATGTTGTTCATAATAAGGACTAATATAATGATCAAATTTGGTACACAATTAGTATTATGGCATATTAAGCAAATCATTTTGTTATTTATTTCATAGAAAAAAAACCTCCACTTTTCGCTTTTCTTGAAAACTTTGATGATCGTTTGCGATATTTCATTTATTTATAATACCACTTGGTTTTGATAAAGACATCCTCAATATACAGAGTGTTGAAAAAATTAATAATTGGTACACTTTTTCTCTAATTGAACATATGGTAGATATTTGTTTTTCTTAAAATTTTCTATTCATGATTTTATTCATAACTCTTTAATTTTTTACATTCATAAATGATTACTAAAAAAAGAATTATAACATAATTTGAAAACTTTATCCTATTAACTCTCTTAAGAAACACTAGCTGATAAGTTTAATGAGATAATATTGCATTTTAATTTTTATAACCTACATTCATTATTTATGATTTGATGATGCATATGAATTTCTGATTCAAGTTTAATATTCTGTTTTGCTCTTTCTTTCCCTACATGCAAAAAGCATTTAGATCTGATGAATTATATTAGTATTTCTCATCATTTTTACTTTGTTAGCTGTCAAAAAAGATGGATTATTTGTACTTCCAGTAGTGAAGTATACTTTGTCAGTTTACTTGACATATTTTCATTCCTTTATATTAGATGAGCAGTCTGCAGAAATGATCGTAATGGGCCTTGTGTTTGAAACCCCTGTTATATGTTACACCTTTCTGTTAAAGTATGGAAGTTTATGAATTGATGCCTGTGTCTTTTTAAAAAATAATTTTTTTTTTTTTTTTTGGTTATGGGATGAACACCGTATTATAGTTTATTATAATTATATTATTTAAAATTAAATTAACTTTTTTAAATTAAAAGATGACATTTGATTATACTTTACAGGACACTACTGACTTATCATTTCCTAACACATAACAACAATGAACTTTCTAAGTGATATTGGAACATTGTTGAAAACTATCTAATTATAAATCTGTATCTAATTCAAGTGTATTCAAGAGTCCAGTAGCCTGGGGCTACTAGTTTTTTCAGTAGAAAAGTAAAATATTGCAATTCTCATCAACCAAGTTCCAACAGCCGATGAAAGAAAACTTTTTTTTTCTTTTTTAAAATAGTATAATTATGAATTACTGACATCAATTATATCATTATTTAGAACAGACTTCTTAATGTTCATTGAGTAGTGAATGAACTCGCATAACATTTTCTTCCATGGATCTGTTTGCGAGGATCCAATTTAAAATCACATGTTGTGTGTCAATTATATCTAACATTTGTCCCGGTAATTTGTGTATATATATCTAATGTTCATCCTTAAAAGGTGAATATAGTATGTTGTATGATATTCTAATGATGCATTACCGCATTTAGATTTTGGGATTTGGTGGGAATGGAAGAGCTCCAAACTCGGATGATTGTGCCTGTAATCATAATGTGGCATTTTGACGCTTGTGTTGAGAAAATATATTAGCATGAAATAAAACATTACACGAGTGCACTTCATCAAAAAGGATGCTCAAATGCAGTTTACTTGTTATAGATGTTTGTGGACATACCAGGGCTTCTAGTGATTTCCAGCTAAATAAATCCCATACTATTATGGACCCCAACTAGTTAGTACTATTTTTCTTAACTGATAGGATCCATAGCTTTATGAGTTTTTCTTTTGCTTCTTTTGAATCCTTCCATCTATTTAATATATTTGGAGGCATGACTTGTTAAACAATTCTGCTTATTTCCTGTAATCAAGTGTCCAGTGTCAGTGTTTCTTTGCCAGAACAAGTTATACAGTCATGCAGTTGTAAAAACAAGCTTGGTTGGCTATTGGTTCTTAAAGCTCATATCTTTCTGAATACATCACTAATGTATGTTTCTAATTTGAATGCTGATTTTTACTATAGGTCCAGCATTGAATTCCAATCTTATCTGAGAGAGCGTGTTTACCAAGTGAAATTAATCTTGATGACTGAGAATGGTCATGTTTACTGAATTAATTTTATGGTCACTCTGGAGCTGTAAGATGGAGATTGTGATGAAATTATTGTATTCACAGTACTTCCTTGTTATAGTCATCCATAGAAATACAAGCTTTAGTTCTACCTCCAAAATACTATGGTCCATCTCCTGAATACTTACTCTGATACTATGTTGAAAATTGCTTACATCACTCTTCCTTGTCACTGTTGTCATAAACAACTGACAGGGATGTCTGGCTCTGTGCACCTTTGAGGATGCCAACCAGCAGAATTATATGCATAGGTGATGTTACTGTACAGTATGCTCTTGGGACTCTGCATCTTTTCCTGATACTTATATAATGTTATGCTACTGTGAAACACTTTTATTTTGTTTACCTTGCATATTTTTGTTATCATCTAATATTCAATAAATTTTCAAAGATGATGTTTTACATTGTTATCCTTTATTGTATAATTATAGATAAAAGTTGCATTAATCACTAATGTGTTTCCAGATAACAAAGGTGGGCGATAATTTCTGTTTTCTTTCAAACTTTCCATGTGGTTGTTTCGAATAAGAAACATTCATTTGTGAATGTTCTTTAGGAATTAGGACCTTTTAATTTGCAGAAAGCCTTTTTAAGGCTTTAAGATTATGCTGAGTTATCTTATCACCTCATATTTAACAAACGTATTCCTATATTTTGACGTAATAGAGACTAATTTATGTATGCCATGTTAATTATATGACATTGTTATCTGTTATTTTTTTTAAATATACTGTTTGAATCTGTTTATTTTTTAATGAAAGAAATATATCTTCCCTGCTATTTTTGAAACAATTACATCTTATAAATAATTTTGAAACAATTTACATCTTGCAAATAATTTGGAAGTTAAATTTGCAATATTCTCTTAATGTTTGTAGTTTAAGATCAGATGTTATATTTTGAGTGATATACCTCTGGCATATATAGAGATCTCAAAACAAGTAATTGTGGTTATGTTAAAATAGCAAAAGCAAATGGCATTGGGGGAAAAGAAAAAAGAATGTGTGGGAATAAAATATTGAAACTAATAATTAACAAATTTTTTTCAAGTATTTTAGAATGTTTCAGATAATTGTACAAAAAAAGTTATTCCATGCTTATATATTAATTTAAGTATAGCTCTATAAAATTTGTACTAAGACATTAAAAAGAAATGAGAGGTTTATCATAAAATATTGCTTAATTTTTTTTTGTGCTGTAAAGTAAATACCTTTTTTTTTGTGTGCGGAATTGTTTTTTATAATTTGACTTGTTTATTATTTTGTGATTTATACAGTTTATCCAATTAATAAGTTTAAATGCTATAGTTGATTCCATTGTATGATTTGATTTCTAAAACTTTCCCCCTTTGTTTGTATTTAAAATATTATTGCATTATGTTAGAACAAAGAACAGCATCTACAAATTTAATTTGATTTCCTAGGAACAGGATTGAAGATACATTTGTGCAGATATTGTGATTATTCTTCTGGTAACAAATATAATTGGAGCAGACATATACTAAAACATACTGGAATAAAGCCTTTCCAATGTCCATATTGTAATAAAAGTTTTTCAAGGACAGACAATTTACGAGTACACATGATTACTCATTGTTAAAATTCTTTGAAAAATTTATTTTATAAAACTGCTTTTATATTGTTTTACCTTATTTCTCCCCTTTTTAGTATTTGCATATATTTTTCAGAATAAACTTCAAAGTAACATTTTCATTTTGATTGTATTTTTGTATTAATTTTTTTAGGAAGTAGAAAATTTGTTTGATTGTTAATGCAATGAAAAAACTTTGGTTACACTTTTAAGAATTTTGAATGGTTGCCATTTAACATTTTTATAAGAGGTTTATAATATCTTATTGAACGTTAATATTTATTCGATTTTCTTTCAGATATTGTTCTTTGACTGAAATTTTTTTTTAAATAACTTACGATGTTAGTTATCTTAAAGTTCAGTCAAAATGTTTAAGGGAAATAATTTCTTCTATGATGAAAGCTATTTTAAAATTGTTGAACACATCAAATTTTTATATTACAATTTACAGATATGATTATAGATTTTTACTTAATATTCTGAATATTGCTCTATATTTTCTTTAAATGATTTTGTAATATGAATGTTTAAATAGAAATACTGAAAATTTTTCTTTCTGGTGATTTTTAATTTGTGGAATATTTTTTTTTGTTGCTTTTTCATATGTTTTGAAGTTATTGCATATAATGGAAATGTTAATAAATTATTTATATCCCTTTGTTTGATTTCAGGGTTATATGATTTGGAGGGAAAAAATAAAAGTTAAAAAATATGAATAGGCATTTGTATCAATGTTAAATATTATGGGATAATTGTTTTGTAAAAATCAATGATATTTTAATGTATGGCATATTTTCATTTGATTGAAATAACCAGTTAAAATGCATGCATAACCTTATTGAAAGCTAGTATTTAATCACTGAAATTCCTTTTGTTATTGCAATAATATGAAGCATGTTATACAACTCATTAGTGAGAAACTGTTTTTTCATGATAGACTTATGCAGAAATAAATAATATACTGTTTGTGAATGTAATATCGGAGTCAAAGATTTAATTTAATATTTTTTTAAATGTATATATAATATATCTGCTTTATCCAGAAACATTGAAAACAAAATATATAAAGAAATGTTGATAATTTCATGAAAATTACATGTTTGTATATGCATTGGTATACACCTTCATTGACTTTTCACTTTGTAAACTTTAATTTGTGTAAACTATAATTTGTGGGAATATCCATAATTACACACAAATGAGGTTTATTCCAATTTCGTAATTGCATGGAAGGAAAAATACAATTTTGCTACACAAGATTTTAATATTATGCAATTTGCTGAAAAAATATTATGCAATTTGCTGTTCATTGATTAATAAATTTTATGAAAGGGAAAATTGGTACTTTATTAATCTTAATTAAAGATTAACTTGACAATATGGTGTCAGATATTTTTTTTTGTGTAATTTGAATATCTTCTATCTATATGATTAAATTTCACCTTGTAATAGCATATTGCTCTTATGTAATATAATTTTTTAAAAGCTTTAAAAAAAATTGGTTACTACAGTTATGATCAGTATTTAGCAATTCTATTCAACTGTCTACTGTTTAAATTCGAGTACTTTTAAAATTGTTGAATATGTTCATATTTCTTATGGTGTTTTTGTGAATACTTTATAAAAAAATTAAAGGAAAGGAATCTTTGTCTATAAATTAACATGTAAATAATTATTGATAATTTATAGAAACAAATATGTAAATAACATGTATGAACTATTTCTTTGGCTCTGATGTAAATTATATTTGTAACTATCCTTTCCTTGTAACTAGCCTTATCTGTTATATTTTTCACCGTATTATTTATAATATGATGTACAATATTTATTCATGTCTAAGATTTCTTTTACCATTACATTAAAATTTAGGAAATATACCTTTTAAAAAAGTTCTCATGATGATTAAAAAATTTTATAAGTTGGAAATATTTTGTTTGAAGTTTGTTTATTTTAGATTTTTTTTGTGTGAAGTAAATTATATTCTATACCACTTGTTTTCATGGTTTTCTTTAAAGCAATGAGAATTATCATTTATAGTAAGTGATTTTAAAATGATTTGATAATGATTATTACATTTCACAAAAATCAATTATCTCTTTGATGATGAGTATATTTGAAATTAATGCTAAAGAATTACGTTCTTGCTGAAATATATTTAAAAGATTCATGACTAATTTTAAATGCTTTGATTATTTATAGAACTCCAATGTAAGGAATATTTTAATTTACATAATAAAACCTTTCTGTTTTAATTTTGCTTATTTTTGTTAAACAGTAAAGCACATTTTTTGATAATTATTTTTTTTCTGTGTTGCTACTTTGCAGAAGTTCAATTTCTCCCTCTTACTTCAATTAATTTTTCATGAAGCATTTGCAATATTGTATATTTTGTATTTGTTAGATATATATGGATTACAAGCAAGTGAGCAAGTTTGTATTTGTTAGATATATATGGATTAAGGTGAAGCAAGTCATTGTATATTCTGATAAGTTCATGAGTTTTGCTCAGAAAAGTAAAATTATGAGGACTGCTGTAAGTTATATTGAATTTTTGGTTTCATAGTCTGTATGTTGTTTATTATATGAAGTTATTGAAGTGAAATGTTTTTTCAAATGCTGTTTCAATTATATACGAGTTTGAATTCAAGTTACAAGATGTGTTGCAAATAAGAGTTCTGCTTTATTGTTAAAGCAGCTAATAAACCTTATAGTTCGCACTTTGATATTATGTCTATGCATGTTATTTTCAGTATATTTACTTTTGAAATGTGTTCTTACATTTAATTAAAAAAATTCCTGTTGATATTTTAATCCAATTCAGTCATGTAAAAAATAAACCTATATATGAAGTGCTCAAAAAATCTATTTTCCTCTGCTTTTCTCATTTATAGCTCTTCAAAAATATTGAACATTCCATTAGTTCTGGCGAATAATTTATGGAATAACAAATTACTTTATGTTCATTAAATTCTGAGGAAATTTCAATTATGAGAAGAAAGTCTATGGAAAATATTAGTATAAAAAACTCAGTGTTAATAAAATAATTGAACAAGGTTTGACAAAAATGTTTTGGATTGTATATTTCTTTGAAGACTTTTATTAGGTTCCTTATGTAGTGATTTATTTCTTACCTTTATCTTTATTTTTTGCAGATGAAAGCAATTGTTTGTATTACAAGAATGAAAATGGAAAATATCGATGTGCTATTTGTGAATATTCATCAGGATACTTGAGTCACATGAAAAGACACCTTGTAATTCACACTGGAGAACGTCCTTTCAGTTGTAACTTTTGCAAGAAGAGCTTCACACAAAAAGCAAACCTGAAAACTCACATGTTGATTCATTGGGGATAGCTTCCAGAAGTTTTAATTATTCAAAAATATTTAGACTAAGAAAAACTTAAGAAAATATTTTTAGTTTCCATGTGTTAAGATATATTAACTAACATTTTATCATCTTTGTTTGGGCAAAGGTGTGTGTCAAAGATAGTCTGATTCTCAGTTTAAAAATACACAATAAAAGTGGTAAGTGATATTTGTATGTATGTGCTCTTGTGAAGGAAGAATAATTTGTTTACTTTAATCAAAGGTGAGGAACCTGAAAAATTTGGATTATTAAATGTTCTTTTTATTTAAATTCAAATTTGGGATTAGAAATAATTTCATTTTTGTAAATTTTTTAATTTCATTTTAAATTTGTTAACATTATTTTTAAATTTGTATTTTTGACATTGTTATTTATATTTAAAACTGTAGAATAAAGTAATATATATGAGAGTCAATATTCAAGTAAGGTCCATTTGTCAAAAGCAAATTCATCAAAGAAGTTCAAAAACTATATCCAATTTTATACTTATTTTATTTAGACTTAAAGCTATTTCTTTAATTAGTTTTTTCTTGTTTTTAAAATGCTTATTGCATTCTATAATTTATTTTTTAAATGTCTATGATGTATAAATCAACTGCCAGAACATTTTTTTCGGTGTTCCTGGGAAAGCAGCCTGGGAACCCATTGGGAGTACAATTTGCTGAAATGCAAGTTTTTATGAACGATTTTGTATAGCATTGACTTAAAAACATGGGGAAATTTCATTGATAAAAGGGTTATCATGAACTATAGGTTTTCATAAATTCTCACCAGATTGTCTTTGATTACAAAAGATTGGTCTGCTTGATGTTCATTACGGAAATTGTCGTACTCATTCTGGAATGATCACATTTTGTGCACTTAGCTCTCACCTATTGTATTGGAGCTTAAATTTTATATAAATGATGAAGAATATCAATGGCTGAAATGTTCCTCAATGGTCACAGATCTTATTTTATAGTTGATGGACTGTTCAATTATCTCAAACGATATAATCAATGATATTGATGGTATAAAGTATTACTACAATTTTGCATTTTGTTTAACTTTGTACATGCTGGGAGCACACAGTTAAACAAATATACACATGCACATTTCTACAAAAGCTCAAAATATGTATTGATCAAATCTTATTTTAAAAATAATGTGGAAGTAATTGATTCCACAAAAACATTGTGCAAATTAGATAATTTTGTATAATTTCAAAATAAATTAAACCGAGGTATCCTCCATCAGTTATTTTTTTGTAATATATTATGTTGAGATGGAAAGATTATTATGATTTATTGTAGTCTGCACATATGATCTATTTAAATTTCTTTTTATTGAAAAGGAAGTTTATATATATATATATATAAATGGACTATACATGCAGACGTTTTTAAATTACGGTATACATTAAATTCCCAAAATAATTGGTATATGGAATTCCTGAAGGCGTGATCCCTGTAAATAAATTTTGAAGTGAATGTATGTTACAATATTCTTAATATTTGGGCATTACTTCCTACTGGTACTTTATTATTTTGATCCCTGCTAGTAATTCGACATTTTTCAGATGCAGATCAGCTTTGCAAACATTATTTCATGCCTTTTACTTCAGTGGAACGATGTAAACTATTAATACAAAGCAGTAAATTCTTTTTTGTAATTTTGGTTATTTTGTCTGTTTTAACCCTTTATTTGCTTATACTATATGAAATTTAATGCAACACTTGTTTAAATGGTTTATTAGTGATTTTCCAGTAATCTGGTGTGTTCGGTATTCAATGGATACTGTGGAATTATATTTGCCAGATCAAGATTATTATGTATGTATATTCTTAAATTTATGACATTTGAAAGTTTTTGCCCTATTGAGAGTATGTGAATGGGCTCATATCAGATTATGACTAATCTAATGTGGACTTTTAGTTTCAAAAGTTTCCTCAACACATTCCTTAATGGATGAAACTAATATTCTGGTGCTGAAGCTGTGATCTTCACTGTCAGTGAGTTGGAATTGTATGTGTGTGTGGTTGCACAAAAGACAATCTTGTGAAATAAAGTAGTCTATTATTTATTAAACTTGTAGGTACAGTGTGGTGACCTTTTAATCTTTTAGTCATGTAAAAATTAGGATAGCGTGATGCTACCTTAGGCATAATCCTTGTCAAATGATTGTGCTTCAAAATGAAAAGATCTGTTTTTACCCACTTGTCTGGTTAATTAATATAAAAAAACAGTTTCACTAGTGTGTGTGTAAATTTTATCTTGCTTTTTTTCAAAAAGTTAATGTCAATAATAGACATTTGTATTTCTATAAAAAAACAAATTTAATTTGATATATGACTGTAAATTGATTTTGTACTGTCCAATTGACCCATTGCATAGCTCAAATGGTGTATCAAAATTACGTTAATGTACAGAATGGGCCGCAAACAAGTAGAACTTTATCTCTTGCAAAAATTTTCCGCTTGTTAATTGTGGTTTTATAGTCTTGAAGTTGCTAATTTGAAGCTTATTTCTACAAGCATAAAAATATTATACATTATAATTATTTCTACAAATTCAAGAGATTAAATTTAAGAGATATTTCAGTTGTAGAAAAGAATTTGTGTGTATCTTTTAGAATTACATTGCATAAACTTATGTCTGATCTGTGTTCTATGTCTTAACCTTTTGATGGTCTTAAAAGAGTCCCCGAGTTCTAAGTCTTAATCCAACTTGGGTTAATTAGTTTTCAAAAGAAATTTTACTGAGGCAAATACATGAGTGTAGAAAATACGATGACTTATATAATCTAATTCATTAAAAATGGAATTTAATAGTAATTTTTGATGAGCTTTTGTTTAGAAGAATGTTGAAAAGCATCCACTATTCTGCTAGTATTCACTTTTTAGATGTAAGTCCACCTTGCATAATGTTGAATTAAAATTCATTTATTGTTTATTGTTTTATTCAAAATTACTTTTACTTTTCATGTTTTTTTTTGTAATACTTTTAATTATTAAATGAATATGGGTAGCTTATTTGATTTTTTAGTTTATTTATTTTTAATTATTATGGCATTTTGAATTTGATGATTATTTTTCAGTTAAAGAAATTTCATTTGAAATAGATGGGTTTTTCTCCAGAAACGTTAGGGGGTTCAAAATTGGTCGAAAATTTTTTGCACTTTCTAATTGTGTAAACAATGTATGAATTGAAATTTGTTACCCGAAAGGAAAATATCTTTTTTTAAATTAAAAGATTGTATTTTTGTAAAAAGTAAAATTAGGGACTATTTTATGTTCATATGTTGATAACTTCATATGTGTGTGGGCATGGGCATTGAATGTGATGCTAACTTAGAATCTGTTTTAATTTGCTTGAATTTACTTCTGTTGTAAATTGTACAAGAATAAGATTCTATACTTAATGGCTCACAAGAGGGAGTTCAAAAAATTCTTGATTCTCCCCCCTGTTTTTACAGTTGTGGTGAATGATATTTCACAGATTGGAGAAAAGCAGTGGTCAATTTGTATGAAATAATGACACACACTGACTTTTGAGTGTCATCATTGTGGCAAAAAAGTATTGTTTGACTCTTCATTCGATAGAAAGTGGCTTTACCAATGTCTAAAGGTTTTTAAAAGGAGTATATTTATAGAACCATTTAATTATACATTCTTAATTTGACTCGAATTTTAATTTTCTTGTAATTTTCAAATGTAATAGTTAATTTTATTGTTCAATGCATATTTATTCAAACGTACTATAAGTATTTGAATTTCTCAATCAGCCGTATAATTTTCTAAAAGAAAGTAATTTAGGTTAATAATTGTTGTCTGTATTTCTGCTGAAATTAAATTTAATATAATTTGTCTTAATGTTGAACCTTATTATGTGTGTATTGCATGATTTTATGACTCATCTTTCATTTTTTTGTATGAATTTCTCATTCTTTCCTTTTAATTTTACTTTGATTTATTGAAATTTTTTTTTGGACAAAAATATATTCTAACCAAGCATTATTCTTAAACAGTAAGGTTTGAATACCTTTATAGATCAAGGCCAAAATCGGTTTACGTGTACAGATGCGTATACATTCGTGTGCTGCTTGTTTGAAATAACATCACCCCCATATTTACTGCAATTTTCCTTTGTTTTCATTGCATTGCTGTGAATATTCTTCTGATATCTGAGCTGCTCGTCTTGCAGATTGATTGCTTATTAACATCACCCTTAAAGAAACACACATGGGTGAGGGACCTTATCATTTTGATCCTCGGTCAGGTGACGAGGATGATACCAAAGCTGGCACCTCCTTCAAACTTCCACTTCATGGTGACGGAGCCTTGACAGATTTAATGTGCATCTGCTTCATTACATGGCATACCTTGATTGCTGATTACCGGGTTGTTTCTTGGATTCGCAGCCGCGACTACTAGGAAATAACTCATGTCGCAAGCTCAATGCCATGATCACACGACCACCACAACCATTGCTTGGCTGGCAAGTGTATATGCATCTGCTTGTGTATGTAAACATGGTTAGAAGATAACATTCTCTTATTGATTTGTTGATAATATATACTACTAATAATTTTTTTTTTGTAGTTCTGACTTATAATGGCTTGCACTATCAATGCCCTTTATGTGATTACTCCTCATTACATTTGGCAAATGTGAAACGACACCTCTTGAGACACACTGGAGAACGACCTTTCAAATGTCATTATTGTGGCAGAGGATTTATTTTGAAGCAGTATTTGACTACTCACTTGATGGACCATACAGGAGAACGGCCTTTTAAATGTCTGAAGTGCTTCAAAAGTTTTAAAAGAAAAGAAAGTTTAAAATTTCATTTGTTTACACATACTCGGAATTAGTTTCTTTGAAATAATTAGATTTTAGTTAGGGAGTTAAATGTTGTGTTTCTGCATGTAATGTTTTTGTCTGTGTGTAATGTTTTTATTTGATGCACTTTTTTCTTAAATGTAAGAAGATTCAATAAAATTTTAATTTTATACTAATAAAAATCATGTTTTCATTCTATGAATTAGAAAAAGAGAGAGAGAGAGAGAGAGAGAGAGAAAATTGTAGTTATAAATATTTTTTACATTCTAAAAAATGTATGCTTTTAATTTTTATTTGTGATGGTTTCTATTCTACTTCAATTCCTTAGGTATAATTTTTATCGAATTTAATTGTTGTATTAAGGTTTGCTTTTTCAAATTATTAAAGAATTTCTCCAAAACTGAATAGTGTACTCGTTTTCTTGAATGAATGTTGTACTAAGTGAGATGTGAATAGTGAAGTGGATGAAGTCTTGTGTTTGCATAGAAATTTAGGAGAAGATAAAGTTACCTTCACGAAAATATATTTTAAAATTTTTTGTTGGGTTAAATTCTGGGACATGTACAAAGTTTTTCAAAAGTATGACATTTATACAATGACTTTATTAATTCCATTTTTAGATGATAGTTTTGAAATTAGAGGATACTTAGATGTTGAACCTTGCATGACTAATATTAGGGGCAAGGGAACACATTCTATTCTTGAGACTAATTTCTTATGAAACTAAACAGAAAGATCAGTGAGTTATGTACACTTTTTGTAATGTTTTGTTTAATGTATATTAGTTTGAAGTGCATTAAGATATTCAATTTCATAGCTGAATAAAATCTTATGAATTAAAGTATTACTTTGTATTTTTGTCTTTTTATTTTTAAATTTTTTTATTTTAGTTAATAAGCAATATTCCATTTCATCCATACTGATATAAGTTTAACGTAGTTTACCTTTAAATTACAATGTATAAAAATTTCTATTTTTTAATATTTATGTCCATTGTGAATTACTTTATAGTTTTGTTGATATTGATTATGGTTTTATTGATGTTTGATATTTACATTTTAAAATGAATTTTGTTTCTCTTTCTGAAATGGTTTTTCTCAATTATTGATGCATTTTTTTTAAATGAGAAAAGTGATTTTACATGAGCAAGCATTATACAAACCTAAAGGTTGTCCCATTAGGAAAACCTTTATTGATAAATTTTCTGTACTGATTTGTTATCCTTTTTTTTATAGTTATGAAAGGTAATTCTGAATGTTGTGTCAAGCGCTACCAGTGTCCTTCGTGTGATTACTCTTCAGTGCAGTGGGCTAATGTTAAAAGACACATATTGAGGCACACTGGAGAACGACCTTATAAATGTCATTATTGTGGCAAAGGATTTATTCAGAAGCATTATTTGACAGCTCACTTGATGGATCACACAGGAGAAAGGCCATATAAATGCGAGATTTGTACAAAAAGTTTTAAAAGAAAAGATGCTTTGAAGACTCATATGATTGTACATTTTTAGAAATAATTTCATTGCAATTGACAAATGTTTTTAAATAGATTGCGTATTCATTTATTTGCTGTTTGAATTCTGAAAATATTAATAATACACATAACTGTACAGTATATGAACAGTACTCACTGTTATAAATTAAACTAATGATTGTTTAAGTTTGTCAAATATATTCTTATTAAGCATAAGTAAATAGGTTCATTCGTTGTCATGTTTTTGTTTTTACTCAATTATGAAAGAACCAGGGAACTTCTTTTTTAACAATCAAAACAATATTCACTGACTGATATTTTTATTGAAAAGAAGTGATGCAAATTAATGTTGTTCTTAAAAAATAGTAATGATTAATTATGAAATGATTATTTGAAACAAGAAAAGGCACAAAGTGCTCCTATAATCTCTCATTGTATCATTTTGCATCTGGAATTCAAAAGGATAATTCTTGATATATTTCTGTTGAAACATGTTCATTTTGAAATGTTTCAAATACTGTATTATTTTTGTTTCAAATGCTTATAGTTTTCAATGTAAAATAATTTATTTTTTCATTATTTACTAGGTTTAATATTTTCATCATTTACTAGTTTTTTCCCCCCATAGTTTTGTTGTTCTTGGAAAATATTGTATATTGTTTGAATTTAAAAATTATTTTAAATCATACTTATCCAAAGTTTATGTGTTAATTTAAAAATGATTTTTATCCCTTATGAATATTTAAAAAAAATTTTGCTGATATTTTTCAGACATATTTCTATTTTTTGTAATTTTTTTTTCTATATTGTAGTTTATTTTTAAAACAAGATTTCTTTTTTACTTTTATTTTTTAAAGATGATTCATTTTTTGTAATAACACTTGAAAAGCTACTTGTGTCATATATTTTTGACAAATATTACAAATGCAAATTTATGAATACTAGGCAATGTAACCTAACCTAAAGCTCTTTGTTGTGAATCTATGATTTTTCTTAATATTTATGGGTAGAAAACGATATTAATTATATAAATTTATAATATCAGCTTATCATATCTGTGAAACAGGTTTATGCCATTTAATTTGCTTTATTGTTGTGTAGACTGTGTATACTGACTTTTATATTAATTTTTTGCTTCTGTGTATTGTACCAAAATAAATAACCATATGATATATTTGTGTTTTAGGAAGGAAAAGAAAGTAAATATGTTCTTTATTTATATTATGTAAATAAATAATTGTTTACGTATGTATTTTATTCATATGTTGAGAAATTGAAGAATCTCATAAAAGGCAATATTTACTATATTTGCATTCAAGAATAATTTAGCACTGATCGTATACTATTAAATTTTTCTTTTCCTTTTTTAGGTGTAGAAAACTATTCAATGCATATGTTTGAAAATGTCAAACATTATCAATGTTTACGTTGTGAATACCATACTACTGTATCAAGTAATATGAAACTGCACATTCTAACTCATACTAGGGAACATCCTTTCATTTGTCCTTCATGTGGTCAAGGCTTCTTTGTGGAAAAAGATGTGATAAATCATATGGTGATAAATCACATGATGATACATACTGGACATAGACCATTTAATTGTTCCATTTGTGGCAAAGATTTTGCTTGCAAAAAAAGTTTGAGATTTCATATGTTCACACATATTTAAAAAAATTAAAAGTGTGTTTAAAATGAATTTAGCAAATGTTGTCTACTGTGCTAAAAAAGTTAAAGATAATTGAAGTTCCTTATGAACATACAAATCTGAAAAGAGTTTTCACAATAAAAGGATTTCTTTTGGTTATTCTAGTCTGTGTGTGTGTGTGTGTGTATATATATATATATATATATATATATATATATATATATATATATAT
>BMAW01071313.1:481723-523436 GCA_019974015.1 Nephila pilipes | reverse complement strand
ATATATATATATATATATATATATATATATATATATATATATATATAATAGTCTAAAATCTTGAGATGTATTTAAAGGATTATTATACAGAGTTTTATGGTTCCCACATACAATTACATCTATTAAGCTCCTCCTCCTTTTATATTTAAGAATTTTATTTCATATTTCGCACCACATATATTTATCATATTTTTTGATGTATAAGATGCACTTTTTATCTTAAAAATGGAGTGTATTATAATGAAGGTAACGATTGATTTATATAAAGATGATGATAAAGAACAAGAAATTGATGACAGATATGAAGATATTAGTCAAATTACAGTGATAAGTGTTTTGTAGTTACCTGAAAAGTCTGTCTACTATTAAAAATTATGTATTTTATCCACTTATTTAAAAATCATATTTAAGAGTTTAAAATTTATTTTTCCAGAAAATTGCATTAAATTTCTTGAGTGCATTTTATACATAGAAAGTTTTATGTACTAGAAAATATGGTATATGTATATGTTCTTAAGTTATCTTAACTAAAAGTAGACAAGATGTATATTAATCTAATTAAGGATAAATAGAACTCTGTTATTTTTTTTTAAAAAAAAAAAGCTGAATGCTCTTAATGTTTTAAAATCTTTAACCAAATTGAAAAATTGAAGAAAAAATATTTTAATATGTATTTTTTGCCTGACTTGTGGGATATAAGTTGAAGATCATATTCATTGTAATTAATTAGTATTGACATGATATACATGTAATTTTTTTAAAATTTAAATTGATTATAATATAAATGTACATTTTAAAAGGAATTTATGAAATATTCTCTGAATATTTAAGAAAGGCACTTCTTTCATGATTTTGAAATTAGTTGTTTTTGTGCTTATGGAATTTCTGTATAATTAATAAAATAAATTTGTTTGAATTTCCAGTTGTAATATTTTGAAAATAAGTGTTAAATTCCTATTTGGGACCAATTTAGAAATTTTTCATCTGATTCAAATAATTTTTTTAATGATCACTCCAAGTTGTAATTTTATATTGTGTTTGAAATATGATACGAAGTCAGATTCACATTGCAATTAGTTCTCGACTCATAACAAAATTATTAAGTTGACTAAGAATGAAAAAATTATGTCTTTTCAGATGATGTTAACCTAGCACTTGAGAAGTAGTATTTTTAGGTATTTTATTTAAGTTTATATTCTTTAAAAAGAAAATCAAATTTTTGATGTATACATCATAAATCTGTATTTTTTCCATTCTTTTTTATTTTTAAATATGAAATTTAACACTTAACTTACTGAATGATGTAATATTTTTACATAATTTAATTTCTCAGGACGAAGAAGCAAGGTTCATTGCTGTGGATTTTGCGATTATTACTCTTTGAAGCTATCAGATTTGAAAAGACATCTGTTAAGACATACTGGTGAAAAGCCATACAAATGTGAACTGTGTTGTAAAAGTTTTGCAAGGAAGGATACTTTGCAAATGCATTTGAATATTCATTTTCAATAGATTTGTAAAAAAAAAAAATTCATTTTTTTACAGATCTATTGAAATAAATTTGTTGATTTTTAAATTTTTTTTAATCCCATTATTTTATATGCCTTATTTTATGATCTTGTAAACTTGTATAAATGTGATGTTTAAGTTTTAGTTAATGACTTAATTTTGATTTTTGAAATTGTAATGTAGTAATTTTTCATGTGATTATTTTATATATACAATTTCAGAATATTATATGATTCAAATTAAGCACAGTTTATTTTTAAGGTTTTATTTTAATTCAGTGTTATATTGTATGTGCAATAAAATAAAATGAAATAATTGGATTAGTTATAAGAGAATTGAGAGAACAAAATTTTATTTTTTTTGAAGTTCAATATTGTATCTTTTTATTTTATGGGAGTTTTCACCAACCAATTTCTATTTTGAACAAAATGTTTCTATTATGTCTTTAGTTTTAAATTATCAAGACAAGATAAAATTGTACTCAAAAGTAAAACAATACAATAATTTTTTTTAAATTACAAATTTCATTGCAAGTGGTATTTGAGTTTAGTTGCATGTTTATATCCAGATTTCCCTACTGATCTGTCAAACTGACTCATCTTTGCAATGGATTTATTTGTTTTACTCATAAACATCTTTTGTGTGGCATGAATGCTCTCGAGTGTCCTTCCTGCCATGTCTCTCCCATACACCATTTATCACATTTTGCTTGTTTGGAGTTTAATCATTATTTATTTATTATCTCTTATTTATGTGTTTTAAGCATGTCTGATTTGGTGAGGGAAATCTTGCACTTTAACTTTTTTGATATTTTGAGATAAATAAGCATTTTACACCAAATTAAAAATCAACCCTTTCAATTTTATTTCATCATTCATTGTATTTTGTTATGTTTTGTTATTAATGTGCTTTAAGGATGTGGAATATTTTAAATAAATGTTTGGTTCAGCACTACCTACTTTGGCTCTTCTACCATAAAACTCAACAGTTACTTATTCCACTAATGAGATCTGTCATATAGAATAATGGAGTAATAGGTGCGACTGTGTATTAAATGGAACTGAATCTCAAAAATCTTCCTGGAGTGTAAAAATTGTGGGAGAAAGTAAGTTCTAATATCTCATATTTGGCCACAGTAGCCGGGAGGTCATGGTCGTAAGCTAATGGTTGGTGTTGTTTTTGTGGAATTGTGGGTTCGAGTCCTGATTCTACTAAAGACCTGCTGTGTAGCAGGGCTGATGCACAATAAATCTGTCAAAGCTGCATGTTCCCTTATTAGTAGGGTCTGGAAATTTAGAGAGGGAGATGATAGATTGCGTGTTATCCTCATTGCTTGATCCAGGCTTAAAATTATGTCACCTATAACTCTGTGTCATTCATTTAGGATCGTATGAAAGTATTTTAATTCACCATTAATTGAATCTCATGATTATAAATATACTGGGGAATTTCTGTATAACCAGATTGAAATCAGTCAATAAATGAAAATAAATCTCCGAGATTGAAAAGGACCACATTTGATTACATTCTTAGATCATGGTTCCCTATTTATTGTATATATAGCCCAGGTACATACTGAAGCATTCAAGAGTATGCAAGAAATAAAAATGTTATGAAACTTTAATTTATGGTACAATAATTGTTAAGTTTGAATCATTATAACTTTTGTTACTCAATATCCCAAATAACCTAATCAGTCAAAGTTTGATTTATTTGTGATGGATCTGCTAAGCTAAAAAAATGGACCATGAAGAAAAGAAAATCAGTAAAGTAATTTAATTACAAATTGTTTTAATTAGATGTGTTTTATTTAGAGTATTACAATTGTTAAATATACTTTTTATTATATTTTCAGAAATTCTTAAAAAATATTAAGTATTTAATGCTTGATTTTTATTTATATTTAAATCAGAGTCTTATTTATTTCTTTAATATTAATTTAGTAAAATTTAATCTGGCTCATAGTTTGACTTAAACTAGAAATTTATTTTTACTATTTTGTATTAGGTGTTAAGAAAAAAAGTATTTGCATTTAGAAATCGTTGTTTTAAAAAAGAAGGAAGATTCTTAGAAATGGATATATAGTAAAATACAAATGGTAAAAGATAGGGAGATCATTCTGAAAAATACATCCAAACTTTTCTCCCCAAAATAGTGCTGCTGCTCCTCTTTAGGAAATATTTTTTAAATCATAAAATTATTTTCTCTAGGTCATGAGACCAAAAAGCTTATCACTTTAATAAATTAAATGCAACATATCTATATTTAATTGAATGTTGTAAAAGAATATGATCTAGATATTACTTTTCAATAACCAATGAAATGTTTTTGAAATAAAAATGTTTGTGTATATTAGCATTGTTTTTCTTAAAAGAAAACTTGGAAATAACCTGCAATTTTTCAAATAATTTTATAAATTTGTTTTAGTACTTTAGTTGTTCACTTTATTTTTCATGTTTTTATCATTTTATTTTTAGATGCAATGTTGAGAAAACTTTTGACTCCATAACTGCTGCAATTATTATGAATTATTCAGTTAGTGTTAATCAATTTGCATGTAACTAAAATTGTACATATTTTAAATTTTATAAAAAAAATTCCATGAAATGACTTTTTGTTTACATGGAGATTTGAAAAAAAACTTGAGTTTTTATTTAAGGCTTTCAGTAATTTTCCATTACTCTTTATTTTTAATTTATATGAATTTAGCAAAATGTTGTAAAAGAATGTAGTTGAAATTTTTTATTTGGTGAGTATACTAAATTTTAGCAAAGGAGGACCATGATGTTAATAATGTATGATGTAAATTTCTTGTTAAGTTTTTGTAATATTGATTGCTTTTAGCATGGATTAATAAAGATTAGTCAAATGCATTATTGCTATGTCTTATCTCATTAATTTATGAATAAAAAATGGTTTTGTTTTATGCAGTCTCATTAACTTATGAATAAGAAAACACATAAATGGCAAGAATGTTGAATGACAGTGAGAATTTTAGGAAGGACTGAACTTTATGTAAATGTTGTATGCATCTAATAATAATTTATATTGTTTGAGTGTAAAATTCAGATTTTTTTTGTGAAACAAGACTCGTGTCAATAAATGTTGGGAAAAAATAACACCGAAAATTCCCATTTCATTCATTGCTCAAAGAATTGCAACTGATATTTTCAAGACTCTATTTTTTTTATATTTGATTATCATAACTTCATGTTATTCACATGTAAAATATTATTTGGTTTAAGAATGTATTATTTTTGTGTGCATTGTTATTAATAAATATTTATTTTCTAGTAAAATTTAAGATTTATTTGAAACAATGGCAATTATCAAGACAATTATATTCTTATTCTTAAATTTTGCATTTTTTTAAGTGAAAAATCAACCCTGGATTTATTGAATTATATTTGAATAGTATTTCTATGATTATTTTGGATTTCTTGCTTTAATAATAATAGTTTTAATAAAGAGTTAGTGTTTGTTTAGTTTCTCAATGAAAATTCATTGTAATCTTAAGCTAATGAAATAAAATTATTTTATATTGTAATTTGATTTCTTCCATTTTTAATTTATTTTATGTGTTTTGAAGAATCTATCTGTATATGAATTTATATAGCGCTACATTTAAAATTTTGATTTGATTCTTAGGAGCTAGATTCAAGGTTCATTTGTGCTCGTATTGTGATTATTCATCCTTCAAGAAATCCAATTGGAGCAGGCATATGCTAAAACATACTGGATTGAAGCCCTTCAGATGTGAACTTTGTAACAAATGTTTTTCAAGGAAAGATACTCTTCAAGTGCATATGATAGTTCATATTCAGGCAGATCATTGAGAAGATAATAGAATTTTAAAAATATTTGTTATCATTAGTCATTTAATTATTTTTATCTTCATGCTTTGTTTTTTACATTTAATGCATTTATAGCTTTTTTTTATCTGTTTTGTTTCTACGAAAATTTCTGTTAGGGTTTTCATGACATCATTATTTTAAAAAAAAATCTGATTGTCATACATATTTTTTTAAAACAAAACGCTTGTTTTTTTGTGGGGAGATGCAGACAATATGTAACAAAAAAAAAAAAAAAAAAAAAAAAAGTGAAACATTTGTTTTTCTTATCTTTATCTATATTTATGACTTGTGTCCCAATATGGCTCTCATTTGTATGGAGCAGGAATTGTATGTTGTGAGAATTATTTTATAACTGTGTGGTAGTAGACAGTAATTAAAACTTGGTGGCAAAAATTGGGTCATTATTTTGAGCTACTCATAAATTTTTTTATGAACAATTTTAGGATGGGATAATTCGAAAATTACGTTAGGGTATATTTGATAATTTTTTAGGATATAACTTCTTATGGAGAGAATAATTTCTTTACAGCTACCTTTGTATAATATTGCAGAGTACAATTTAAACTCGAAACACTTTTATAGACAAAAATATTTCAACATTAGTATTATATCCTATCTATGGAGTCCTATAAATAGCATATTTCATTATACTAATATCTATTTATATTTTTTCTGGTATAAAAATGGGTTCTATATTTACATTTATTTTATGAAGTTTTATTCTAATTGAAGATTTCTTTGTCAGTTTAAAGTGTATATTCTTTACCCTCTCTGTAAAGATATCAAAAAGTAAGTCATTGTTCATTGTATTCAAAACTATTATACTGAACATTTATGGATCATTGATGGGATTCTGGAAGTGAATGTTATTCTAGATTATCAAGAGGTGAATGCAGCTTCTTGGTATATCTGCAAATTTCAGAATGGGAAGATTACACATTGATGATTAAATTTTACTGATAACTTTAAAATAGAAATGGTGGCAACTGCTTCACATAGGTTAAATGAGTTTGAAAGTCCATTTTTAGAGTGATGGGGAAATTGTAATAGCATCCTGAGAATCTTCTTTATTACCTGATCATTGTTCGAAACAATAAAATTTATCCTGTTGTCATAATTTCTGCCTCTCATTAGTTCAAGTTTGATTTCTATAAAGACTTGGGAGAATAGAAGATTGTAATACTAACCATTGAATATGACTCTCAAAACATTTCATGTCTTGAAATGAGATAATCTGACTGTAGTAGAAATTGTGAGGTTTACAACCAGTAATTCTCTCTTTATGTTACTGTAGTGTGATACAATTTCAGGAAAATTGAAATATTATCTGCATACTATTCTAAAAAAAAAATTATTATTACTGCAACAAAGTTTGAAATTACTTAGAATTTGAAAAAATGTGATAAATCTTTTAACAAGAGAGAATTAAAAGTCTGAAATGAATTTTGTAATATTTGTATTTTTGTGATTATTAAATATAAAAAATATATATTTTATACAGAAAATATTTTTTACAGTTCAGAAATAATAATGGGAAATACATTTAAATGCATGTTTTTGAGAAAAACTCACTTATATATTCAATACTTTAAGTATATTTTATTATTGTTTTATTACAAATTATTATTATATTTGTATAATATTTTTGTTGTATGTCTTTAAACCTTATTGATTGCGCACTACTGTTGTAATTTATTGTTCAATATTATCTTGTATTCCTACTACTTCATTCTCTTATTTCCTAGGGATAAGATTCAAGATACATTCATGCAAGTTTTGTGATTATTCTTCTCATTACAAATCAGATTTGAAAAGGCATGTTCTAAGGCATACTGGGGAAAAGCCCTACAAGTGTGAACACTGCCATAAAAGTTTTGCTAGGAAAGATACTCTACAAGTACATATGAGTGTTCATTATCAGATGTGTCTTTGAGAAATTTATCTTTATAGTTTTTAAAATTTGTAAGCTAATTAGAAGTGTATATTTGATTGATTATTTATTAGTTTTATCCTTTGTGCTTCGTAACAATGTTTTTTTTAAGAAAAATAAATCCCAATGTTGAAAAAAATTTTGTACTTGCCTTTAGATTCATCTATTCAATTTGTTGCAATTATTTATATGTAATATTTATTTTATGTATTCCTGCAACATTTCTTTTTTGAAAAAACACTTTAAAAAATTTGTGTAATATGATATCATGTAAGAAGTAATAGGTATTAACTTTTTAAATAAAATTTAAATAATTTCCATTTTTCTTCTCAAATAATCTTTGAGTTTTGTGTTTTCAATCTCTTTAGATATTATACAACATTTGATTGTAGATTAAAGGATTATTATTTTTTTTGTGTGATTTTATGTATTAGATGTAACTTGTATGCGGATTATGCATATGCTTTTAACTGTAAAATATTAAATATTAATTTTACTCTAAAGAGGTAAAAAGTAGGAAAAGCTCATCTTTTTTTTTCTCTCTCTTTTGATAAATTAATAATAATTGTAAAAGCACATTCTTCAAACATGCTTGAAATTGAATTTTTAAATGTGTAAATATAAAATTATTTAAATCTTAAAATTTCGAAATTTTCAACATTCTTTTAAAACGAAAGGCTCATTTTTAAGATGTAGCAGTGCATATTATTTAAGAGATACAGCAAAGTTATTCAGAATGATCTTCGAGACGAGGGTTAAATGTTACGTAGATTATTGTATATTTTCATTGAAAAATTTAAAAGTTTTAACAAATTACTGTGAAAGTGTTATTTAGATTTATAATTGTTTTATTGAAAGAGGACTCATAAAGACATATAATAATGCCACTTATAAATTTTTTGAATCTATGAGTTTTCAATTTTTATTCTTCAATGAAGTAAAAATCCGATTTGCATATTTTTCATCCATAATTCTGGAACTTATTTTATTGTTGCTTTTTCTCTGTGAAATAAAAAAAAAAGCTTTGTTTCTGATTATTTTAAATCAGTTTTTTTTTCTCGCACATTTCGAGAGTTAAATTCTTATTTTAGTGATTTACATTTTAAAATTATGTATGTAATATATATAGCTGATGATAGATTTTAATTTGTATGAGTTATACTTTGTCACTGCTTCAGAAAGCAATATCTTCAAAACAATTATTTTTGATAAAATAGTATTTCTTTTGTAGCTATCGAATAGTTAATATTGAATTGTTTTATTTTCTGCTTTTTGCCTCATTTTCTCAGTTGTGTAATTGCATTTATTTTATAAGTAAATGTAAAAACTCCTGGGGGAGATTGAGATATTATTTCAGAACACTATTTAGGAGATGGATATATTTTAAATCAATTACAATGAGTCCATACAAATGATTTATTTGTTAATAGTTATTTATGAATTTGGTTTTTTTCATTGAAAAGGTACATACATGTGAATAAGTCATCAGAAAATTCATTATGAAACATATTTAGGTGTTAATGCATTTTCTTTTTCCTTTTTAGAAAAAGAAACTTTGGAAAAATTTATTGAAGTATTTTAATAGAGAAAGGATGAGAGACTGTTTCAGTTCTCATCTTTTTTGTTAAAATTCAAAACAATTTTCTAATGATCTCAAATTGTTTTTAAAAAAGAATTTTATTTTCGAAAAGTTTATATATCATTCTGATTCAATTCATTATTTGTAAAATTTTGTTTTAAATATTATAATTTTTTTTTTCTAACTGAATATTAAAATATTAAATGAATTATAAGTGATTATTTTCATGAACATGTGTGTTGAAAAAAAAATGTTATTTGTATGAGATTATTGGATGAAAGTAAAAGTATATGTTATCTAATTGGTATTAAATAAAATGTTAACTTGTGTTTCCTGTTGAGAAATAGTTTCAACAGCTAAGTGGTCATGGCCATGGGCAGTGAGATTTAAGTCAGGTTGTGTGTTCCGAGTCCTGATGCCACTTAAGACCTGTTGTATAATGAGGTTTATGCATTTAAAATTTATATGTTGGTGTGGCATGAAAGTTTGGAGAGAAAAATGCCAGCTCGAGTGTCATCTTTGTTGCACGACTTTGGTTCAAAATTATGAGGTTGGTTTGCAGTGTGTCACTTCTAAATGCGAATTAATTTAAATAGTCTGACCTGTTAAGAAATATTTATATGTTCTAAGATTTTTGTGATAGTTAATCTTGGAACATAAAGTTATTTTGAATATTTTCCGTAAATATTGAATGATATATGTATCTTTAAAAGTACTTGGTGTAAAAAAGTAGAAAACATGATCCCATATTATTCATAAAATGTATCATATTTAATAACTTTTTAAAAATTCTATATTGAGAAATATGTGAATGTGAATGAGAAAAATCAATTTAAAGGATTTTCAGTGGCATAAATTTTATCTGACATTTTTTTTCTCTTATTAATACATGTGATGAATTAAAGTGGCTCTAATTATATTTATCTAGAATACCACATTGAACTGAAATCTTTTTATTTGAAATAAACAATAGTTTTTAAGCTGCTATATCTTTAAGAAATAAAATTTATTTGAAATTTCATAATACCTTAAGCTTATTTAATTATTATATTGTATGTTGATTGTATAAAGAAATGCAGATACGGGATTACTGTATAGTATTTTTTATGTTATATATATATATATAATACATGGTTTCCATCTATAATTTGTTTTATACAAAAATGTATTTTAAGAAGAGAGTCAATTTGAAAGAAGAGAGTCAATTTGACAAGTGAATCTTGCTTTCATTTTTCTAGCAATGAGATTTGTGTGGAATTTTAAAAAAAGGTTAAAAAACACTGTTCTACTGATGGATATTTGATAGAGTGCTGTGAAGAGTAACTTGAGAAGTATTTTTATAATATTCATTGATATTATAGAGAATTGTTGTTAATGTGTAGGTGTGGTTAATATTGTATTATAAAATGAGGATTTTAAACGAGGTGAAATCTATGTAAATAAGTGTTCTCATCTGGTAATAAAATAAAACTATCAGTATTGACCAAAATATATATTTTATGAATTTGGAGGACAGAAGTGTCATATTTTAAGTTTTTTGAAGTTAGCTCCTGAGTTTTTCTTTTATAAAGAGAAGTGATGTTTTTTTTAAAAATGTTTCTTGAAATTTTATGCATGAAGTGATATGTATGTTAGAGTAAACCTCTTTTTATACTTTTGTTGTGTTTTAAAATAATGTCTTTTCAGAAATTATTTTTATTGTATAGTGTTTTGTGTTTGGTAAAATAGCAAGTTTGTAGAATTCTGTAATTGATGGATTTAGGAAAATGCTATAAAAATGTTATATGTAAAAATGGAATTTCATATTTAGTTAATTGTAAAGGTGGCACACAGCCATTTTTTGTTACATTCCTTTATTATTTTATAATACTATTTGTGTTTGATATAGAATTTAAGCATGTTATTATGAATATAATGATTATTTAGATTTATACTTATATAATGTATGTATTATATATGTAATACTTATATAAATATGTATGCCGATGACACAGCAATCCTAGTCTCTTTTAAAAACCCAAAAACAGTCACGAAAGCACATAATAATCATCTTAAAATACTAGAAAAATTTTTTAACACATGGAAAATGAAAATAAACGCTGCAGTTTTTTTCACAAGAAAAAAAGATTCCACCCTCCCACTTTCTATCAGACAGACATCCCATGGTCTCAGACAGCTAAATATCTAGGCATTACCCTAGACAAAACTTTAACTTGGAAACAACACTTAACATAAACGCAAGACAAGTTCCGGAAAATAAAATGTAAAATATTCCCCTTAATTTGCTGGAACTCAAAAATGACTATAGAAAAGAAATTGCTTCTATACACCTCGATTTTGCGTCTAATACTAGCATATGCTTGTCCTGTGTGGGCTTTCACATGTAATACAAACTTAAATATTTGTGAAGTACCTCAAAATTCTGTTTCTAGAACAATAACCAAAGCAAAATGGTATATTAGAAATGCCGAAATTAGAAAAGCTCTTAAAACCCCCAACCCCCTTACAATCAAAGATCACATTAAAAAGCTTTCAATAACCTCCCTTTCACTGAAAATCAAAACATGAATAATCTTGAACAATATATCCTCCAGCCAAATTCAAAAAGACCTAGAAGAATTCTACTTGACTCCTATAAACTGCCTTAATTAAACAATTTTTAACTTCAAATTATTCAATATATTTAATCCTTAAATTTTTTAACTCCAGCCCACACAGACATAGCAAACACTCCTCCAACATCCAACTCAATAGCATCACCTTTTGTTTGTGTTGTATAAGCTGTAATTCTGTGAATTAATTCAAATTAAGTGTGATATAATTGTGTAATTAAATTCCTTGTAATTTTATGATTTTTTTTTGTACATATTCAAAATATTTCCATTTGCTGATATTTATAACTCTGAATTTTGTTTAAATTTACATTTTTTTTTCTTATTTTCTTTTTATCAAATTGATTTCTTGTGTCTGACTGAAATTTGTTTTTGAATATTTTTAAAATTTATCTCTTTTGGTTGAGATGTATAGTTTCTAATAAAAATGATCATAAAATTGTTTTAAAAGCTTCCTTTTGAAATGTTTTTTGCATTCACAATTTAATTTTGTTTGAAATTTGATTTTATAGGAGCAAAATTAAAGATTCACTCATGTGAGTATTGTAATTATTCATCTCATTATAAATCTCACTGGAAAAGGCATGTACTGCGGCATACTGGAGAAAAAGCTTTCAAGTGTCAAGAATGTAACAAGAGATTTTCGAGGAAAGATACTCTTCAAGTTCATATGACTGTTCATTATCAGCCACTGATTTAAATATTTTCAAAGTTTATTTTTTTGTAAATTATTTCATTTTAGATTTCTTTTTCTTATAGTTGTATATTTTGTTTCATATCCTAATTATAGTGTATCTTATATTTCATTAGTATTGTCTTCTTTAATTCCCATAATATTACAATTACTGATAACTGTTAGTGTAATTTTTAAGTTAAATTTTTTTTTGAAAATAAACATTTGTTTAAAAATTCTTAATTTTTAAAAAGGTTTTTTAATCTAATATTAAAATCTCAGTATAGATGTATTTATTTCCTTATTTATTTGTATGTAGAATAGTTAAGAAAATTCAATGAATTTCTAATTTGATACCAATCAGAATTATGATTAAAATAAAAATGTTATGCTTCCATTCAGCTTCATTTAGGAACAAAGTGAAAAAATTTACTGTGATAACTTTGTTTTCATATATTTTTTTGGAGATCATTATCATTATTTAAATAAACATTTTTAAATGATTTTAAATCATTGCATTTGAATGCATCATATTAAAATGTAAATTTTTAGATGAATTGACAATTACATTATTAACTTCAACTAATGATTTTGCTGATATCATTAATAAATTTTGTTTTCGGTGAAGCTTAACTCTCTCATTTTTATGTAATGAAATAATTATTTGTGTGTGTTTTTGCTGATTTGAACTGTAATCATTTTGAAAAATAAAGTACTTAATTTGTCGTTATATTTCAAAATTCATTTGTCATTCCATGTAGTATTTGAAATATCATTCCAATTCTCCATTATTCTCCAATTTAAATTGTAAATTTTTTTTAATTGTTGTGAAGTTGCGAAAGCTTGTCTATTTTTCGAAATGAAAATATTTTATAACCTTTTGCATTAATTTTGAATTGGAACATTATATGTATTTCATTTTGCTTGATATTTGGGTTATATTTAATTTTTCTTACAAAACACGAATCAACATGCAGACAATTTTTTTTCAGCCTATATTAAATGTTTTCTTTAATCAGATTTTTAAAGAATATTTAATTGTGAGACATTTAGTAGATTTAAGTGATGCATTGTATACTGATAAAATTGTTAAGAACTAATAAGCTGTTGTATGATAACTGAAATAACTGTTATATGTTCTTTAGATTTTATTACTATTATTTGTATTGTATTTTCTTTTCATTTTTGTATTTTTGATTATGTATGATTTTACTGTACTACAGCATATTTTCAATTTCCTAGGAGCAGGACCCAAACTTAACTTCTGCGAGTTTTGTGGTTATAATTCACTTAATAAATCTCATTATAAGCGACACCTGCTGAGACACACAGGAGAAAGGCCTTTTACATGTAAAAAATGTGGCAAGAGCTTTGCGAGAAAAGACAGTTTGCAAGTGCATATGGTTGTTCATTGTGTAATTTGAAATATTTTTTCTGTTTCTGATCAAGTGTACTTATTTTTTTAAGGTTATGATAACAGAATAATATTGTAAACCTTTTGTCAAATAAATAAGTTTTTTGAAATTATAAATTTAATCTGATTTCCAAAATTAAAATATTAAACATGCTTTTTACTGTAACTTGATTGTCAAAATGTTAAGATCCGCCCATTTATAGAAATGGAAATTGTTAAAAGGAGATAATAAACAATTTTACGTACAATACGAAGGCTGTTCGTTTATTTTGTATAGTTTCTTAGGTTGGTCACACTTATTTCAAGTTGCATCATCCAGTGTATAGATGCATCAAGTTTTGATTGTTTTATATGAATTTGTATACATCCAATTTTTTTTTTAATTCTTTTATGTTGCTGTAGAATATCTCAATATGAAGTACCTATGAGGCAAATTTCATATCAAAATAAACCATTTATTTTCTTGATATCCCGTACTTCTTGTTAGTTGCCTTAATTTTGGATATTAGTGTATGAATGAAATGGATGTCATCTTTTTAACTGTGAAATATACTAAATCAACAAAATATATCTATAAAATAAAATATTGATTTAAAAATGTTAATTATTACTTCACTTTTTTGTGCTTCAGATGTTATAAATTGTATTATTTGCCATTTTTAATAACACACACAAAAAAGTTTTTTCAAAGAATATATTTGTGAATTGATGTGAAATGGCATAGTATGCATAAAATGAAAGATGAGAAATATTTGTTTTGTAATGAATGTATTGAGGAAAAAAGTAAGTAATATATCAAATTATTTTACTTACAACTGTAAAAGACAGCAATTTTAATTGAATGTAAAAAATATGTTACTTTTCTTTGTATTTGATATTTGAATTCTAGAATGCATGAAATATTTTAGCTTTTTATATGCTATTGTTTCCATTGTATTGCTTCTAAGCAACACAACGAATATTTTTGGACTTGCATCGGGCTATATTTATTATATTATCCACTCCTTTTACAAATAAGCAAATGATATTAATTTGATTGATGTTAAAAATGGTGAATGAAGAGTTTTCAGATGTCTTTGCATTTCAATCAAATCTTTTTTGCAGTGCATGTTATTAGTATCCAAAACATGTATCAAAAGTAACTTTTGCAAATCATTTTCTATACATTTCAACTTCTAGTTTTTCTTCTTACTTTTTTGTGTAAGATGGCATAAGACGTGATGATGATCTACAAGGTTTTAATCTGAGTTTTTAATACTTTCCTGCTGACAAATATTCACTACTGATTAAATTTTATTGTTAACTTATTAATTCCTTTAAATCCTATTTAAGATTTAAGAAAGCTTTTTTTACTAATATAATTTCATTTTATTGAATGAATGTTTTCTGGTTTAACATAATATACCCTTTTTGCTGTGATAGAAATTGTTTGTCTTAAGAAACAATTCAAATGTATTCACCTAATTGCTGCACATTTTAAAACCCTGTGTTTGTTTGCTTTTGTGTGTTAATAATTACAGTTTTTTATGTGTCTGTCAGTTTCTATTGCATTTTTAAAGTAAGAGCCTTAATTATGGACGAGTTAAAAAGGGAATTTTAAGCGAAAGTGGTTATATTAAAAATAATATTAAACAGCAGCAAAGCGAGTAATTTCAAAAAAAATGTTACAGTTGCAAGTTATTGTTTATCAGCCTTTTAACAACCCGTAGCGGAACAGTTGCATTTCGATGTATGTGTCACAAAGAAAATGTTAAAAAATATGGTTTTATTTTTTTACTGCATTTGTTTTTTTTATTATTAAGTTACTTTCTCTATTAACAACGATGTTTGAAGGTGTTTCATTTCTGTTACACTTGGCAAAGCCAGCTTTTATTCCATATAGATTACTTTGACACAGAAGAGGATGGTAAATGGCAGGACTGGAACAAAAGAGGGTGGAAAATAAATTATATGCACTTATACAGTGGTGTAAATCGAGCTACAGAGTTGGAGAAAATTGTGAGTTACGCATGTATTGAATTGTTTATGGTTTAGGGTGGAGATTACTTTAACTTTTTTACACATATTTCTCTCGGCAGTTTTTTTTTATTAGAATTTTGTACGGAAAGGTAGATATGCGAGGAGATATCGTAAGTTTTTATTTTTATCGAGAAATAAACGAGATATCTGGATAAAATTTATTCTGCTTATTCATTGATTCTTATGTACGCAATGTTTTAAATGAAGCTATTTATGTTGATGTGTTCGGTTTCAGGAAGAAGCCCTAGTAACCTGCATGTGGAAAGATTGAGCTCAATCTTTCGAGTTCTATAATGACGACTCGAATTACGCTTCCCCGGTATGTCTTAGCGATCCTTCTCTATTTTCAACATTCCTTTTTACCAATCATTTAAAACTTTCTTTTCTCATTTTTCGAACGTCTAGATCACAGTTATGCCTCGTTTGGCGCGGTAATACCACATCCGGCTCTTGCGCCATTACATTCACTATAATGACATTGTTTAAAAGGGGAAGAAACATGCGAGAAATTTAGACCTGTTGATGGTGACTATGCAGAGAATGGTAAATAATTTTCTATCTCGATTATGTTTTAATAAAAATTTAATTTATGCGATAATTAAAATTTTACGTTAGTGCGGGTTCCTTCAATCTACGGCTTCCTGAAACCAAACAAATCCATATGAATTTTCAATATTAAGGATCCATTGATGTGCAGAATGATTTTTTAATCCAAGTATCTCGATTCTTTCTTCGCAATAATTAAAACTTTACGATACTCCCTCGTGTTATAAAGTTCTGTTTTAATGCTTTTTTTTTCTTTTTGTAGATTATTCGAACATGCTTGCAACTATTAAACGCCACCAATGTCCTTTTTGTGATTACTCCTCTCTGCTCTCGGCCAACGTGAAGCGCCACGTGCTAACGCACACAGGAGAGCGGCCGTTCCTCTGCAACGTGTGCGGCAAAGGTTTCATCGAGAAGAAGAATCTCGCCACCCACATGTTGAACCACACCGGAGAACGACCCCACAAATGTGAATTATGCTCAAAATCCTTCATGAGGAAGGATGCTTTGAAGACCCACATGATCGTTCACTTTCGATGTTGACTCCCCCAATGCCTGAATCAAATGCATCGTGATGAAGCGTTTGAGTGTTTAATTAATACGAACAGTTAATGTAATTATGTTGTATAAAATAAATTGTTCTATGCGGTGTGTTCCCCTCTGAAGGGACTCTTCTTTGGCAACGCACTAGAGCTTGTTTTAATTTATTGTATTACGTCATGTATTACAAAGGCTCCTTTGTTAGTCAGTAACGGCGAATCGATGTAAAAATAATTTGACCCCCAAAACTTTCCGAGAAGGAAGCGAAACTATAAGATTGTTCGAAAATCTTGAAGTAAAAAGCTTCACGACTGTCTTGATTTTCTGAATTATTTCCAATCACTTGATTCCTGGTTACATACGATTTAAGGTAATACAACTGTCGATGGGTGAATAAAATACTAACTTTTTATATAGTTTTATTTCAATTCAATACAATTTTTTTAGGATAAATTAAGACATATTTTTAAAAATTAAGTTCATTACTGGTGAAATCAGGCATCAAACATACTCGTGCATGCAAGAACAGGATTAAATATTAAAAAAGTGGTCAGATACAAACATTTTGTGGTTAACTTAAACGATAGCCTCTGGTGGGTAATTATGTATTTATATGATTAATGCTTATTAATATTTAAATTACATTAATCACATCTCAATTTAATCACCGTTTAATATTAAGATGAATTCACGTATGAAATTATTGTAGGGATCTCGATTTAAATTTTGATCCATGCGATATCCATGTGTGTGATTCTCCATTTCAAATAAACCTTCATATTTAATATATACGTAGTGTATTCAAAAAGTTCTAGAACCGACCGTACGTAGATTAGATAATTCGGAAGATTTATTTAGATTTGATATTAAACTTCAACATAGTCACCTCATAATTCAATGCAACACTTGAGTGTTCAGATCCCTAAACGTCTTCTGGGACGTCTCCGCTCCAACACTGTTGAGACCCATATGGTGACCGGGTGAGAATAAATAGTCCCACTGTAGCTCATGCGCCGACTCAAATGGGTACCCAGTGTCTTGGTATAGCCGGGCACCCTGCCCTTAGAAATTATATCAGGGAACCTCAGGGACTTGCCTTCTTTAGGACACATGACCCCCGAGACACCCCAGTGATCTATTTCTTTCCCTTGGGTGTTTGCTGACTGGTAAACACGGGTGAGGCGCCCCCGTGATATCCGACTCTCCTTTTTGTCAACCACTTTTTTTTCTCTTCGATTTTTTCCCTCAGATCTCAGCTTCTTGGCGCAGCAGGCCTTTTTTTTGGCTTTGTGCCATTGGTATACTATCACTCGCTTGTCTTTTCAGCTTCACCTTGTTTGGCTCCTGCGCCATTAAACTCGACCATCACTCGCTCACCAACACTGTAGAGTTTCCATGCCATCGCTACTTCATTCCCTTCTATCGAATCGAACCTTTGACATTTCATCTTCAATTTCAACTTGAGAAACAAATATATATATATATATATATATTCCGGGTGTGGGTCTAATGATTACAGGGGTTGTTTGAATACAACTTGCCAAAATACGCTACACGAGGATGGATTTGTGGGACGGTGCATTGATGTGCAAGAGGCATCCATTTTCACCATCCAACAAATGAGACCGCATTCGTTTCAAAAGTTGTTCATCTCTTTAGAATGCCCCAGTCACTATGGAACCTTGATGACAGAATTTTGTCAATGTAACAGACATTTTCATAATTTCGACTCTAACATGGACGAACTGATCTCTCACCGTTTTCGATCGTGGTTCTCCCAGCTACTCGGATGCTCGTGCATAGCATCCTACGCAGGTTCAATCATTTTGTATGTTTCTGTGGCCGATTTTTCTAATTAAAAACAAAATTTGAAGTTCGTTTGTTATTTTTTTGACGCGCATACACGCTTTACTCAAAGGAATGATGTCGAGATGGAACTAATCAGAAATGAATGTCTTAATACACGTGTTTGAAGGTCGTTGCTCTGATATTCCGTCGGGTTCCTAGAGTTGTCCGAATGGGTGCTCTGGAACTTCTGGAATACACTGGTGTAAAGATGTGTTTGACGACGCTACTTTGTTTTATGTTACAACATCAAAAAAGCTGGGGTACCAAAATTTAGATTTCTCATTTCACAAGTATGTTGTTCCGTAAATTATATTTTTAATAATTGGTGTAATTCTTATTTTCAGTATAATTTATATAATAATAATTGTATTTTTATTTCTTTAAAATGATTTTTGAAATTTATAAATTCCTTTACTTTCAATGTTTCCTGTTAGGAATAATGTTATTTAAATCGACCTCAATATAGGGGAAAAAAATTCAGAACAAAAACTCTCCAAAAAGTATCCTTCACAATAGAAAACCACAATTAACCAATAATTGTTGGTTGTACATATATTAAACGATTATTCTAAAAGCACACAAACTTTTTTTTGTCAACTCAAATTCTAAATTCAAATTTGTTTAATTCTACTTCTAAAAGGTCTCGCTGAATCTAGAACCGCCTTCATCTCAAATAAAAAGTATTTTCGACGCTCCTTCTTGTCAGCCAAACTTTGTCTTTTCTCCATTTTTTCACGTCTAGATCACACCTTGTTTGATGCTGCATAGCCACATCTGGCTATTGCGCCAATATCCTTTACATTCCCTCACTCACACTCACTCAACCCTCCGTGTGTGAGGGTTGAGTTTGTGTTAACCGTAACTCGTCAATTTTAGACTCTTACGTTCAGTATGCTTTTTATTATTGTGCGCAGTGGCAGAGCTTTGCAAGGACTGCGCAGACCACTTATGGCTTGCATGGACTTGTTAAATTCGTCAATAATAAATACAAGTGTCAGAGAAAAATATTGTGTTTGTTTTCTGAGTTTTGAGAAGAAATGTGCAAATAATTTCAAAAATATAAATAGTTAAACGCGTTCAAGTTAAAGTGAATCAAAGTGATATTCGAACTTTGAGAAAAGTGAGTACACTAATTGTTTCAATAAAATTTTGTTTTTAAAGTTCCCCTCCAGTTGCGTAGAGGCAACCGGAGGGGAATCCACGTTTTATTATTTTTTTTAAATTTAAAGCGGATGCTTGTATAAAAATAACAACAAGAATAGTTCTGCAAATTGCTTATGTTCGTGGTGAATGAAGAATCCCTCTTTAAAAACCCGTGCAATACTTTGCATTAAGGACTTTAACCGAATTTCAGAGCGAACAAGTAGTTGTATATAGTAAATTTCGGTTAATTTTTTTTTTGATAACTGTTATTTTTTATCATCTGGAAGAGACATTCCAGCTTCTAAATCTCGCAAAATGTTAACAAAATGGATATAACAGGCATAAAATTCCATGCATGCAGAGAGAGATTCAAAATAGTTTTTGCTTGCAATGGATGGATATCCAGAGTTCCACCGGAATGGGATGTTTTGGGAGGAAGTTTGAATTGAAAACTTTTAATAGATCTTGTGTGACATCAACCTTTATTTCAACAATGCTTCTCCAATGGGTTTGCAATCATCATGAATCACAATTTGAAAGAAGTTATGTAATGGAACAGTTCATTCAAAGAATTTCTCGTTTATTGTAAAATATGTCAAGGGACGGAGGGCAGCGTCAAGTGGAGGAGACACAGAGAATCGGCTTGACTTACTTGCACAGATCAACAACAGGCGAGAAGGAGGGATCCTTTCCTCATCGTAATGTGCCAGTGGTACCAAACTCGATCGGTTTTCGTTTTATGCTTCGAACTCAATCTTAATTACCAGTTCACACTCATGACAAGAAATATGTCGACACTTGTCGTACTCCTAGAAAATGACCCTTTTTAATGTCCAGATTCCTTTGAGAGTCAGCGGCACTCCTTCCCACCGAAGTAAAAGGCTCACCTAGTAGGAGTTCCCTCTCTGTGGTGCTCACGTTAAAATCGATCAGTGATTTATTACGAAAGTGGTATGTAATTCATTCACGCCTAGAAGTTAACACAATTCAGACGATTGTTGTCTTCGACGCATAACAGCCTTGTTCCAAATTTTCTAATTGGTCACATCTTGTCGGTTGCAGTCTTACGCTTCGTTGGAAATGAGACTCAAGAACTATTCGACGAAATTGTGTCGCTTTTCATTTCACGTTTATTCTCTAATATTGCCCGAACTGCATTTCTATCGATTGCTTTTGAACTTTCGAAATACTTCTTTGTCTAGCCTTCTCGCTCTTTCGAATACAGAAATTTTGAATCGATCAGTTCAACCGGCACATAAGCGTGACATTATTATCTCCTCGCTTGTCCCCTCAAGGGCTTACTTTCTTTAGGTATTTATGACCTCAGATGAACCTTTTATCAAGACGTGGTAAGCATGGGGACGTAATCTTGGATGCTTATCCCTCTTTCTATGTATTTGTAACAACTATTAACCTTGGTTCCCAACAAATTAATGAGATTTTGGCGAACTAACCTTAGTTTCCCTCTGTTAGATAAAAGAAAGCAAACTGCATTCACACATTGTATAAACTCATATTTTACACACACTAGATGTTCTTATCTTCAAAATACACTGGTGAAATAAATTAAGAGAATTTGCTTATTTTATCAAATTGCATGAAAAGAACTGAAAGAAAAACTAATGCTTCTAGATAAAAATGCAAATCTTGTACGGCAAATACGAAAGCGTACACGTGTGTGCAGGCGGAGCCAGCAGAAAAACAGGCTTTATAAGCGCGTGGAGGGTAAGATGAATTTCGTTCGTTTGCACACCTCGGCGAATTTCTTGATGTTATCTTGCAGTAAAACTGAGTAACCACCAACGTTTAGATGATGGAATGAGGTGGCGAATTGTGGGGAGGCTAGAGGCAGGCCAATCGGAAGTCCAGATATGCAGAGAGTTTAATTTAACGCCCAGCGTCGTGTATAAACTATGGAAACAGTTCCAGGATACTGGATCCATCGAAAGAAAGCCTGGACAAGGTCGTCCAAGAGCCACGACGGCCAGAGAAGATCTTCATTTATCCATTTTAGCGAGGCGTAACAGAAGGGCTACAGCTTCTCAGCTCTCTCGGGGCTTGTATGCAGCCACTGGAACCCATGTAACAAGGGATTAAAATTTCCAAAGACTGATGCAAGGAAGTTTCCAAAAGACTGATTGAAAGAGTGTTGTTTGCCAGAAGACCGGCTGTTTGCGTCCCGCTCACGTCTACGAACAGGAGAGTCCGATTAGCATGGTGGAGGGAGTATAGTGATTGGAGTATGGAGCAATGGGCGACCGTTCTGTTCACCGACGAGTCCCGTCTTAGCCTAAACACCGATTCTCGCCTTACTTTCATATGGAGAGAGCCAGGGACCCGCTACCTACCCTCCAATGTCAGCGAAATCGACAATTATGGTGGTGGCGGTGTAATGGTCTGGGCAGGCATCCTGTTGGATGGCCGTACACCTCTCCCCATCTTTGACAGAGGCTCTGTGACTGGTATGAAGTATAGGGATGAGGTCTTGGAGCTCTATATTCGCCTTTTCCGGGTTGCAGTGGGCCCCGAGTTCATCTTAATGGACGATAACGCGAGGCCCCATAGAGCTTTTCTGGTCGACGAATTTCTCGAGAGTGAGGATATTCCCTGGATGGATTGTCCAGCCAGGTCTCCAGAACTCAATCCTGTAGAGCATGTTTGGGACGCCTCTGGGGAGGGCAATTGAAACTCGCAATTCCCCTCCGAGAACCATCGAGGAACTGAAAACAGCGTTGGTGAATGAGTGGGACCAATTGCCACAGGCACTGATAAACTGCCTTATTTTCAGTATGACATAACGCTGCGAGATGTGTATAGCTGTAAGAGGGGATTATACCCCCTATTAACCCATTTCTTTTGTGTATTCTGCAACCGCTGTTTCCCATGAGTGTTGCGCACAAACATGTGTGTCTATTACAACTGTTGGATGTTTATTTTGTTTGTATTATATCAACCTATGTTCACACCAGATATTTTATTAAAATCTGTCCAGTAGTTCTGGAGATCGCAGATAAAATTTGAAAATTCTCTTAATTTCTTACATCAGTGTAGATGCTGCTACGATTCCATTGAGACTTTTACTTCTTTTAGAAGAGCTAGTGATGTGTGACACAATGTGCTTATGCATTTATGTAAACTCTATCACTATAATACGAAAACTACATCAAATAAAAAATTTCTTTCTAAATAATTTACTTTTCACTGTTATCAAATAATTTAGCTGCAAAAGTGAATTAAATATTTTTTTTATATTTCTGTCCCCCTTCTCTTTTATTGTATCGTTCTTCGTTCAGTATTCTGGCATCTAGGTTGATATGTACTCTTCTTTGCGTTTTAATTTTCACTTGTTTGTGTATTCATACTCTTTTTTTTTTATTTCACGGAGAAATTCACGTACTTTACACATTAAAGTAAGCAAAAAAGGAAAGGTTAATTTGCAGCAAAACTACTTTAACCCCGCTATTCAGTCTTAAGCCTGAATTCATAATTTAAAATGCGGTGCATCTATTTTAGATTTGCTTGCGATTTTTTTCTACTTTATCTTTAGGTCAAAATTTAATAAAGTTATGGTTAAGATTTTCCATATTTATTTAGTTTTTATTAAAATTTTACAATTCACACACACACACACACACACACTGCTTACAAATTAGGAGAACATACGACCTTAACGAAAATATGCAAATCCATTTCTCAAAAAAAAAAAAAAAAAAAAAAAAAAAAATTAAGAGCATGAGCAAAGAAGTGAAGAAAATTGTGCGAGACTGTCATGCCATGGACATAAACTGGAGAGGATTCGTGTAACAAAGTGCAGAAAAAAAAGACGCAAAAATTGTATGAGATGGAAAGAACATACTCAAAGATGCTTCAAGGCAACAATAGGATCACATGACAAAATATTGTTTGAAAATGACGCAAGATGTTTTATAGGGCGTGGGATCCCTAGAACAGGTAAGACTGCTGTACACCTGTTTTGTATGGATTCGATGAGGTTATCAAAATGCAAAATAATAAAATATTAATATATAATAGAGATTTTGAAAGAAAAGTACAGATAAAATATAATAAATACTATTGAATGAGCAACAGAATGGATAAGATATAGAATACATGTAAAATTAGTGTCATACAGAAAGATGGCAAAAGGTTGACAAAATTTAAATTCTTCAAAATTAATTTAATAGTCATAAAGTAAGCAATCAAGCTATAAAATAATCTGATGTCCATTGAAAATAAAGAGAAAAATTATAATGAAGCAAAAAAGAGAAAAAAAAAAAAAAAATGAAAATCAACGTATTAGAAATACGTAAAATAGTGGAATATAACATAATAAAATTGTAATAGAATTCAAATTGTTAAACATGATTTTTTTTAGAACTACTAGCCCAACTGTCCCCTTTAAGTATGTTACATAAAAAACGTTTTTAAACCGAATAATCAAACTGGACACTGAAATCGAAGAACAAGAAAAATAGGATTTCAAAAAAAGAAAAATATCTTAGTCATTCTATAAATAATTAAGTGATTTCCTCAAGAGATATATCATTTAAAAACAAAACATACTTATTAAGTAAAAGAGTTGAAAAGATTTAATAATCATAAGATGAAAAAAGAAAACTTCTACAGCGCGAGAGGGATTGCCGACTGAAAGGGGAGTGTGTCATTCTCGCGCTAAGTCAAAAGAAAAGAAACATATTGTTAACGTTCTCTACGATCTCAAGTTCAAACTGAATGAAAAACTGCAGCGAAAAGCATTTATTTTGTGAAAATAAAATTCTTAAATTATTAAGAAAAAAAGAAAAAAATTTAGAAAAAATAATTAAGAAGGAAAATAAAAACAATTTAAAGGAAAATAAAGAACTAATTAAAAAAAAAATATAAGAAATATTTTTTAAATGAAGGGAAAAAAAATTATATTTCTGATAAAAAGTCACTGAATTTATTTTATGTTTATTGTAACAGAAAGATTAATAGAGTTAAAAGAGCTATTTCTTATGTGAAAAGTTTATATTGTAATTTAATTTAAAGCGAAAACGTATTATTTTTATTAATAAAAAGTATAAACAAATAGTAATAGTCTGACCAATACATATTCGCATTGTTATGAATATAATAATTGTACAATGTTTAGAAATACTGATGATCTGATATTTTTATTAAATAATAATAATAAAGAAGACAAACCTTTCTTTTTTTTTTATCCAGGTTATTTAAAATTATTGCTAACTGATACTAATGCTCTTGAATCTAAATACATAAATATTTGTCAGAAAGTGAAAAAAAAATTTACTGTAATACTTTTGGTCAGAGGCATAACTTTCTCTCTTTCTGATTCACAAGGTACCTTATTGGAAGAGCTACACAAGCCTATCTATTTTTAAAACCGTTATATATATATAATTATATTTTACGTAGCAATACTTGTGTGTTAATAAGTCATATTTATAAAGATTTAGATAAATTTAACAAAATATATTTATTTGATGTCTTAATTTTTTTTAACTATAATAATCATGAAATAGATAAAGGGCCTTTGGTATGAATTCGAAATATAATTCTTTTTCTTTTTTGAAAAAAATATATTTTAAACATTTCTTAAATTAGTCCTCCCCCCTTTTTCACTGTTTTCTCCTTCATAATTGAATTTTTTTCCTGCATTTTTCTCGTTCTTTTTAAGAATTTGATTCTTATAATAAATGCTTTGAACTTCAGTTTTTCATTTAGTTTGAGGTTAAAAAGGGCGTTAAAGATTTTTCCTGTTTTTTTTATTCACTTGGCGCGAGAGTCGATGCTTTTATTTCAGTAGTAGTTTTCTATGTAAGTTTCCTTTTTTTTTCTTAATCTTTTCAGTTCTTTTATATAAAATTTATGTTTTTAAATGATATACCTCTTAATTATTTATAAAATAAAAAGGATATTTTTTTGACTTCTTTTTTTTTCTTGTTCTTTGATTTCATTGTTCAGTTTGATTATTTGATTGATAATCATTTTATATAACATATGCATAATGCGAACAGTTGGACCTGTAATTCTGGAAAGATCCTGCAGAATAGTTCGAAGCTTGTTACAATTTTATTTTATGTCATATTTCATTATTTTACGTTTTTCCAATGCTTTGACTCATTTCCCCCCCTTTTTTTTTGTTCCATTAGGACTTTTCTCTTTACTTTTTGTGGCTATCCTATTATTATTTTTTTTGGTTTAATTATTTGCTTTATTAATAGTATATTTAATTTTCAAAGAATTTTAGTTCTGTAAATTTTTTATCATCTTTTTACTAGCACTGATTTTAATGGAATTCAGTACCTTGTTAGTACTGTCGTTTACTCAATAGTATTAATATCTTTTATCCTTACTTTTCTTTTAATATTTATATCATCTAAGCATACAATTGTTTTATTATTTTTTTTATCTAATGTTTTACAGTATATTATATTTTTAAAACTATAATTATTATTTTCCACTTTTTGAATTAAAAATTTGACTAGCTTCATTTTTTTAAAATTCTTATTTTTGTATTGCATCATTATTTTTAGGGTTGTTTTTATATATATATATATATATATATATATATATATATATATATATATATATATATATATATATATATATATATGCGTAACGAAAGCGACGTGTTTGTGGATATGAAGTTGAAAAATCCAATGAGTGAGTTGCTTAGAAGCTACCAGTTTTTATACTGGATCAATTTATTCACAATATAGTGCAATATGTAAATGTCATCTTTTGAATTTCCCCCATTAATTACTTTGGGTTAATTTTATCAGTGAATCAATTTTCGAGCTCCTTTTTCAGGTTCCGATCTCATTGCATGAAACTTCAGCACAGTTTAAGGATCCAAGAAGGTTTAGGAACGTTGTTTTCGGAGGCTCATTCTTCGCGGCTGGTTTATTTAAATATCAACTTCAAAAACTCGTTCCAGTCGTTCTCGGATACTGTCAGAGAAGTGTCGAGTGAATGACAGTTTCTTTCGAAGAATAAATGAGTCAGACAAAGATTAAAGGTATTTTTCTTTTTAATATGTTTAAAACAAGAAATGTACATCTCATTCTTTCTTTTATACACTATACACTCAATAGGCTGATAATTAACAATATTATCTAAAGCACCTATATTTAAAAAGTAATAGTTCCTCGACCTGTGTTAGAACTCCAATGAATTTCCAATGGGCTCTTTGGTTATCCTTCATCCCGAATTAAACGCTGCAGGTGACTCAGAAAATAACATTACCATAAAATATATTACACCTTTCAAACTATAAACAATGGATTTCCAATTTCAATGCACTCAAACATGCAGTTTTCGTTCGTTTTTTTTTATAGAATTTTTGTCAAATCTATAGAAACGCCTTCGGATTTAGTAAATTTCAGAATGTTATTATGCAACCTTAAGTGAATATATATATCTTTGACTAGAAAACAATAAAAAAAGAAGCAGAGGACGTGAGAGGGAGAAGAAACTGTAGAATTTGTCGGTCGGGGAAATCCCCTCAGGTAAGACACTGTATTATTCGTGAGTGAAAGACTTTATGGCAGTTGACAGGATCAGTTGGAATTGCAACTCCACTCTGCGTACGATAAACCACGATTTTAAATGCCATCATTAACTACACCGTTAAACTTTTCCTATAGTCAAAGAGTATTCGGGTTGGAATTAGTTAGTATTCAAAAAACGATTGGTAATATCTACGATGAATTGATTTAATTTTCGGATGAAAGGTGTTTTCTATTCGAATTCCCGGTAACAAGGAATCCGTTCTTTTTTTTCTCTTTCTTTTTTAAATGGCAGGTTCTGATCACCACAGTTAACCGTTAATCACCCGTGGTGAGGTAGTGAATAGTTCTTTTTTATCTATCATTTAACTTGTATAGCTGCCTTTTAAGATTTAAAAAACCTGTACGACTTTTCTACAGTTTAAAAATGGAATAATTCTTCTGGGAACTGAATGCTTGTTAAGTGAGTTATGTGCATTAAATCTACACCATTAAATCAGATAATTTTATTAGAATATTACGTGTAAAATATATCACCACATGCTGGAGTTTATGCTTAAATTAGAATTTTTTTTGGAATCAAGTTAGCGCCAAGTATTTTGTAAGCTGACATTTCTAGATTTAATTACGAAAAGAAAGCATCTGGTAACAATACTTCGGGAAAATAGAGCAACACTACAGCATTTTTAAAACTTTTTTTTTTTTTTTACATAGCACTATTTAACAATACACCAACAAATAAATACAAATATTTTTTTTTTCAATATACTTCTATATTTTAAAGAAAAATCTGCCTATACAAACATATTACGAATATTTTGAGCAATAAATATGTCCTTCAATCACAACGATACTCTTTTTTTCGAAAACTTTATAAATATCTAAATTATTAATCAATTAGGACTTTATACAAGTTCATTTTCTTCTTTTTTTTGGCTAACTTTCTCCAATTAGGATGCTTTTGTCATCCCCACCTCCACAGGGTTCAAAGAATCATTATACGGAGGAACCCATCGCCACTCTCCTTAAAATTGAAAATACAGTCGGCACCCCCTTAACTCGCGGTAATCGGGGTCCATAGTAATTAAGCCGCGAGTTTCAATATAAATTGAGCGATTTTATAAATTCCAACATCGACGTGATTTCTTTACGTTTACGCTCTTTCGATATCATTGTTAATTATTTATGTAAGAAAAAAATCTTTATAACTCTTAAGATTTAACCCATAAAAATGATTCAGTGTATAGCTAATCTCACTGATTAAGAGATCTTGAAAACAATCACTTGAAAAAAAAAAATTCCAGACTGGAGCATTTAATTCTTCAAGAAATGGTGACTCGTATCCAACAATCATATACAAAACTAAAAAAAAGATTTAAAAAAAATGTATTCAAAGGGTCGACCCTCTCTTAGTACCAAACTTTCAAAGAATGCGTCTCGAGAATAATCTTTTGTTCATTTACGTTTCGTCGAATATTAATCTTCTCTCTCCTTGTGATAAAAGTAACCGTCTGCACCTCACGATCAGAAGAATTGCAGGTTCTGTTTTCGTAAAGGATTCATACGTAACCCCTTGGCCTCTGCTTTGCTCGATCGCTTTTCTTTCTCATGTTTCTAATTTTTCTCATTCGGTGTATATGTTTGCTATTGCAAATGGAACTCCATGAAAAAAAAAGTCATAATGTTTGCCTTTAACACGAAGTTCTGACGTCACCCGAAAAGCGATGAATCTGCACCTCTACAAAAAGAGAGCCATGGGGAAATCGTGAGTCAACGGGGTCCGACTGTAGTATCCTTTTGATAGTAAAATATTCGAAGAAACCTTGTTTTCTATTCTATTAGAGTGATTAAGAGCCTTAATTTTCTATTAGCTGCAAAAATTAAGAAATGACAAATATGAATGGAATGAATTAAACTAAAGTTATACTAAACAGGTAACATTACAAATACAGTGATAGAGCATTAAAAAAATCTTTTATTCTTAAATTTTTATTTTTGTAGATCCTAGGAATGTGCACATTTATGATGTGTTTTTGTATTTTGTTACATTTGTATAACTTTATTTACTTCTCCGAGCACTTAGTTAAGCTCTACGACCTGGCTTACTGTTCTCCGCCTCCGGTCGGAACACTTGCTTGCTTGTACCAGTAGTTCGCACTGAATATGAACAAAATATCTTCTGCAGACTCGAATTCGAATGGATTCATTATTTAGTGTCAAGGACAACAAAGGCTCCCAAGGTTTCGAATTCGCACCTGTTTATTTTTATTCCTGCACTTTTAAACTTTGAGAAGGGTCATTTAACTTATTCTTAGGGTTTCGAACGAAAGCTCTTGTGGCTCCTGTTCCATCTAGACTGCCGGCTCATCTGCACAGCGGTTAGCGAGAATCGTGAAACGCCACGCTTTATTGTAAGGAATGGAGGTTAATTATATTGACAGTCTTCTAAATTTTGCATATCATTTTTAATGAGAAAACTGTAAAAATTAATTATTTGTAAAAAGAGTTTATTAAGTATTGAGATTGAAGTATCCCATTCGGAAATGTCTAAAGTTGTTCCTGTTTTGTAGTGATTACTATGTAGATATTTTTCCCTTCATTTTCTTAGTTTAAATATTTGTAACTTAGTCAAGCTTAAAGATCACTTAAATAAATCGATTCGATGTTTTAAGCAATAGTTATTTATTATAAAGGAAATAAAAAAGTATTGGATTTTTTTTTTTGATTTTACAGAGATTTTTATGTCGCATGAACCTTGTCACCAGATTCGTAAGCAAAGCAATAACACAAATTCGAGGATTCTTGGCAAGAATAGTAGAACTGACTGTCGGGTAAGAACAGTAAACCAGACTTTTGTAATTAATAGGTTGTTCTTTCTGTCAATTTTTCGTTGAAATACGACAGTTTTCTATCAGATGTGCCTCCCAAATTAATTCCATCTTTTCCACTTCTGCAACTATTTTGAGGAGAAAGGGGCTGTGGCTGGTATTGGCGCCATTTTGAGGAATATTGAATCACACTTGCCATCAGACCCTCTGAAGAGTTATTTAAAAAAGAACGAAGTAGAAACAAAAGTGAAGTGAAATGAGAGCGAAACTTGTTTGTTCGAAAAATTTATTTGATGCAATTGCCTTTATTATGTATAAATATGGATTTCATAAAAAATCTTGAGCTTTGAACATCTTATGTGTTTATATTAATTCCATTCAATCTTTTATAAATTTGAGCGTTTTTCAAACACTGGACGATTTTTTCCCACATCATCAATAACTACATTTTCACTTATGTATAAATTTAATTGATCGAACTACGTTTAATATCTGTGCTACAAATTTATCTACTTAATCGACTTTCGATATACGTCTTGAACCTGTAACTTATATTTACTTTTTCCCACGAATTATCCACCTACAAAAATTTTAATCGTTTCTGGTAATTCATTTCAACTAATTTTTTAAACGGTTAATAGATTACTCTACCTCAGATGGAGGAAATGAAATGTTTGAGAAAGAATATTTTTTGCTTCACAACTGCATCGCCGAATAATAATCAATTAGTTGTTCCTTTGACGAACCTTCTTTACGTCGTAATTCGGATAAAGAAATATCAATGCTTCGTCCTGCATTAAAAAATAACTGCTTCTAGTAATGCGAAATAGGAGCGCCCGAAAGGATGTATTTTAGTGGCTACTTCAATGTAGGCTTTAATCTTTTAATCGTCCGAGTAAATGAAACAACTAAACACTTTTAAGTAGGTTCCTTCTTTGCCTGAAGTTACTGTACTGACTCCCTTTAGAATTCGGTACTTAACCCTTGCTCCAATAATCGAGCTCTTTTACTCAGGAAAATTATTGTAATGAAAATTATTTTTCTTTTCAAAGGAATAATGTAGGCTATCAATATAAAACAGCACATTTTTTTGTAGTTATTTCGCGTGTTTAACACTTTATTTGAGTGTACTGTTTTATACAATAATATACAGCTTTTGGTGTTTAACGGGACTATTGTGGAATAAATATTATATCTAAGACTCCTTGTTTTTGTGATCTTTTCAAATCATTGGCAGAGCTTATATATTTTGTGTGGGCCTAATAACGATCTTTCTATGAAACTATAAAAGTAATTTTTTTCGTCATAAAGATTTTTTCTCTCTTAGTTGAATAGGGACATCATTTGGGAGATATATTTGCATTACCCAATAGGGTTCCAAATATTTTATGCAAAGGACACTTATGCAAAAAGTGAACCAAAAATATTTTTTTCTTTATGCAATACGAAGTAAGAAATAATCTTTTTATATGAAAAAAAAACATTAGTTCTATTACTAAGCTCTATAACTTTTTCAGAGAAAACATAGAGTAACATCCATAAGAAAGTTGGTTCATTAATTTTTTGTGCATTGTTTTATGCATGAGGAGTTAAATCCTTTTGTATATTTGTGGAATATTATTTTTTAAAAATGGCACCTACATGTAAATATATCTGCAAAATCATGTCCATATTCAACGATAGGGGAAAAAAATCTATTTTGACAAGGAAATTATTTTTATAGTTCTATGGAATGATCAAAATTTCATTATTAAGCAAACATCTCTACGAATAACTGAAAGAGATACAAAAACAAGGAGTCGGTATTTTCTCCCTCATGCAAGTTATTTTGCACGCGTTTTCGGTAATTCGGAGGATATCTGCCGGAGAGAGAGAGCTGGATTCTTATATATTCTCGTATCCTATCGTTAATTAAAAATTGATTAAAAAGTGTAATACGATTACACTAAAAGAATTAGTTTCTAAATCAGAATGATAGTATTCTGTCCTGGAATTATGCCGTGAACTCGATTTAAGGATACATCGAAAAAAAAAAAAATGGGAATCGATTCGTTTTCAAAAATTGAATGAAATTACTTCTCTGAAAAACTTTTGGATCAATAGAAGGACATTCTATTTCTGGGAAGAAAAGCTGAAACATAGTAGAAAGCTCTTAATCACTTGTTTTCTGTGTCAATATTTTGTTTGTCAAGCAGTGCAAATCTGAAAAAATTATTTTTCTAATCGTTTGATTAAGTCACAAAACTTTAGATTTTGTTTACTACGAAATAAACGTTTCGTGGAACGCTATTGAGCAAATTTAGTCAGTACCTCGAATGTTTTTGTACAAGTGAATCAGAATATTAATTTGGAAACAAAATTGAATGAGATAATGTTAGCTGTTATCATTAATTAATTTTTTTTAGTGGTTTGTATTTTAAATTTACAGGAACTTATTTAAGGAATAAAAATAACCTTTGCATGTATATAAAATTGGTATCACTGTAATATCTACTAAATGAACAGTTTTATTATACCTTTCACTCTAAACGAAAAATAATTAGATCTAAGTTGCAAAATAATGCATGGAGGATAATTTTAATTAAAATATTTTATTGTTCTAAAATTATTAATACTTTTGGATTTTTATTCGATGATTTTCGGGAGTATATTTTATCGTCATGAATGAGTCAAATGAAATAATTTTTTTTGGAATTCTCTATCTGGGATCGAAGTTTAAAGATAGGAAATTGATTCGTGTAGCGTTATAATATTTGAGCATTCTGATTGGTATGTAGATGTCACGTGACTTTATTACGGAAGCTGAACAAAGCAGTATTGTAATAATGTTAAAAATAATCGAGCAAACTAAACGGTAAAGCTTTTTAAAAATCTTGAAATTCAATAAGGTATTGTAATTTAGGAAAGCGTTCTTTGCTTTTGTTAACAGAACAACGAGGAAAAAAAAAAAAAAAAAAAAAACGCATTAAGCACTATTTTCAGCCGTTTCGTTCAGTCTTCCTTTCAGTCGCGAAATATCCGCAGACGATCAAGAACACTCCATTATTAAGTAGTTCTAAAGCATAATTTTCTTTTTGTCTCAATCACAGCTGCAACATTAAGCAGAAGTTTCGCTTTTCTGATGCGTTTAAATTTTTTTTTTGTCGTTTTATTATCGTTTTATGACGTCAGTATTAATTCCAATTCCTTAAAAAAGAGTGACGTCACAGTTATATTACAAAATATTTTCGAAATCCGCTAATGTTAAAGCCGTAAAGAGACGAGCTGTTTCTAAAATTAACTTCGCTTTCAGTTTAAGAGGGTATAAAGGAAAGAGTGGCATGTAATAGTTCTGGAATAGAGTATTAATGTTTTTTTTTTCTCTCTCAGCTTTTACGCTGAATGTATTTGAAAACATGCAGAAATAGGGTCTGCTCGCTCGAATTTAAATTTTGAAGTCTTTTTCATTGTCTTAACTCCTCACAGAGAAATGAAGTTGATTAACTCTACTGGTAACAAAAGTTGCATCGAGGGAAATAAAAGTCGTAAACAGAGCGAAACAAAAGAAGTTTGTGACAGCTTCACCTTACAGTTATCGTCGGAATAATTTAAACAAAATTCCAATATTATTAAATTCAGTTCATATGAAATTTATTGTCGAAACTGGCGTTCTCTAAAATGACAGAACAACGATGCAAAAATTATTAAATAATTATTTAATTAAAAGAAAACCTAAGTAATAAAACATAATAAAAATTTTATCGACATAATAAAAAATTCTATCGAAATAATTACATTTCGATTGAATATATGTATTTTTAATCAGGTGGAATATAATAAATATTCAACGCAGTTTTGAGAAAAAAATTGAAAACATTATATTTTTTTATCTAGAAGAATTTGAAAAATTTCTTTTCAAAAATCATATGGAAGAGTACGAAATGTGTAAGTTATCCTGTAAGTATGTGTCACAATTAATATATAAAACCAAAGAAAGAAAATATAAGAAATATTCACATTACAAAATTACCGTTTATTTATACTTCACTAATTGTATTACCTCTGCCTATAACTTCCTTGCACAATAAAATTTCACTCAAATTATTCTACAATTTATTGGTAAAAAGTTAAATAAAAATGAAAGTAAATTTTTAAAAATCCAATAAATTTTGTGCTTATGTTTCGATATAATCGTTATTTTGTGTTTCTAATGTTCTAAAATTGAATCATTCATTTCAAAAGCCGCGTTAGTCATGCAATCGGAGCTTTTCAGGAAAAAATAAAAACTGTGTAATATCCATGGAAACAAAATTTCAAAGACCTTTTTGTGCTGAATGGGGTGTTTTAAGTTTACAAACAATTTAGAATTTTCATTATTTAAGTATAATATGTAAATTAAAAAAAAAACCCACCTGAAAATTGTCTTTGATTTAAGTAGTTTTAACAAGAAACAGAATTAAGGGGTATTTAAATTAAACAAAACAATTACATAAATCGTACTTTGAAACTAATAAAATTTAATATTCTCATGTTTTTCTAACATTACAGTACAAGACCAAATTTTGCATTATTCTCATCTGGAGTATCTTCAACTTCTGTAGTTGGTTACCGAAATGTGTTTCGATAGAATGGCATATGCTTTTCTGGAATGCTATCCCGAACTCTCCTAATTTTTAAATTTGACCTTACTTAAAACGTCTGAATTCTTACCGTCAAATGAAGCTTTCGATTCTTAGGTTTTGGTTCATGGAAGGCGACACAAGGGTTGAAAAAGTTTTTTCATCAACATAAATGACTCTTTAACTACATTTTTTCTTGAATAGGAAGGAATGTAGCAGCTTACGTGGTTTTAACCCAAATTATGGGTTTACTTTTAAGGGTATGTTCGCGGCAAAAAAAAGTATGTTTGAATACGAACTCGACTTATGCGGTTTTTGAAATGACTCATTCAATTATTCCAAGTTTTGGAACGCTAAAACTGTTCCTAAACCCTTTTAAGTTACCTTCGTTACACGCATTTTACAAATAAAATGGATTCTGATTCCGCGATCACTGTAAAGCAAAGCAAGCGTACCCTGTTCGCACTGGAGGATTCTTCATTTTAAAAATACTTATATTGCTTTAATGGATCGAGAGGAACACTATGAATTCTAAAAATAATGTTCTGCGAACATTATTTTCAGTCTCGATAGAGAGACGAAAACAAGGCTTTTTGAAGAAAACCGTGCGAACAAGGTAAAATTTTGATTGAGGAGAACTGCTTCTTTTGCCACCAGTACACTTCCTACACCTCAAAACGACGGCGAGAGATAATGGCAAAGTGCAGACTTTAAACCGCTAATGAAGTAGCAAGAAAACAGATCTGTACGCTATTAAAAAGGCTACGCTATATTTTTAAATAACTTTTCTCTATCGTTTTATATTGTAGTTAATATCCATAAATACATCAGAAACAACAACCGGTCGCTCTGAGAAGATAGTTGCAGTAGCAGGAAAGGGGGCACTTATTTACTGCAAATTGAGCTCAGTGACTTCTAGTTTCTCGAACAACAGCTGTTCTGGTGCAGTTACTCACAGATCACAGGCTTTCTCCCTACACAAAAGTCGCTGGCATTGCTATCGCAGATCGGATAGTCTTCAGCAACCTATGGCAAACGCCTCTTCCTCGTTGCTTTGACGGACAGGGCGATCCTTCAAATCTGAGTTTTGGAATTTGACCAGAGAACTCCCGCCAAAAACGTTCTGAATGCTCATCGATTCGCACGAATTCCGCTTAATGCACAAAATGACTACTTTCGCGTATATTCTCACCGATCATCAATATGTAGAGCTATTTTATTCTAAAAAATCCACTTGCTATGGATTTTAAGAATGATCCCTCATGCCCATCTACCATTTAACAACCTTTACAAGAGTTTTATAATCTTTCAACCGAATGATTACTGAGATTTCAATCATTGCGAAATCAATATGTATTTTTAAAGAGAAAATCTTTACTACAAGAACGTTTTGCGAGTTATCGTCCACCCTCCATCAAATGCCGCGTTCTAGTACCATTTATTTAATTAAATATTTTTTTGGCAGTGTTCTGACAAGTGATTGTTCGTTCTAGATACGCCGTTTTTGTTCAAGATTGTGAAGAGATCGCCCTGTCCGCCCTCATGAGGGCCAGTTACAATTTTCCCTAAAATTACAAAGGCATTGGTGACTGACGTTAACATTCCAAGGGAGGCTTGGCGAGCCCTGAGGAGGTGCAGTGGTCCTTCTTGTAGAGGGGAGCGTTGCTGTCGTAATATTGCTGCTGGTGGTGATGGTGGTCACGTCCTTTCACTGGATGGGGGAGGGTGGCCGACCTGTCCCCTTCCCCCCTCAGCTTCCAGACGGGCGATCCGGCCTTATCGTGGGCCGCCTGCACGTACACCAGTCCCCCTTTACCGATGGAATTGGAGGCCCTGCCCCGGTGAGGGTGTTCCGAGTCCGATCTCTCTGAGGCGTCCATGTCGTCCATACCGTCCGTCACCGTCTTGCTGCGAGGCGTGTGGAAGTTCTGCTGGTCGAGGTTGTCGTAGGTCTCGGCCGTCACCTCCTGCTGATCCATGTTGCCCGCCGAGTGCCTCTGCGCCGTCTTGGGCCTCTTCTTGCCGCTCAGGGTGCGGGCCATGCTGGTGGGATTGCTGGATTCGCCGGACCGCCTCATGGTGGCGCTGCCGCCGCCCGACTTGTCCTTCGAGATGGGCTTGTTCACAGGCACTGTCATGTTACGCACGCTCTCGCGAATGATTTGCCGGATGGTGCGAAGGAAGGCGTTCCGGAATTCGCTGGTGCTGGAAACAGAAAAAAGAATGGAGTGCTGGGACAAATAGAGAGCAATGCGTCTTGGACAAGTAAGTTATTCACGAGCTTAGAAAGGAGGAAACATCTTACCTGTTGGATAGCTGATAGATCTTCTCGGACCTCCTCTGAAGCTGCGACCTGAGGTGAATGAGCTCCCAGAGGAAGTGGGAGTCTCCCTCCTTGACACACCCCGCCCGGACCTGCACCTCCGTCACGGGGATGAGCACCTGGTAACGGATGATTTCCACCTCCGCGGAGCCCGCCTTGCTGGAACCACCCTGCAACACAATAGATGTCATGAGCAGAAATGATTCAAACTGATTCATATTAACGAACGGGTTGGTTAATATCAGTGACAGGAGGGCTAGTAAGAAGCGACATTTGCTTAATGACTTTGGAATTTGGTAAGTAGGTCGAAAATCAACAAAACGAGATGTTTTTGCAGGTAATGGATTAGCGTGATTAAATCAACAGCGTCAAAAACGAAGTTCATCTGAAAATTATTTTTTCCAAATGGAAAATTAATTGTTTATTAATGTCGCAAAAGCCACACGAGGGTAGGATATCATTTTTTGAACCTCGGTCAAGTGACGAGTATGACACCTAAGTTGACACCTCCCTCTCCAAATTTCCATATCACGACAACAGAATGACGTAGAGCCTTGACAGATTCACGTTCCACCACACGGCGGGTGTTTAGGGGCATCAAGCCTCGAACCCACGATTCGACGGAAACGACCGCGAGTTCCTTCCACTAGGGGGCCACAGGAAAAGGGAGAAAAGTATAAAAAATGAAGTACTCAATACTAGTATAAAAAGTATCGATACTAAGTTTCATACAAAGGCCATGAGGATCGACAGTTATCAGCAGAAAGCTCACTACATTTTTTTTTTCAGAAATTTTTCTCAATAGCAAGAAAACAATCACGATTACTAGAAAGTACTTGAAATATAAATCCATTCAAAGTGATTTTAAAGAACGTTCTGGGTGAATTTCACAGGAAGGAGTCGGAGAGTTCATGTCACGTTCTCGCTAACACGCGGTCACTAAGCCGCGAGTTACCGTATTTATATCAAAGGAGCAGTAATATAAATTCTAACATCGTTCTGAATATTCTGCGTGAATCCAAACACTTAAATCTAAAAAAAGATAAAAAGTATTCAAAGGGTCGAAAAGTATTTAAAGGGCTGTCTTAGCCTCAAACTTTTTAAGGGATGTGTCTGAAAGACAATATTTTGTTCACATCTCCGCGCATAGTCTTATTTTAATCTTCTCTCTTTTGTGACGAACTTTGCAATCAGGGGGACTCGCGAGTTCCAGTTTTGCAAAAGATTTCTACTCTACTCCCACGCTTTTGTTTTGCTCGTTTTTAGGCGCCTCACCACAAGGACATCTGAGGAATTGTGGAATAGCATCTCCTTGTTTCTGCGACATAATACCTTTTCAGATTATTAGCAGAGCTTCGATTTTTTTCGTGTGTGTCTGATAATGATATTTAAATCATTTTATAGAACTATAAAAGTAATTTTTTTTTTGTTAAAAAGGTTTCTCACCTCTCTTAGTTGAATAGGGTCATCGTTTGTGAGATACATTTGAATTTAGGTACTATTTCAAGGAAAACTATTGCACAATAGGGTTCAAAATTTTTTATGCTTTTGTAAAGGGTATTTATGCACATAGTGAACGAAAAAAAAGGTATTCACTGGTTTTAATTAGGCACCTTGGCCCCCTCCTGGGCGATTGAATCCCATATGACTATAGAAAATAATAATAATAAGAAGAAAACACTATGCAAATAACAGCCTCCTCCCGGACTCACCATGAGCTTCTTCTTCTGCCTGATTCGCTCCTTGCAGAGGAAGACGACGGCCGCCTTGAAGACGAAGCACATGGCGTGCAGCTCCAGGCCCTTCTTGATCTTGCCCAGGAACTCGGAGATGTTCAGCCACTCCACGCCGCCGTAGTACAACAGCTCTCCGGGACTGAGGTCTACGTGCTGCGGTACGAGAAACACATTGACAGAGTCGAATCACAAGAGTCTCTGTGTAGTGTCTTTTTGTTAGAAGACAGATTACAGAAAACTATGAAAATAATTTTGCTGTGAAGAGAAAAAGTTAGCGTAGAACTTTTATTTGGAACACTGTACTTTGGAAAGTAGTCAAATTTTAACATGTATGACAGCGAGAGACGATCGTGTTATTGAGTTTCAATGCCTCTGAAGCCTTCCCAATGAATGCCAGAATTATTCAATGGCTGATCTATTTTGCGTCATAAAATCAGATGTTTCAAGTACAAGTTATGAAATAAGAACATTTCTTTATGCCAACTTTTGTTAAAGAATATTTGAGAGGAGCGTCGGTGGTATCTTAATCAACGCAATATATTTATTTTGATTCTTATGCACCATGACCGATTGTATTACCTTTATTCCTCAAAAGAATCAATAGCCTATTTTGTGTTTTAAGTAGGTTAAACTATTCGTTTCTCATAATTTATATGGAATATATAAACAATATTCAATGTTTTAAGAACAGAAAAAATTTCTTTAATTCACTTTTAACTTAATTACCGGATTGTCTGCTTCAAAAAATTATTCTTTCGTCACAATTTAGTTCTATTAATCATAGAAAGGGGACTTTCTGAGCAGAAAAGTCGTGAATTATAAAATAATTGTAAATAAATCAAACGGTCAGGAAAGGGAATTCGAATTGCTTGATTGCATCGAGAATGAAACTATCTTAAATTGTTTACTTTTATAAAAATATTGAGATGAATTAGGTTTTATCCGGTTGTCAAAGAAGTAAGAAGATAATACAGTACTTAAACTCGATTTCATGTTTAATTAAAATTTTCTAGATACATTGAAATATTTTTAAGAATGAAAAGAGTGACAAATATTTTTTGAAGTAAAGAGTCATCAGATACGGACCTGCCTAGAGCTCTTGTAGTGCTGTCTGGAGAGATGGTCGAAAATGGCGCCATACTCTTCGTGGATCCTCTGCATCTCGTTGATGTGCTCCGCCACCCGCTCCATGCCTTTCAGAGCCTCTGCAAAAACACCCTCACTGTCAGCACCCCTCTTTTAAATATTGATATTCATTTTATCCAGTTCACATACAAACACGCAGAGAATAGCATTGATAGTGGATAAAAGTTGCATTGGATTAAATCTTTTACTCAGGAGGCACGACTCGGTGGCGAGGAAACGGCCGAGTTGGCTTATCCAGTCTGCTGCATCAGGACATGGTTCTTAGATCTGATAGTTATATTGTAATTAAGGCTACTTAGGTACTCATGCAGAATTTTTAGGCAATTGGACAAGAGGAATTGGTTCAGAATACAGTTGTAAGATTTTACCTAAATAAATAGACTTTTATGAAGTTAAGTAACAGTTTGTCACAAATATTTTATTCAAAATAAGAAAATAAATTTCACTTTTTAAATTTTGAAATGGACCTGCCAGCCGCGATCCACTGTTGGCGCACAACAAATGCAGTCAATGGGTCCATTTCGATTTTTGAATTATTGCCCTTGAACAATTCATAAACGTGACGATGATATTTAATTTCTTCCACACTTTTGCTATTTAGAAGAACGATGAGGCGTTGATACAAATGATTTTACACTTTGACAAAGTTTCACGAGAACCTAAATTTGTAAAGTCATGTTGATTTTTTTTATCATTCGTCGAATATATAGGAATGTTAAAGTAAATGTTTGTTTTGTTTGATTTTAAAACTCTTCAATTCCTTTGCAGTTTTACCCCAGTAGCTTGTTATTTATTCGTTTTAAAGCATTAAATTATGAGTAATTTAATTTTAAGCGCACACATTGTATTACTGATATTATTCTTTATTGCTATAAGGGACGAAAAATGTAGTGTTCGCACCGGATGGCAGAACCTCTACGCTAAGCCACTGACACGACTTTAAAACCTTACCGGCATTTTCCAAATATTTCTACACACTCCAGAGGTATTCCTCGTTTGATCTTTTTATTCGTATGAGTCATCCTTTCTCTTTTCGTAATCCCCCCTCATCCTCTCAAAACTTTCTTTACAAATTATTAAAGGAAACTTTAACTAGAAAAGAGAATGATAGAGTCAATCAATTTTTTTGACTCGAGAGGGCTCAAATGGTTCGTTTCGACTCTCAGATGAGTGCGGTTGAGAGTAAATGTTTCAATGTGGCAATATGCAAAATGTGCTTCAGGGCGAAAGGAATTTTATAGGCAATTTTTGGACGTCCCCCCCACCTAATTTTTCAACAGCACATCAGAGTCCCCACTGTCAATGAGCGTGAAAAGCAATGAGCATTTTTCTGCTTTGTTGCAGAATTCTCGTTCATGGAAGGCCAGAGGACGATACCATTTCCGTATCTAATATCGGATGACAAGTAAGAATCATTCGAGGGTTCAAAAACATTTTTCTTTTTCGTAGGTTTTTGGATTTCGATGAATGGATTTGAAAGCTCCCAATTCCTTAAAGACTCTTCAAGTACTTTTAATACATTTTGCAAAGGAAGGCAAGAAAAAAATAATCAAGTAACAATATAAAATAATAATATAATAATTATGTAAAATAATAATAAAAAAATAATACAATAATTGTATATAATAATAAAAAATAATAAAGTAACAATATGTAAAAAAATTAAAATAACATTATAAAAAAATATAATAATAATGAAAATAATCAAATACTAATATAAAATAATAAAATAACAATATATAAAAGAATAATAAAATAACAATGTATAAAATAATACTAATAATATGAAATAATATAATAGTAATATAAAATAACAGTATAAAATAATAATAAAAATAATATAATAATAACATAAAATAATATAATAATAACATAAAATAATATAATAATAACATAAAATAATA
>BMAW01071313.1:450975-481713 GCA_019974015.1 Nephila pilipes | reverse complement strand
TAATATAATAATAACATAAAATAATATAATAATAACATAAAATAATAAAAATAACACAGTAACAATATAAAATAATTATAAAAGTAATGTAATAACAATATAAAATAATAACAACAGTAATAATAGTAAAAAACAATAAAAATATGATAATAAATAAAAATTGAATAATATAAGAATATATAACTATAAATAAAAATATATAAATGAGTAAAATAATGTGATAATCATAATAAAATAATAATATTAATTATAAATAAATTAATAAAAAAATTAATATTTTTAAACGCTCTTAGCGGGTGGCGTCTCACCGCTGTGTGAGAAGCCCTTGAAATAGATACAAAGTTCAGCATCTGGAATCTAATACGAATCTCCTTTCAATCCCTCCTCAATCGAACATCCTACACAGGGGATGGACAACGAGTTCCTTTCCCCGTGAAAGAGAAACAGAGATTTTAGAGCCGACTGCAACCGTCCCATTTGGCGCTCTTTCTTGGAAGGTTTGTCGAGCAGAGCGACAGTCCAGTAAACGGAGAAAGCGCGTAACAATGCAATGTAGCAACCTATATTCTGTTTCACCCTTTTTGAGTGCAGAAAAGAGACTAAAATGGCCGATTCACAGCTGTTCACGTGATGTGAGTTTTTGGAGAGGGAGGTGGCGACACTCGAGCTGGCACCTCCATCTCCAAACTTCAACACATCGCCAATGGCTGTGAATCACCCATTGTAGCCTTTTCTGTCCTGCCAAGTCAGGGTGAAACAGAGCATACTTATCCGATCCCTCACAGAGTGCTCATTGAAAGTGAAAGAGTCGGATTCGAAGCGAGCATCCAAAGCTTTTCTCATGCGAGCTCCATTAGCCACAGAGCTCGGTGCTTCCTGACATCTCACATTGAAGTTTTAACCTCATATGAACTCTTTGAATGTAAAATTTAAAATTCCATTGATGCAAGAGAGTGGTTCAAAAAGTGTGGTTTCTGACGATGAATGGTTTTGTGTGCTTTTGAACAAATGGTTCATGGATTGCTTTCACGTATAATTGTCGATGACACTTGGGTTCATCAGGATACACCGCAAACGAACCAACAGTGGAATATTTCCGGTCATCTATTCCAGAGAATGTCTGCTGGAAAAAGTTATCACGACGATTTTATTGGACGCTGTAGACTTTTTTGAAAAAGGATCAATGAACAATATTCCCTTTCATCTTGGTGGCATTGGTAAAAATGTATCAATCCACTTGAAAAATAATCCTGTTTTGGAATTTAAAATAAAGAGCATGCATAGAAATTTGTAAAAACGATCGTACATTGTAGAAATTGTGATTTTAAGGATACTTTTTTCAGTTAATCACACATTAGAAGCAATTATTTTTAACATCCCTGGCTAGCTTCCTACGCATCCATGCCAATTCTATGGCATTCGCTTTGCTTTTCTATCGTTCATATCTACAACTTTTTTTTTATTATCTCTCGTGCTGTTTTCTTCGTTCTTGTTTGATATTCTAAACATGGCTGAAGAAGGAATGTCACCGACCACGCTGAATATACCTTCAAATAAAGATACCTACTTATAATTGAAACAAATTTTTCACGCGCATTCTTTCTTTCCTCGCCAAATTTACATCCTTGTGCCTTGTGCCTGGGGGTAAAGACGGGATAGGGTGTCGTCTTTACCCCCAGGCACAGGGAGATTACTAGTCCTCTAGGTTGGAGGACTTCATGGACTTGTTGTCTTTAGGTTGCTATGGGCATCATGACCCTGAGGCACACTAGAGATATTTTTCTTTCCCATTGGCTTTACTTTTTTTGGTAAGTATGGGTGACGTATTCCTGGGATACCCTGAATTCTTTCTCTATTTTTGACCCTCTTTCTGGTCAGCCAATTTTTACCTTTTATCAATTTTTTTTAAACGTTTTGACCCCAGCTTTACCTCGTTTGGCGCAGCATGGCTACATCTCCTGCCTCTTGCGCTATTAAAATACTATCACTCATTCACCTCGTTACATTTGCGAATTTCGTATGTTCTAGTGACTCTGTTCTTTCAGTGTAACCCAAGTTTCTATGACAAAGGCTGTGAATCGTTCATTGTAATCTATTCTGTACTGCCAAGTGAAACAGAGTGCGAAGTGAGTTATCCCCTTTCCAAAACGGGTACATTTCCCTCCCCCCCCCCCCATCGGAAGAGGACCTTACCCGACAGGTGTAGGTGCTCCTGTGAGTTGGGGTCCGTGAGATGCTTGAGCTGCTGCAGGAGCAGCGGGTACTTGAGAATCCTCTGGATGGGCTTGATGAGGTAGGACTCCAGAGAGAAGGAGTGTTGGCCCTTCGGGTTGCGAGACTGCAGGAACTCCAGCAGGGCGGAGTTGCCCTCGCCCGCCGCCGGACACACGTGGTCCTTGTTGCGCAGACCTGCAACACACATTTGCTTTTAACTCGGTCGTTCACTCAAAACGAAGGAAACTTCACATTGGTTAAATTTTGCTCTTAAAAAACAGAGGGCACTCCGCTGATCCCAAAGATGTATTATTTATGAGATTTTGATAAATACAACGTTCGAATATTGTAAGCACACGTGCCAGGCCATAAAGAAAAATATCTGTATTTGCGTTTTTCTCAAAAAGTGACTGGCTCACTTTGCTCAGACTCAATTTAAGTAAGTGTAGAAGTTTCGCACCTTATGATATGAGGTTGTTTCCTACGCAATGAACTTAATTTTTTTCTTAATAAATACTCACAAATTACACAATATTTGCACAAAAATAATGGGAAATTTGAACTGCGACATTTAAATTTTTTTTGGAGTTTAATTTTTAAAAATATAGTTATGTTCTGTATATTGAGTTCTATGTTTCTAAAAATTCCATAAAATTTTGAAGTTACAAGTGCAGTGCATTTTAATCAAGATGTACCTAAAAGTAAGTACATTACTTACGAATGGAAATGGTTATTAATTATGAATAGCTCCTACATAAGTATTTGTGTTTATGAATGTGATTTTTTCTGAATGAACACATGCATAAATACACTGATATCTCAATGCCGAAATATGACCTCCATAGCTTTAAAAAGTAAGGATTATTTGGCATAAAATAGGCTCCTTTTTCCTTGTTCCGGAGACAGTTACCTCAAAGATGTAAATTTTCGTCGTACAAGGAATTTTTATTCAAGCTCCCCATTGCTTAAATAAGGACTTGCTCTTTATTCAGATTTCGCATCGTATAATGCGACAAAGAAATACTCACAGTATGGGAGCTGACGACTGACTGGGAACTATTTGTAATTTTTTCATTTCGTCTCATATATTTAAAAAATGAATAAAGTTAACATTTCAAATAAATTTTCATTCGTATTTGTTTGTATAGGCATTTTATATGCTCGTACGTAAAATTCTGGTTTTTAAGCAAAAACTTAAAATTATTGAATGACTGCTCGTCCGTAGTATTTAAAAATCATAAGACTTGAAATAATATGATTAAAAAATAATGGCTCTCTTGAGAAGAAAATAACAGTTATTTTTAAAAAAATCAAATTTGCATTACAATGATTATGTAAAAGGCATGTCTCGAACGTAAACACGTTGCGAGGAGCTCCCCGCCCGAGAGGACACTTACCTTTGCATTTACTAGGATGCAGCACTTTCTGAGCCTTTGAGTGACTGGCACAAAAGGAACTGTACAATTTGAACTGATCGGCGTAGTAGAGAAAAGAATTTCCCAGCGCAAATAAAACATTCTGGAAAGAGGTAAAAACATTATTTCCAGTGATTTTCTTACTGCTTGGAGCGTCAATACAGAGTTATTCAAAAGGATTCAAAATTCCATATTTTCTAAAATAAACGACACAGATTGAGAAGTAATACCTGAATGTAATCGTACATCGTGATGGCCTTCACGTATTCTTCGTGAAACTATGTCGCCACTATGCAGTTGGACCAGATGACCTCGTGTAACCCTTTGGATAAAGACGCAGCGGGGGATTCAAAATTACCCACAAATTGACATGAATTGAAATAACGGACTTCTGCTGCTGCACAATCCATTACCACTGTTACTTTGCAAAGAGTTTGGCAGGGATTTACCTACCGTCTTCACATGATACAAAGGGAATTGAACACTTGTAAAAGAAATTCTATATTTTTTCTTAGCATTCATGTATTACTTATAATTCTGTATAATTTGTTTTTGAATATATGGGGTTTTGTATTAATCCTGTTGAATAACCCTGTATTATACTCTACAGGTTGTCTTATAAACAGAGGTAACCATTTTAAGGTGAGGTCGGAAACATCATAAGGACCGAGAATTGTACAGCAACTCATCACCGAAAACGTCATCGTACGTCGTTAGATGGCGCTATTAACGAATTATTTCGTCAGTCAGGCATTAATTGCCTCGGGAAAAGCAAGCAGCATTGTAAGAGACATACACTTGGTGTGTGGATTGTCAGATGTCAATGATTGTATCGCGAACGGTTCCCGTACAGAACTTGTTTCTATGGGAACCATTCTCGCGATACAGTTTTCGTAAACTGTTTTCGAATCCGTGCCACCATTTGTTTTTCAATGTGCTTTACAATTTGGGAGAATAGGGGTCTTCGAGAGGTGACAGGCATAGTGAGGGCACACCACGAGCGACAAACTAACAGAATGCTTTAGACATGGATCCGAGTACGCGCCGTCGTTGCGGCAGTGGGAGGATCTCGTAATATTTCACTCCGTGTACAGTCACTACATGCCAATTATCCTCCTGCATTTTACGCAGTGATATTATGGTTTGGACTGTGTCACAATTTTCCATTCAACTAATATCTTGAGGTATTTTATTTAGATTTGTTTGAATTAAACATTCCTCCCAGTGAGTCCATTAAGGATGGGTTGATAAAAAAAAATAAATTTTAAATATTTTAACTATTCTTTCGTTTAGTATCTTTTGAAATATTAATCAAAAAAGCAGTTGAAATATTGAAAGAAAATTGAGTTTTATCAACCTATCCTCAATGGACTCCTTTTTTTGAAATCATTTTTGGAAATGAGCAGGCAGATAAACTAGCCAAGGATGGATCTCTTATGAACCAACCAAATTCTCCTTTACCTCTACGTAAAATCAAAAAAAAAAAATAATCCACAGTAAAATAATAGATAACGGAATTTCCTTGTATGTTGATGTTGCTGTGGACAAGAAGTGGAAAACCCTGCTCAATAAAAATAACAAAATCCCTAGTTCCTGGCCTAGGGCTATTGGAGTCGCTTGTTTTCGGATAACAACTAGTTAGGCACGATTACCTACAAAAACCTTTACAAAGGATATGAGTCAAGGATTTGACTTGTTGCCCTCTGTGTCATCATGGGGATATGGATCAAGAACTGCCCTGAAGTCTTAAAGTTTTTGGCTGCCAACTCTTTTCAGGACGAAGGACTTTACTCTTGTCTTTATACCTATTCATCGTTATACTGGGCTGCTCGTCGTATGATGGCAGAAATGCCACAGACGGGCGTAGAATAATTTTTTTTTTGAAATTGACTTGCATATTGTTAAAAAGCATACAGGTCCATATATTTATGTTCTCAAATTAACCAGTTACTTCGCAGTATGATGCAAATGTCGGTTAAGCAAAAATTTCATATAAAATTTTGAATTTATGATACGTTCAATTTCTAGTAATACCATAACTCGCGGTTTAGCATCAAAGGACCTCTACTAACGCGGGTTAATGAAGTCAGGCGGTGTTCAATGATAAGTTTAAATAATGAATTAAAATAAGCCTCAGTTCTTAATTATGCTTCAAAAACAATTTTATGCGACATACTTTTCATGTTCGTAACACTCCTGAATGCTCAAAGCCGGCCAGTCAGAAACATCTCAATTTATTCCATGCCCGATTGGGAGGTTTTATTTTTACACGCTCTACCTTGAGCCTTAAATACAAGATTCAAAGTACCCAGTTTTGTCTTTTGCAAGCCAAATTGACCTCAATTCAAGTTTCCACTGAAAACCTTGGCGATAATTTTAGTCTTATGATCAACCATTTTGTGCCACTTAAGTGAACAAAGTGAACGCAAGAGATCACTTAAAAAGAAGTATTTTAAAATCACTCGAAGCATGAATTTGTGCAAAGAATACTGCTTCTTTCATAAAACAATGCTCCTCCGACGAGAGTATTTAGGTATGTTTCTTTGCACTAACTAAAAGGGAAATGTTGCTTTTTTTACTTCTGTCCACCTTTCGGTAAGGTTAAAGGGAAAAATTGCTTAAATGAGAAGTCTCCTTTTTTCATACAGCCGAGTTGTTGTAGTTAAATAAAAATTGCGATTTTCGAAGAATAAATTACAAAATCATGTTTTTGAGGAATTTTCTAAGCAGTTCAATGTTTTTGCCCTTCTCTGGAAACCGTAACTGTTTCAATGATTATTCTCTCTTTCTTCCAACAATAAAAAAATTTCTCTCAATGAAATAAACGAGGACTTAAAGCATTAAATGAAAACTACAAATAAACAATTCAAAATTTACTTAAATATATAAAAATCATAAGACCTTGTTCAAGAATACAAATTAAGTTAAAAATGGAAATAAAGTAATTTAAAATGCCGTGTCTGGCTGTGGGTAGCTAAACACGGAGAAACATTTTTTTTTTTTTTGGTTCCAAACCATCACACACTCAGAAAATTACTGCATAACAAAATGGTTATTATCAAATTCAAATGAATAAAAGATACAAAATATTGAAAATTACATACGAAAGGAAGAGTATTAATTAAACATATATTACAAATCCAATTTAACTTTTTAAAAATACATAAAAAGATTCCAGTTTTTATTTATTCATTTTATATTTGGAAGTTTTTGGATTGACAATCTGAATCAAGGAACAGCCTTTATTCGGCCCTTTTATTCCTGTTTTACGCCATTTTTACTCCAGTCGATTATCAGCAAGCTCTGAATTAATACGGAACTTGGGAAAGTAGAAAGTTTAAGCAATGCTTTTCGGCGTTGCGAATTACAGAGATTGGCTAACTTAAACGCAGATTTTCCAGACATATATTCTACTGAGAGAAATGTTTATTTCGGTTTCTTCTACAATCTTTTAGAATTCATTCACATATTTTTTCACCTATTATATACATATGGAAAGCAAACCCTGTAGAGACCCTCCAAAAGTGTTGAATACATACAAGTTCTGAAAGCGAGGGTAATAATTATTGAATTCCATTATCCTATTATAAACTGCTTCTTTTCACTGAGATGTTGGAGCAGGAAAATGTGATCTCATGTCTACACTGTTTCAAGGATATTTTAATCCGGTCATTGTGTGCGGGAGCCCCTTAACTTCATGTTTTTCAAAGTATGGTTGAGAGGGTTGATTATATAGTAGTGGAAAGTTTGACCTTCCAAGTACTTCAGATAGACTTATTCATCTGTATTCAAATGGAATTTGATATATTCGCCAGAGAGGTGAGTTCGAAGGTGTGAAAATAATATTGAAGTTGTTTTCAGTTGATGTCTGGTTAGCTGCGAGTTTTAACATTATTGGTCATGGTTTTTTTTTATAGGGGTAGTAGGGGTAGTTTTTGAAGTTTCAGTATTATTCGCACCAGAGAACTTCTGTAGGTTTAGCTTAAATTTTGGAATTTATTTGAGATGATAATAACATTATTATTTACATTAGAGTTAGAGTATTTCCTCCTTTATATATATATATATGCTATGTTATCAAGATAATAGTTTATTCTCTAAATAGAACAATCATCTGCATGGTACAGTTTACAAAATATCGATAGATTTATTTTCGACTGAGTTACCATGCTTTTCGGAGAGCTAATTCTTGTTTATTTCTGTATAAAATGTCCTCTTGACAGTAAACATATTTTCTAAAAAAAATTTCTTGGATATTTTTTTTCAATTTTAAAAATCTCCATAAAATCATAAAGTATGCATTTGAAAATACAATGTTTCTTAAAATTTCTCCTACGAGGGTTTACTGTCACCTTAATAGTAATAACGAAGACAATTCATTACACCCTTACACAGTTCGTCAAAGAATTTTTAGACAAACGCTGGATCGCCTCCTGTACTATCGCGCGTGCGTGATAAATTTAAATCGGTTTGGAGTATTACAAAAGTTTTGCGCATGTGTTAAGCTAACTCAAAAGATTCGGCTATTCATTCAAAAGGTATAAGATTTTTCATATTGAATTATTAGGGAGGATCGAAAAGCTGTAATTAAACATAACGTAAAACTTGATAAAAGTACCTTGAAAACATACAAATCGACGAAAGAAGGTGAATGGTGTTTGAGTACATCAAAAGTTTTCCTACGGCACAAAGGTTTTCGTACAGAAGACACAAGCTAGGAGATGATAAGCATGCTGGAAGACCAAGGTCACCTAATACACCCGAGATTAATCACAAAGGGCATGATTTCGTGATAACTATTGCTGTGCATCACTGATAATGACGGAAGAATCTTGGATCAAAAGAGGCCTGCGATATTCCATTGGAGGTGTATCGTTCTCCATCATGATTACGCGCAGTTACCTGCTTATTTAGAGATGTGTCAGAAAATCGCAGAACTGAGCTGGGAAATTCTGTCGCATCCACCGTATTCTTCAGACTTAGCACCCTCCTATTATCCCTTGTACCTCTTCTGTTCTCCGTCACTGAGAATGAAGGATGTCTGGTCTTTGGACATCAACAAAGGAACTATTCGAACCATCTTGCAAGAAAATTTGGGCAAAGTAAAAGTCTGTTCTAAAATTTTCCCTCACACTTTAACGAATGAACGAAAATCAATGAGAAGTGCGTATTTGAAAGATACCATTTCAGCCGCTGAAAACGATCCATACCTCTTGGGATCCATGGTGACAGGTGATGACATAGGATGTTTTCGAGAGACAAAGTTCGGGGTGGAAGTATAGAAACTCACCACAAGCAAAAAAAAAAAAGTTTCTTCCAAAATCAAAACAATGCTAATTATATACTTCGACAGAAAGTTTATTATCATAAAGAATTTGTTCCATTTGTAAAAACAATTAATAATTGCTGAAGCAAATTACTTATATATTTTGAAGTGGTTTTTGGCCAGAATTCTTCGCATTTGTCAGGAATATTGGGATGAAAACAGTTGTTTGTTCCTAGTCGTAACTCCCTTATTGTTTCTATAATTTGTGGCATAAAATAATATGTATTGAATCATTCACCGTATTCGTCTGATTTTAGCAACCTACGACTTCTCTTTATTCTCAAACTTAAATGAAGTTAAAAAGGGTGCTATTTTCATGGTATTTTGACCATACAATTAAATTCGATGCTTGTTTTGGAGGCAATTACAAACAAGTGCATTCATTTGAAACTTTTGGCAATTGGTCGTAGAACGTTCTTGGAATGATAGTCTTGTGTCCGCCTACACAATAACAATGCAATGTTACCCTTGGGTATTTAAACAATTCATTTTAACATCATTAATTTTCCCGAAAAGCACTCGAATCATTATTAAATTGCTGTAACAAATGTATTGAAGCCAAAGGGACTTATTATGAACAAAAAAAAATAATAGTTTATCTTCTGTATTTATTTTTACAGACTCAGTCGTAAAAATTCTTTGACGTACTGTCAACACTAAACTTAGTAGGATAGGAACGGGAAAGAAAATTAACTGTGTTTTGAGGTAATGAAGACACACTGACCTTGAACTGTGCGGGGTGGTCGAACCTGTGGAAATCGGGTTCGGAGGCGATGGCCTCCTCCAGACTCTGCAGGAAGACCCTCTGGAACTGGACGATCTCCTGGATGTTGCCGAAGAGGGCGTTCACCTCCGAATTGGACAGGAAGGTCTCCTTCTTCATGGGTTCCAAGTAGTGCTCCAGAAGACTGTTCAGGTGCTGCGCCAAACACACACGACCATTAGAGAAGCGCCCATCACACTCGCCAACTCATGCCAATGTCTAAATTTTTAGCAGCTCTGGCGCACGTTTCCCCCTAACACTGATTGCGACTTGAGACTCCAGGTCACTTTGGTTTGCTAACGTTAATCCTCTGAAATTTCTACTTTCCTCCTCAAAACTAGGCTATTTTACCTATTTGTTGGCAAAAAAGAGCATTCGAAAGAGCCAAAAAACAATGAAAGTTTCTGCTGAATTTCACTTTTTTCTCTGATTTTTAAAAATACTCTTTTCTCTATTCTAATGGTTCGTTCATGGGTTTTCAAATACTTAAAGAATTTTAAAAAATTTTAAAAATCGGAGAAAAAAATATAATTTTGTAGAAATTTTCATTATTTTTTACTCCGTTGGATCCACTTTTGTGTGTATATAATAAATAAAATAATAGTCTAAGTTTGAGGCAAAAGTAGAAATTTTACAGGACTAACGGAAAATGACCGGTAGCTCAGTAGCCCCATGGAGTAAAGGGACTGTCCTTTCCGATAACTTTGCTTATTCCTTAGGAGGCAAAATTTTTTATTTTCATGTGCTTCTTATTATGTTCTGTAACTATGTTACGAGTTTTAAATTATTACATTGGCTTTTTAAAAACCTTTAATGTTACTCGAATTTAGGTTTTGAGACTGGTATTTTAAGTGCAACGAAACAATATGACGGCCTCTGAGAGTTTGAAACCAAGATGTGGGTCTTTGATAATGCTCTTACGGTGTGTGAGTTTTAATAAAAATAAAGATGTTATTTCAATATTCGATCATTGAGTAACTGTAACCTTCTACCCAAATGAACATGAAAAATAGAAGGAACACGATATGTGTTTATGTTGATGTACAAGATGTGCAATTTAAGTTTACATGACTGCTTCCCTGTTGGGAAAAAACTTTAATTATTTTTATTTGTAATATATGTATCAAGATTTCTAAATGGATAGATTGCAATTTTTGATTTAAAAACCTAATTGACTGCTATTATTGAATTCAGGTTCAGTGTAACTTTTCCTCGTGCATTTGAAGTCGCACAAAAAAGCGAATAAAACAGGGTTTTTTTTTTTCTGATAGGTTTGAATCACAACGGTCTATTTGTAATTAATAACAGTTCATGTAAATTATTTTAAAGAAAAATAAATTTAAAATAATTAAAGCAAATGATATAAAATATCACATAAAAAGTTTTTTTTTTAAACTAACGTCAATTATGGTAACCAATAAAAAAAATAAAAATGTCTCCTCTTACATACAAGAGAAAAAAAAAAGAAAACAAAACATCAAACATATTTATAAAATAAACATTGTAATGAATTTTTTTTGTCTCTAATATAATTCATATTAAGTTCAGATTTCGAAGAAAAAACCTTGAATTTTGAGTATCACAGTGTGCGTGAAGAACCGAGTCAATTCATAGACGAGTTTAAATTGAACTTAAATTTTCAATTACATGCAGAACAATGCCTGTTTGAACATCGTTCTAACTTTGAATCGAATTTCAAGTAGCCCACTCTGTACGAAGAACTATCTTGGTTTTTTGAGGACATTGTTCCTCCTTCTACCGCTTGTCTAATTTTCAAATGAATTTTAAGTAATCCATTGTGTATGCAGAACCGTACCCATCATGTGTTTGGAGAGAAAGAAGGATGGTTTGTCTCTTCTCCTGTTTGGACAACGTCCAAAAGAGAATTCGTCATTGAATGTTGAGTAACATACTGTGAAGGAAGAGCTTTGACAGTTTGGAAAAAATTCCAATTTTGAATCTAACGAATCTAATTTTTTTGTTATTGGAAGCCTACTAAAGTTACAAATGTTTCCTTCGAGTCCTTCTTGAATCCTAAGAGATTTAAATTCTGTGTGGTTATTACGGAGAGCCGGTTGTGGCGACTTGTGATCACTTTGAAAATGAACCGGCCATTTTAGCGAGGCAAACCTGCCAAATGAATTGAAGTCCTTCAACGTGCTACCGCTGTGTACGGTAGCACTGGAAAGCAAGGTATCAGAGAAGAATCGCTGAAGAAGTTTCCGGATTCTCTCTTCCATTTTGGAACTTTTTTTTTAATATTTATTATTTGGTTATCTGCTCAGGACATCAGCTGATGTTTTCTTGATTTACACTTCTTTTGAATGCTTTTAATAATGGCAATAAATTGTTATTCATGTCAGAATGTGTCGTTGCCGATCTTCTTGTGTGATATTTAAATACCCTCAGATTCGGAGTCAGCTGATCTCTCACAAGGTGTCGTCTTTAATTTAGGTACAGTTTTAATAATTGGACTGTTGATCAATTCGACACTTACAGTGCTGGTTCAGTGGGTGGCTGTGCGCGAACAGGCTATTTTTGCTAAATATATTACTTTTCCATAAATTACATGGGTGATATTAGCATAAGGCTTAATAACACTTACATAATACTAGAAATAGTTACGATTTATTGTGAACGGAATGAAAACTAATGTCTAAATACTTCTTTCAAAATTCTAAAAGTGCTTTTTTTATATCACTCATAGACGTAATAGACGCAAGTTTCACACCGAATTTCACCATTTATAATAAAATACTGTACAAACACTGTCATCCTATGGAGGACCTTTCTTTCGTGTGTTCTGTTTGAAACAAAACTGAGAAAATCGACACGTGCTAAATGTCCGTGAAAAGTAAAATATCTGCAGAAATGACAAGGTTTTGCATAATCTTAACAATCAATTCTCTCTCTCTCTCTTTTTTGAAGAATTCAAAATCAACTTCTAATTCACTGTTTTTTTCCTTTTTTTTCAACACCTCCTTTCAAAAGAAATTAAAAGAACTCACCATAACATAACTGCAACCGCACTGTAAGTGTTGAATTTCGAAAGGCAATTTTTTACTTTGTGTCTATTTTTTTTCTCACATTCAGATGCTAATGAAAATATAAAATTTTGTTTTTTCGAGACGTACACTAATATGATTATTAATATGAAACTAAGAATTAATAAGTGAAAAGCATTGATATTGCAAAAATATTTAATCAAATCGTCAATGTTTTATTACGAATATTAAAATGCATTATGTGAATATTTTGAACGCGGCACATAACACGGTGAGTGGTTTGCGAATATAACTGGTGCGTTTTACACAGAGCTGGAAAAATTTAGATAAAACTTGTATTTTTAAAAATCCTTAAAGCATAAATTTTACAGATGTGAGTAGAATGTTGAGAACGACTTAATTAAGAGAGAGAGAAAAACAAAATAACTGAGAATATAAGAGAGAGAAAAAACGAAACAAAATGCGCAAGTAAACTGAAACATAAAAGAGAGTTTTACTGGCAACAGATATGCAGTGCATAAAGAAACTGAACTGAGAAGGAAATGGTTCGTGCTTATTTATAGTTTTTCTACTAACCTCGCCCTGGTGGACGCGTCCGTCGCATAGAAAGCACAAATTCTGAAAACAGTAAAATGATGTATATGAACTTGTGGCCCCCAAAGTGATCATTAAAAGAGAGAAACAGATTTCATGCATTTTCCACATCAAGAACAACTTTTCACGAACTATAGAGAAGAAAAAGACATGCCACTTCACAAACATGCACAAAAACACTCGCTCAAAAAAGGAGAACCAATCAGGCTACAACAAAAAAAAAAGTTTCACAAAAGTTCGGTTCACAGACGAAGACACAAAAAAGGCATACAAACAGTCGCTTTGAATGTGCGTGTTCTCGGCGTAGGTTTTTTTCAAATTATGAGATATTGTATTTCTCCCTCTTTCTTCCAAAATTGCTTATTTATTATTATTTTTTATTTAATTTTTCTGTATAAGAAATCAAATGGGTCAGGAATGCAGTTCTATTGAAAATTAAAAAAATATTACAAAAATAGGATTGTAAGTCTGTAATGCAAAATTTATCTCAGTGATAAATAAAATCGCTTAACTTAATTTCGATAGTAAAACTAATTGGCAAAATTTTTTTTGCATGCAACTGAAATAAAATTCAAAAGTAGTTCTCTGACATTGTGATGACCTTTACTAAATACTGTAGGGTGGCACAAAAGTTATTTTTGTGACGCAATTTCCTCCTCACTAACCTCGGGGACTTTTATCGATTCGAATAGCATAAAGTTACAATTTCTTCCACACCCAAACGAACCAGGATTAAGTAAATTAGATGAAGATAGAAGTGAAGTGAATTAGATAAAATGATTTATAAAGGAAACAGAGCTAATGGAAGGGAGGTAGAGGATAAGAACTTGCTCTGTCAGAAAATTGTTATTGGTAATGAAAATCTTCTGTTAGTTTATTTGAACTGATGAGAGTTCCACGAAAAATATTAAGCTATGTAGTTATTATGAGTGTACTATTAAGATAGAATTCGTGTTTGAATCACAAATTGAGATGGCGAGTTAGGTTGAAATTCTAGAGACAGCGACCTTAAATACTTTATAGTGATAATTAATAAAAAAAATTCTGTTTTGATCTTGCGTTTTTTCTATTGGTGTTTTGTAGTTTTTGTCTAATGAATTAGATATGGCACAAGAGCCGTATAATGATGGACAAGGTCACACTTTACAATTTCAAAATGATATGACGTTCTACAACTGATATTTGTCTACTAAATTTTAGATTGATGTATAATTTTAAATTTGTGTAACATGCAGCAAAGTATGAAAATTATGCAGCTGGGGTTTTGAAAATCATTGTTGCGCAACCGCAGCGAGCGAGAATCAAGAATGTCCGAGAGGCGCCTTTGAAATCTGGGGAGAGGAAATGCGTGTCTCATCATACCAGTGACCTTGGGGCACACTCACAGTGAAAGTGTAACACTAAATAAGAAATCGCCTTTACACCGAGAGATACACTTCCAGAGATTATGCAACATGTGTCAGAAAGAGTCTGGCTCCGAAGTGAACAATAAAGTGCGATTTATCAAATGATGTTTTTTTAAATCTTAGTTAAAAATAAATAGCAAGAATGAACCTTTTTTTACCATAAAAGTAAAAAAAAAAAAAGGAATTTTTATCTTCAATTATATAAATTATGAGGGAAATAAATGGCAAAGTAATTCTTGCACCAATTTGTTTCGAATGATTCATTTGCAATCCATCCATCAAACGTTTGGCCACAATAAATAAGGAACACTGATTTGCAGAAACAGATTTTTAGGGGTTAAACGACTTTTGTTGAAATATCGACATGCTTGGGAGTGAATATTTAGAAATTGTGGAGATACATAAGGAAAAACTTTCCGCAAAAGCTATGATATTTCACAAATATTCAATTTATGAAAAATAAGATTTAAAATATATTTACAGGTCTACAGTTACATCCTTTTATAGTAAAACAGAGTATGATTAAGGAAATTTAGAACTGTGGCAGCAATCTCTACATATACAGTTCAGTGGCCCTCCTCTATTATCTGAAATTCATTTCTCTACCTCTCGCCTGTAAATCTTGGAAGTTCACGAATTTATCTCTGAAATTAAGGCAGAATGAAATCTGTTACTAAGTAGCGCGATACAGACCGAAAACAGCAGGGGAAAGAGAGAAAAACATGACGCATTTGAATCAATGAGTAATTGCAGCAGCATTTGTAGAACATTTACACTCAGAATATACACCCCGAAGACCTCCTAAGCCAATAGGACACACAATTACTTTTTCCTCTTCTCTAGAATTGCATTGGACCTTTAAATTATCCTTTGCAACTAAATTAATCTTGCTGTCTGTGTTTTATCTACGAGATTCGCCACTAGGACTGCTGTGACTAGTCTCAACTGATAGCATATTACTATTTTATTACAGGCAAATATTACTTCTTCAATTCAAGCTTATATATACTAGAGTGAGACTTTAATTTAATTTAATTTGTCTATAATTATTTATTCTTTTTCAATTTGTTGAAATAATTATGCTTTTATAATTATTCTGATACCTTTCTGGTAATGAATTTTTCTTATTTTATATTTCATATGATTTTTTTTATCTGCATTTAATGAAGTAACTAGTTGCTCAGTGGGACAGTTCAATCTATCATTCTGGTACAAGTATAATCACGCGTCACACGGTCCGTGAAAGATTTAAATGGTTTATATCCAATTTCTTACATTTTTCTCTTTGTTTACTATAATTTTATTCAATTTCCAATTCTTTAAGTGCTTCTTTATGTCATTTCATTCTAAAGTTATTTCAATAGTATATAATATTGACTCTAGTTTTTAATATTCCACTTTTCTAATTTAATGCTTTTCTTTATTTTGTTGTGCCCTAACACTAATATTTCTAGTAGCTTTTTATTTATGATTGGTTTTTACCATATAGTTTTTAAGTCATTTTTGTTTTAAAATGTGTCTATTTTTCTTTTTGATTTATATATATATATATATATATATATATATATATATATATATATATATAACTGAAACTTGTTTAGTAAAGACGAGTTAAAAGCAAATTACAGTTACTGTGTAAGTAAACAATAATAAACCACGAAAATTTGTCTGGTCTTGGACTGACGGGCGTGTTTCACTTGTTCTTTGGATTCCACTCATGAAATGAACTTGAATTGCAATTCCATTAGAATTTGAAAGATTTCTGCCAATTATAATGTGTTTTTGGTCAAAAGAAATTTAAATTTCTCTGTTAAATAACTTCCTTCATTGGGGGGGGGGGGGGGGGGGTCATATGTAATTTGGAATTCGTAGGAATTTTGAACAAAGGAAATTCGTGTTTCAAAAACCTAATCCAGCACAATAGTAATTTGTTGGCTTACTGGCTTCCTTTAAATTTGGTCTTCCTAGAGCTTTTTGAAAATACAGTTATCTTAAAATAATATTTAGGTGCCCTGAGAGATATTGTATTGATTTTGCAGATGAACGTACTTTTCTAAATTTAGTTCAACCTCTATATTAACATAAATTGTCACGAAATGTAGGATAGTAATAAAGGGACAATATCACATGCATTCCTGACCTTTTCTTCGACAGCGCAAAATGACTCTTGTATTAAATATTTTGACTCGCCTCAACATATCTTGATGTAGAAACTGACAAGTAATTTATTTCTCCCTCTTATTTTATTAAAATTAAGAGGATTGCCATTTTTTTAAATTTTTTTTTTACATTAATTAAAACTCAAAAGGTGGTTTTAAGACTGATGTAGCTCAGAACGCACTTTTCTTTTGCGCTGACACAAGAACTAAAAGCGGTTTCTACACCTATTCACATTAAACGAACGAATTCTACTACACATCCATTTTAAAAGAAAGAATACAAAACAGTAGAATTCGCGGACTTTCCACAAATAGTAAGTAAAAAAATGCACAAACAAAGGAAAATGTGAAGACTACACTTATATACATAAAAATACATATTTAAAGTGCTACGTTCCAGAGTGTATCTTGCAGAGTTTTACCTTTTGCATAGCATCCTCATACCACTCTACCACCTCGCTCATGTGCTGCATTAAAAATGGGACCAGGTGTAAAAAACACGCATATTACACAAATAGAATCACAGCGCTGGGACATTTTTGCTGTTTCAGATGCCAATTCGCTCCTCTCATTTGCCGACTTATTTTTAAAGTAATCGAGACACGAAAATACTTCGAATTTTGATTATGCTGTTAGAGGGAGTTTCGCTGATTCCTTTGACGTATTGTTTATGAGAATTGGATCAATAGAAGGTCAGAAAATTGAATTTAAAACTGTCAGCTAATGTTCCGCACCACAGAGAAAAATACGTGCATTTGCGTTGCTCTCGAAATGTGTTTTTCAATTCTAGTACAATTTCCGTAAAATCTGCCTCTTCCATAACGCTGATGGTTTGCGCATTATGAAATCAGGTTATTTCTTACTTAGTCAATTTAATTCTTTTTTCAAACAAACGATCACAAATTCTCCGCAATATTTTAAATGTTATTAAATTCAAGTTTTGAAATTACACTTCCTGTTAGTGTATAAAATGTTACATTTATGAGTTCTCTGCCACATTTTTAAGTTATTAATGCAGGAAATATTGTACAAGATGCACGCGTACAACTTACTCATGTAAATGCCGCTATTGATGGCTCATAGATAATTATATAAGGGAGCCGGTTTTTTTCAACCTCCAATGGACCCTAAAAAACAAGACGAATTTGTCGCCAAAAGTCACTCTTCACTCGCCGTGAAGATTGAGGCATTTGCCGCACCTTTCCGTTGCCGCCATCGATGGACTTTGTTAGGAAGCGCCTCTTCTTTTGTTTTAAATCGCTCTTCGCAGTCGTCGTACAATCTGACAATAAACACGTGCATTGATAGGTGGTGCCCTGATCCATAAACTGAACAAGCCCTTTTGGGTCCCCTGTATTCTTTACCTCCCTCTTGTTGAACAATTGTTTGAACAGACTTGCATTCTTGTTCTCCTTCATCGTTCGTCTTTAGGTTGTTTACACTATTAACGCACAACACCATCACTCATAAAGTTATCATCTGTACTCGACTAATTTTTTGATGAATTTCGACTGCGTTATTCCGCTTGAAGAAAGCGAATAACTCTACGCAACTCGCGTTTGGCGAGAGTATCCATTGTGCCACCTATGTTTGCTTGCCTAGAGCTCATCTTAAAATGGCGAGATGGCGTCAGAAAACAGAGGTTATAGATAGAGAGATGCGCAGTCACTCACCACGCATTCCCACCTCTTACCATTTGTCTGGTTGGTTAGGATCTGGATTGGAGGTTGAAAAAAAAAAACCCTCGTAAATGTGATTTTCTTTACCTAAACTGATGCACATCTCATTGTTAAAGTACGATTTCCATTGCTTATAATTTAAGAAAAAGCGATAGTAAATGCGGCTTAAAATAAGCTCATTTTTCCTTATGGAAGGCGTCTCAGTTACCTTAAAGAGCAATGCACATGCACGCATGACATAAACAAAGCGCTCTACATGTAATAATTTAGAAAAATGTTTATTAAAACAAAGGTTTTATTTCGCACACAGAGCAAGCAGAATCGGATCTGAAAACACCAAAAATGATCACACAGAGAAGCTCTTACACATAAATGAAAAAGAAAGCAAATCAGTAACTAGGTATAGAGTAGGCTCTATGTGGATAACGTTTTTGGTTTGGAAATGCCATTTAATAAAGATTTTATAGAACAACACGAACTGTTCCATAAATATTGGATAAAAGGGAAAAGAACTTCTAAATTACTTTGAAATTTTGGAGCACTTCTATTAGCCGAACCTACAATTTCCGATTAAGAATTTTTAATCGCTTAATTTTACTGGTAAAGACGAGTTTGTTTTTTATAGCACACAAATATTTCAATGCATTATTACACGAAACTGTTTCATCACAGAAATCTTTTCCATGAAAACACCGAAACAGTTTCAAGAAATAGGATTTACTGTATACCTAGTTACGAGGAAGAGCAATTCACTGCAGCCTTAAATCAGTTCTTAAAATTGAAAACACGTGTAGCAATTTTCATTCAAGCCTCCCTTGGAAATTTAAAAAAAATGTTTAATACTAATATTTAGAGCTTTATAACTAGTTTTCATATTTTAAACAAGTAATTAAAATTAAAACTTTTATCACAATGCATCATCATAAAATTATTTATAAAAATAAAAATTACAAGAATCTTAAAATAATTCCGATACTTGTGAGATTTCGATTATTTTTTTGTAATAAAATTGTTAATTTTCTCGTTTGTCTACATCAAGAAATAAGTTTAATTCAAAAGTAATTTCGTCTAAATATCACTCGAATGACTTAAGGAAATTAAAAATTCATTTAATTTATGAATCTATTCTATTGAGGGCAACAGTTTTCACTACCAATGATTTTTTTAAAATTCAAAAGAAAGTTGTTTAACAAGAGATAAAGTACTTTTTATGTACCAATAATGTTTAAAGCTAAAGTGAATTGCGAAATAAAACATTGCAACGATGCCTTAAACTTAAATGGAGCTCTTAATTGTTCAGCTTTTGTGTATCAAAACTGTGGGATTGAACTCAAAATATTATCCAGGAAGATGATTCTGATAAAAATATAATAAAGGAAGAGAGAACAACGAGCAAGCTTTCATGCACCACAAATTTTTACATTACAATCGACATTTATAAGATAAATATCAAGAAATGGAGAACTTTAGATTAATGCAGATAATCATCATGAGTTTTTTTCGATAAGATTTTGAACTTTCCTCGCTTGAAATTGTAACATTTGTTTTTTAAAAATAAGAAATAAACTCAAATACACTTTTATTCGTTTCATTTAAGGTCTTTTTATGGGGTATTCCACTTTATTTTCAAAAGTTTCCAAGTTTGAGGCATCGTTTGAAAGCAATCAACACGAAAAACTGAAACGTTATTTAAAGAATGGAAACACATGTGTTTACATAAGGATACGACAGGTAGAGGTTTTTTATTACGTTTGTGAGCATCTACTTTCCATTGCCCAGATCTATCAAAAGTAGGGACCTCTAGCTGAATAAACAAACAAATTGGCTGCCTATACATGTTTTTCTCTTTTAATTTGTAGCGTTTTTGGAAATTCAAAAAATAATAAAATTTGAAAAAAAATATTCATACGTATTGAAAATATTGTGACTGGTTAAAAAAGATTATCTTGTTTAAATTCATTTTGGTATTCAATTTTTCTGAAGAAAAAGTATTTTGATATTATTTCATGAGATAAACTGATATTCTTTCTATATAAGTTACAGTTTAAATAATTTTGTCTCCAGCGCATTTTTATATAAATAGGGAATGTTGTCTTAATGACATCTCAATCGCACTCTTTAAAAAAACATTTCAGCTTGTCGTCCAACACATAAGCTTCTTAAAATAAACTCATAGCAAAAAGATATGAAAAAAGTAAAAGAAAAATTCCGAATCTTTGACTGAAAAAAAATGAGCTTAATTCTAAAGGCATGAAATGAAACTCATAGTTACCTCTGAGCGTCAAGAAAAAAAATAGAAATGTGTTAGATGATTAAGATACAGTTATTACAATACTTTGAAGCAAGAAAGAAATAATAAAAGTTATCAATATAGATTTCAAAAAAGTGATAAATATATATTATGCCATCAACAGCAAACGCGCGCGACTCTATATTTATTGAACGAATTCATTTGATTTTTTATACGAGTTCTTCATTATATAGGGTAATTATTGCAAAAAACATGGACATGATAATTTTATTTGAAAATTAAAACCACAGTAATTCGTTAATAAGTTTCTTTTTAATTATCTTCAACGTCGTAAGACGAATGAGTTCGATTGATTTGTTGATTTGAAATTAAAAATTATATTTCAAGATGTCAAAAGGTTTAATAGATTCTAGATCAACATGTAGATGAATTCATTTACTTTTATGAGAAGTGAACTAGATTTAAGAAGAAATAAATCTACAGTAATTATTTCCATCTATGTTATTGTTGCCGTGAAACAGAATTGAACCCATTTATAGGATAAGTGAGCTAATTTATGAAATACGGATGAATGAAATTGGTAACTTTGAAGTAAGCCTTACAATTATATAGACATATTTAATTAGAATATATTCAGCAATTGCCTTAATTTTAACGTTTTGAATAAAGAGTATTTGACTAAACTGATACATTGAAAATAATAATAAAAATAATATATTGAGCCCTTATTCTGATTCAAAATTGCTCTCCTTCGAACAAATTAAGCATTATAATTCTTGAAAAAAATTCGCTTAGGTTATTTCTTTTTCTTCTATCAGTAGTAAAGAGAAATATTGAATTTGAACATGATAAGTTCTTTCAGTTTCTTTCAATCACGCTTAAAGATTGGGTACTGATACATTCGCAGCAATTCAACCAAGTATTAAATAAAACCAAATCATTCCTGATGTATGCAACGGAATGTATGTTAGTTCATCACATTTCGATGAAGTTGGCCTTTTCAACCAGGGGCAAATCTGTAACACATTATTTGCTCCTCTGTACACATAATATTTTTTTCACATTTGAAAGGATTTTCTTGTTCAGGAAGTTGAGAATCTCTTATTAAGAGCATATTTTAAGCCAGCAGTTGACATTTGATGGGTATCTAATACGTCTGTAACATTAGGCTATTCGCGATTTTCTCTTCAGTATCCTCAGGGACTTTAATCAACTTGAATTGCATAGTTTTACAATCTTTTTCCAACGAAAATGAAACGTGATTAGGTAAATTAGATGAAGGTAAAAGGGAAGTAAAGCAATTTAGATATAATGACAGATACGTAATATGCAATTAATGGAAATTCAGGGGAGACAGAGGATAAGGACTTGCTGTCAAAAAATTGTTATTTAGAATGAAATTCTTCTTTTAGTTTTGGGGATTGAAGAGAGCTCTATCCAAAATGTCGAAGATAGTTGTAGAAATAGAAACGAGTGAACTGGTAAGATAAGATTTCTCATTTAAATCACAAATTAGGATTGTGAGTTAGGTTGGGATTCTAGGACAGCGACATTAGATATTCTACAGTGATAATTATTAAAGAGTTCTGGTTTGTTTTTGAGCGACCACAATCGGAGTTTAGTAATTTTTCTCTAGTAAATTAGATTGAGATATGGCACATGAGCTGGGTAAGGAAGGGTAGACGTCAACTATCCTTAATTCTAGATTTGCCACGGGGGGTTCTTTTGATGCATTAAACTAGTGGAATAGAGGATCCACCGACGTGTCTGAATGATCTTGTATTAGATCCAAGAAAATTAGCGAACCGCTTGTCTTCTTATAACCAACAGCAGCAAAAAAAGTTATTGGTGCAGAGTAAGGTGGGTAAAATGAGAGCCATCTGAATTGTAGGGGAGACGTACCTTGACGTATGTCTTCTCCGTTTCCAGGAGCTCCATGATGACCTTCCTGAGCTTCTCTGCCTCTGTGAGCTGTCTGGGGTTGAGGGTGAAGGAGCCACTGCTGGCCGTGCTGCCCGCCAGACTGGACAGACGACGCTGCTCCAGGGGCATGCGGCAGTACTCCGTCACCTGCTCAGCAGTCTGCAAAGAATCCAACAATCGAATCGACGTGTTTTCGCACAAACGAAAGAGTAGAATAGAAACTTTCATCACCAATACCACTTTTTGAAAAAGTTCCTCCCATAAATGGGTGATAATGATAATTTTTGAAAATACACTATTGACCATGAAAATTGCTACACTAGGAAGAAATGCAAATAATAAAATGATATTTTTGGACAAACTTATTGCACTTATATTATTTGGACAAACTTATATTATTAATAACTTGTTTCATGAACTGAAACAAGTTATTAAATTTTCGAGAAATTTGGAAGCATAGATCCTGAGAAATGATTCCCAGAATAACCACTTCTGGAAGCGGTAACAGCTCTCCTATCCCTGAGCATCGAATCAGAGAGAGAGAGTGAATGGCACGAACAGGCACAACTGCCCGTGCAGCTTCAACACGTCGCAGTTCATCGACGTTCGCGCTGCTGCAAACGAACTGTTCGTGCAGACACTTGTCTTGCAAAAAATCCCATTTCTGGACTCGGGGCTCATGACGTGGTAGTACGTTCCATTGAGGCCATGCGAGTAACATGTCTGTAATTTCGGCTGTTAGTGACAGCGGAACGTTGAGATCATCACGACGTTCCATCCTGAACTCATCGATTCCATATTCTGCAGACAGTCATGGGATCTCGACCGACGCGAACAGCAATACTGTGATACGATAAACTGCAATCCCGGTATTCAACCTCAATCAATGACAGAAACTTTCTGGTAAGTATTTTTACTTCTTACTCGAGGTTTCAAGACAACAACGTTCGAATGCAATTTATGTATGAGAAACCTTCTGTACAATTTCTTCTTTTAGACATATTGTAGGCGTCGCTACCGGCGCCTGCTTTGCATATAAAAGCCAATCATTTGCATATCACAGTATCTTCTTCCGGTGTGTAAGTGTCCCGTGTGTAGCATAAAGCCTTCTAGGTATAGGAATTTTAATGGCTAGTAGTATATATTCGAAGTATGTTCGCACTGGATGAAATGATTTTATAATAAGGAGCAATATGATGGAGACTGCACAGTTTGGATTCCAAATGAACTTCTATAAGAAACAATGAAGTGCATAATAAATGTTTTCACGCATTTCCCTCTTCAACTCGCCAACTCGAAGACGAATTGAGCACCTCGATTCGTGAACAAACGATTAGCATCGCTCTATAGAAGCGTAGTCAATAGAAGAGAGGATCGGATAGATTGAACGTATTTAAATCCTGAAGGAGCAGAGGTGCCAGAAGGTGAATCTGTTATCGGACCCCACGTGTTCCTGATTCGGATGCCCTTTTGCGAGTCTTCGGTTGAGGACGCGAGAAAGTTTCTACTCCACATTCGTAACACTAATTGATTATTCTTAGTTTGATTCTTTTTAACTGACTATTGATTGATTAATTACTTATTGAATTAGATCCGTAGCAATCAAGCCGGGGTGTCACAAGCTTTATGACCGTATTAGCCCGAATATGACGCGACACTTTTTGACGAATCATTTCCGGGCAAAATATTGAATAGCGCTAAATTCAAGGACTAGGTAACGGAATATCACAACTCTTCTTTCTTACTTTCCCTAATATTATCTAATTCGTATTACGTCAATTAATTTTGTTACGAAGAATATAACCTGTGTTATTAATTATTTTAAATAAATGCTTATCTGACTAAATTGCATTTTTTTGGATTTTTTATGTAAAATGAACGGATTGCATGAAATTCATCAATTTTTTTTATAATTAACTTTATAAAAAATTTCAGTATCGCGTTACATTAAATTTCCTTGATTGTTTTATTAACGTCGTATTCAGGAGCAACCCGAGGGTCAAAGTTCCAGAACTTCGTCATTTTGAACCTCGGTCAAGTGAAGAGGACGCCACCTGAGCTGGCACTTCTCTCTCCAAACTTCCATACCACGTCTTCGGGAGGACTTTGAGCCTCGACAGATTTAACGTGAATCATCCCCGGCTACACAGTGGATCTTTAGTGGCATCAAGGTTCGAGCCCACGACTAAAACCGCCGACGGTGAGTCCGGGACCATGACCAATTGGCTACATGGCCAGAAACTCTTGGAATTTTTTTTAAAAAAATAAACTATGTGAACAGATGCATAGAGAATTGTACATAAAGTTATCAAAATGCATTCGAGAAGCACCGACCTTGATGAGAGTCTCTATCTGTTCCGCCGAGAGTTGGCTCGTCAACAAATCTTGACAAGGTATAGGGGTTGGGGAAGGTGTTGGCCTTCCCGATGTTTCGGGAGATTTCTCTTTGTCCATGTCCCCTGAAACAATTCGAAATCAGCATTAAAAAGCGTTCTGAACAATGCAATATACAACAATTGAATAAAAAATTCAACGAATCCGTTACGGAAATATATTTTTAAGCCTAAGATGGGAAACATTTAAACTGAGATAAAATTCATTTTAAATATATATTTTGGTTAAATTCATATCCTACCGAAGCTGCATCACACTGTATTAAAAAAGCCTGGCATTAATCTTCTAGAATAATAATAGTATTAGTATAATGATATAAGCCTTTATAGGATAATATTTAAAATTAGTTTCTGGCATGTGACAAAAGTCAATTTTGGATCATCCTATTTAAGAGAAACAACAGGGTTTGTGAGACACCTGAAGATTTAAGAAAGGATTCAAAACACCGCCAGAGCAGCTTTAATCAATGCTAGGATCTGATGTAAATAAATAAAAAGGATGCACAATTTACTCTCAGGTAAGAGCGTGTCATCATACGCTTAAGATTCTCACCTAGGAGATTTGCCAATAATCTACGGTACGACGACTCTTGATTCTATTAATGAAAGCAGTTTTATATGGATTGAGAATTAAATTACCAAAATGAAAAGATAAAATACTTGTTTCAAACCTTTTTCAGAATTAGACAATGAATAAATATGACATATCATTTGTAATCAATTTAAATAAATTACCAATTTCAGGGAAATCGTATTACAAAAATTTCGACCATCATTGAAACGAAGAACTTTAAGTACATAAATGAAATAAAATCTAAAATGACCACACAACTAAGAAATCTTGATATTCTAAAATAGAAAATAAAATATTTTAATTTACATATTAGAATTACATATTTAATTAGAATTACTAGAACCGCGCGGCAGACCTTTCACGCCATGTGAATCGCCAATGCATGACTGACAACTCATCTATCCTTCCATATCATGAGGGGACTGTTTTAATCGAAACGAAGAATCTTTGCTATCCAGTTGAAGAGTCAAATCTTTTGGAAAGCAACTGTTCACGGCCCAACTGGAAGAAACAACAAGTCTCATGGGAGCATAGATGGAAGGGAGTGATGGAAAGAAGAGGTCCTGTTGCAAAGCCATTTTTCACGACCCAACTGAAGAAACAGCAAGCTTCTTGGGAGCATAGATGGAAAGGGGTGATGGAAAGAAGAGGTCCTGTTGCAAAGCCATTTTTCACGGCCCAACTGTAAGAAACAGCAGGTCTCATGGGAGCATAGAGGGAAAGTGGTGAGGGAAAGAAGAGGTCTTGTTGTAAAGCCATTCTTCACGGTCCTGCTGAAGAAACAGCAAGTCTTATGGGAGCATAGAGGGATGAGGGAGAGAATGCTTGCTGTTCACAAGTCAACAGTAAGAAAGCGTTAGTCTTACGAGAGAGACTGCTCACCGTAGAGGGGCGAGGGCACGATGAGTTTGTCTATGAGCTCGTCGCTGATGGCGGAGTCGGAGGGCGGCGGCGGGCAGACCAGGGACTCTATGTAGTCGTCTGTGGTGCGCATGACGACGCCCTGCAGATCCGGGGGCTCTGTTCGCGAGGAGCGCATCATCATGCACAAGGAGAGCTCCTCTTGCAGCACACTCTCGATGTACATCATGTCAAGGTCACTCACGATGGCGCCGTTGATCACCATGATCTCGTCGCCCTTCAATATACCTGAAAAAAACATCCCGAGGTATGATCGGTATGTTTTGTTACCCAATTCATTCAAAAATATTAATAATTATTTAAAATTATAATTTTAGCTAAATTGGGAGAAGTATCTCAATAACAATACTAACATGTTTCATTGAAAATATATTTTCCATTTTTATATTAATTCTTTTGCAGCAAAAGACGCATTCAGGTTTATTTTCAGGCTATGTCTTAAATGTCATTCTTTGTGATTAACATTAATTCATTTCAAGAAACGCATTTATTTAAATATTTACGTACAAAATATTTATTCTAATGCAGCCCTGTCTACATCTTTTGGAACTTCATCATAAAACTCCAAACCTCTAGTTCTTGATTTAATATTTTCGACTCCATTTACTGTAGGATTACTGGTCCTAACCTCTAGCGTTCGAGCAAAAGATCTCTGCTCTAACTAAATTTTATCTGTTTATGCAATCTGTTAGTAGTTCATTGTTAACACAGCTGTCCCATTAATTCTTCACACACGAAGCGACTTTGTGCAGCCGCTGAGAAATTCGTTCTTGTTATTTTTCAGCGTCTTAAGGCGTCTTTTCAGTTTACATAAATCAAGAAACACGAACGCGATCAATCGAAAAAGCCGTCCATCTTTGTGTCGCCCATAAGTCGGGCTGACATTCTTAACCGGAGCTTACTGTGGGGATAATGCGTATCTTGAGAATATAAACTAAAGTTATATTAGAGCTTATTTTTTTGATTAGGTATTATTTTAAGGGGAAAACAGTAATCCGAGGAAATCGTTTGACGCCACGGGATAAAAAGCATTGTACTATGGTGGGTATATATCATCCAGCATTTTACAGCTGCCATAAGTAGATAGATTACCTCTCAGAATCAAAGTGAAGAGATATGTTGATGAAGTAACAAATATGTCCAGTCTTTCGGTAATATTCATTCCCTCGAACATTGTCCAGGCAAACGAATAAAGTGTATTTCCACGGGTTCGCCAATGAGATATTAAAAAAAAAAAAAACAAGCAGTCTCTGTCATACAAATAAATATCAAGATGATTTTAAAAGATAAAGATTTGAATGATCAAAATTTGAATTGAGGCAACCACAAGGGTCTTCATAGAGAATCTCTTACTTTTTGTTGCCTAGTTTTGTATGATTCTATTCTAATTTCTCCAGTGAGCGTGCGTGCGTTATCCAAAATTACGCTTTGTAAATAACAGAAGTTTATCGTTTATCTTGGTACATAATTACAGTCTCTGATACACACTACAGAAGAAATTATTTAAGAGTAGGCAGCATACGGGAGATATATTTGCACAGAATCGCTTGTAATGCCTCCCTGGTGTTAGTTTCAGTATTCATTGTTGCTAAATCTAAACAGACACTGGTAAGACCGGAAATTTTTAATTTAATCAAGAGACGTAGGATAAGAATTAATTCATCGTCAAGTCATGAAAGGGCAGAATTACTCTTTCTCAGTCTATTCTACTCAAGCGCTGTAGAAATCTAGTTTAATATTAAAGACCAATCTTACCAGAAAACTTGGGTCCCAGTGAGTTAATTTGGGATTCGAAACAGTAGAAAATTCCTCTAAGCTATCCGTCAGCTATGGATGCAAGTCCCCACGCGCCAACTACGACTACTGGATGTTAACCGCAATAATCTAACTGCGAGCTCCCAACTTCTGTATTCAATTTGGCTTCGCTTAAAATGACGTTTCTTCTGTTCATTAGATTCCTTTAGTTCATCTAATTCGCGTATATCACGTTTCATTTGGTTACCTCGAGTTTTTATTTTATGTAATTCACCATAAAATCGTGGATAGCCCAACACGACACTTTTAGTACATAAATCCTGGCTACGACGGACCGAAACTTTATTCCTTATTTACAGAATTCCTTTAATTGTGCATTGGTATTACTCATTTCTCTTCGGTTGATTATTGCGTGGGAAAAAGAACTCACCCTGCTCGTACGCTTGGCTACTTTCCTCTACCCTGCTCACGTAGACGCACAGCTCGTCTTGGTGATCAGCGTTCTCTATAAGTTCTGCCTCTACGCTGAACCCGAAGAGGACCTCGAGGTTACAACGCAGAAGTTCCACCTGATAGAGGACTTTTGCACAGATCTCCACCTCATCGTACGCCTGCGGAAGAAGAAAGACATAAAAATTTGGATCTCATTCGGACAATTTCTTTCAAATTCTTCGGAAACGAGTCTTCGCAGCGAAATGAAGTATCGAATGAAACATTTATTCAGCTTTGTTTTATTTCTACGTCAATTAAAAGCAAAAGTATCAAAAAAATGGAAAAGCTATAAAAAAAAAAAAGGGAAGAGGATATTTAAAATAATACAGCGGAAAAAAATGAGTTTTTTGAACATGGGTTTTCTTTCATACTACACACTTTGCGTAACATAAATTTTTTTGTATCTTAAATTTCAAGAGCAAAAGAGAACGTTGAGTCAAATTGAATTTATTCAATAATTAGTTTTAACAATTTATTTTATTATTTGATGTTTTTTTGAACTTATCGTGTAAAATAAATACACGAATTTTTTTTAAAGCTCAATTAAGCATTTAGAACAAAACCAAATACGATGGATTTTTGACCATCTGGCGATGCGCAAGAATGTTGGCCTTAAAAACTTAATTCTTAAATAATTAGTGTTAAACAATTTTTATTAATTATAATTTAATTATTGTATTGTCATCCAAAACAATCATGTATAAAAATTATAGCTCAATCGAGCGCTTTAAAATGTGAGGAAGAAGCTTTTAAAGTTTTGAACCAGACATACAACGTGAGTAGAAGAAAACCCATTAAAAATGAAAAGTCAGCTTTTAAATGCGCTCAAAAGCAAAACAAAAAAAAAAAAAAAAAAAAAAAAAAAAAATCCGAAATACCACACATTTTTAATACAATTTTGACATTTTACTTAACATTTAAAATAACTGTGCATTTTGAGAATATCTGGCAGAGTAGAATTTAATTCAATCTGGCAATTCTAGTTTTGTTTACATGCTGCTTAATTTACCTTAGTGATAATAATTTGCTTGTTTAGTTTTAAATTAAGAGTTAGTGGCTTTTATTTAACAGAATATCAGTGAATTATTAACTGGTATTTGTGAGGTATTACTTTTTATACTTGTAGTTATGGGGCATAATAAAAATAAAAGATATTCCCGTAAACGTCTATTCAAAGAAAATAAGTAATCGTGTAAATTTTCAGTTTCTAATAACGAAAAAATTAGTATTGATTTAGATGTTTCAATTGTGAGTGAATCAAAATTATATACTTGGGTTACAAAATAACATCTGGTAATTATCTATAACTTAAGCGGTGATTATTTATAACTTAAGAAGTTACAGCCTTCTTGGACAAATTAAATTGAAAATAAGACTAAGAGTTTATCGAATGAATTATTAACAAGTATGTTTATTTTTTAATTAGAAATGTGACAACCCCAGAAACACGAACGATATTCAGGGATGAATTCAGATGGAGGGGTTGGAGAGTTGATGATGTTCTAAATCAGTGATCCCCAAGAAGTTTTGATTTAACTCACAGGGAATTTCTTTCTTTGAAGGCTGCTTAAAAAATAAAGCGTTCTTTCCCTCACAAACGGCGGACATTGACTACTGAAAGCGCGAAGGACTGCAACTATTCAAACTATAATACCAAACAGGCTGAAAAAAGTGTGGAATGAGTTCTATTATCGACAGGATATCGTTTGTGTTTCTAGTAGTCGTCACATCGAATGCTCATAAATTCATAAACTTAAAAGCGTTTTTTTTTTATATTTTAATTTGTTCAAAAAGGTTGCAACTTTTTTAGTTTTGTAGCACTGTGGCGGTCGCGAAACGGCAGCGTAGATTCGAACCCTGGACCAAGG
>BMAW01071313.1:411296-450965 GCA_019974015.1 Nephila pilipes | reverse complement strand
GCCGAAAAGATATCTCCTCGGGCTGGTTGAGTAAGGCCTTTTAATCAGTGGCGCTGATGTAGAAGAAAGTCGCTACAGCACTAGTTCTTGAAAGTTGGTACATGACTTTGTAAACACCCTGTAGAATGTTTTATCAGGGCTTTGGTGAGCTCGAGCAAAGAGGAAAAAGTCAAAATAAATAATATAGGCAGAAGTGATTGCAGTTTATTTACACTGATGATATTGATATCATTGCTAGCAGCATCTAAGCCTCGAGAAAATTATTCTCTTCTTTAGAGATTGCTGTAAATCGTATTGGATTGACAATAAGTGAGTCTAAAACTAAGTACAGATCTGTAGTGAAAACACCCTCAAGCGATACACTTAATCATTTAAAACTGGCCCTCACGAGTTTGAAACTACACCTTGTTTCAATTACCTCGGATCTCTGATTCACACAAAAAATGACATTGTCTCTGAAAATCGCGTTTCAGTGGTCGACAAAACGTTCTTTAAACTCCACTCTTTATTGGGGTCCTGTTTTCTTTCCCGAAAAACGAAGCTTCTTATTTATAAGACTCTCATCAGTCCGGTCCTAATGTGTGGCTCGGAAACTTGGTCTCTAACTAAAAATGGAGAATACAAAATTGCAGTTTTTGGGAGAAAGATTTCCAGACGTATTCTCGGTGGCGTCAAAGAAAATGATCGTTGGCATTTAGTTCTCAAATTTATAGAGAATTTTGAATGAGCCGGGTATCATTAAATGTATTGAAGTGAAAGGCTTCTCATATTGTTAGAATGGATGAAAAAAAAATCCAGTAAAGTAGATTTTCGTTGCAATGCCTTTTACTAGACGGAAAAAAGGAAGTTCCAAACTACGGTGGCTTGAATCGGATTTTAAGGTGATTGTCGTGAGGAATCGGCGGACTAAGGCAAAAGACTGGCTATCTCGGAGGAAGGCCTTGGGCTGTTGAGTCAAATAGGAGCATGATGAGATTTGACTACATTTCTACACGCGAGAATACAGAGCTGATAGCGTGGTACAGTTATATTATGAATTTTTGCTACCTTAAAATGTAGAATGCACTGAGATATTCAAAGATTATGTACAAGAATTTAAATTCTTGTACATAATTCTTCTCCAAGAATTTAAATTCTACTAATGCTATTTGTGCTAGAATATTGAAAATGTCGTGGGGAGGGAACCTGGACAGAAACACTTAAAAATGATAAACAGAAAAAGTTTTAATTAGTACTAAGAAATAACAGATGGATAAAATTTATTCTGTATTTATGTAATTGATTATAAACATAATTTTTTAAACTACAACTCGTTTGGTTTTAGGAAGCCGTAGATTGAAGTCACCTCCAGTAGGGAGAGGATAGAACTGTAGAATTCTATTGCGACAAAAGAAACACTGAGAGAAATATCTGGAGGTTGACTATGTGGAGATATCTTAAGGAAAATGAATCATCTCGATTATTTCTTAGCTATAATTAAAGCTGTACGGTACTGTGAGTTACTTCATTCTCCTGAATCCAAACAATGCAACATCTGAAACAATCCCTTAATATACGGAATAAATTTTATCCAGACACCTCGGCTGTTTATTGGTAACAATCGCACCGTGAAAGGATCGTGAACTCACCAGGTTCTCGAATAGTTCTGTGGCTGGCGGCGTGTAGTACTGTTCGTTGTCCTGTTTGATATGCAGGAAATGATCGGAGGGAGCCAGCTGCTTTTTGAGGCACGCCGTCCAGAGCACGTCCTCCACTGTCATGTTGTCGCGGACGCACACCGTCACACACTGAAACACACAAAGACGCTGTGAAAGAATGATGTCAGCGCCACTACTTGAACAGAAACTGATAAACAAAATAAGTAGATAGATTTTGATGCTAGACGAGAGTGGGCCTGTCAAGAGCCCCTTGTTTGTTTAATTGAATCGTTAAAGGGTTAATTGAAGATGCTATAAGTGTGTTATATAGTGTAGATAAAAGTTAATATTGAGAGATTTAGAAGGGATTATCAAAGCGGACATTAAATATAGATAAAATTTAAATTTATTAGAACTGTCTCTTAACGATTCACAAATAGAGCCATCTCTTGGCTACAGACGCACTTCAAGCGCCTCCACACTGTCTCCACTCGGTCGATTTTAAATATACTGCGTATGCATTGTATTTCTTCTTGCTCACAAGGAGTGTATACGTGTCGGAATTCTTCTAACGTCTAATATAAGGAAGAATAATTTGGAAGTCCATGTGAACATTCGCAAAAATTGCTAAAAGTTATTTTGTGCTAAGCAAACTGTGATAAAAAATATTTTTATTATGTTTTGAAACCTGCAGTTGAAATCAATAGGATTCATATCCAAGCAATTACGTCTTTACTAGAGAACCACGTTATGAATAGGAATAATTTGTTGAAGATAGTTTATTTATGTCAGTCGTTATTTCAACCTCTGATCCAGGAGCTAAACATCCAACCAAACAAATGGTAGGAGGTGGGGATGCGTGGTAGACGACTGCGCAACTCTCTAAGTATAACCTCTTCTATGACCCTCGCAAGATTTGAGCCGAGCTCTAGGAACGCAAGCATAGATGGTACAGTAGATGCTCCCGTGCGAGTTGCGGAGTGCCTTCTTCGAGCAGAAGTCGAAATTCACATGAGTCGAGTGTACGATGAAAACCTTCTGAGGGATGGTGTTTGCAGAGTATTTTTGAATTCATATGAAACGCATTAAAGAGCGTGCTCTTATGGATATGAAGCAGTCAACACGTTTCCCCCTGGTTCTCTTGGAGTTTGGTTAGAGCATCTTCGAGTATATATTAAAGCTGTTCAAAGACTCATTGAATCCTTGTGGGCTGTTTAGATGATTCACCATTTTCTTTACTTAAAATTCAACTAAGAATCGATCGAATAAATATAACGCCATCTTTGAACAGGAGTGCTGGTCGCGGCCATCGAAGTTTTCTTCGAATCATGAGCTCGAGTCCTAATGACCCAGAGATTTACCATGTAGCGTGGTCGATGAAATTAAATTTGGTAGATGTTCTAAGTCCTCCTAATGGCAAGAGAGGTGCCAGCTCAGGTATTGTCCTCGTCACTTGACCGAGGTTCAAAATGATGAGGTGCGTCGCCAATAATCCTAGTGCTTCTTCTCAGTGCTATGTTTGAACAAGATTAATATACAATCACAATCACGCTGAATTAAAAAAAATTTAAAATTATAATTCAGGCAGAAAGCTCGTCGTAATTTATTTTGAATGTTTATTTGGTGCTCTGCATCAAAAGGATAGATGAACTGTTTTATAAAAGCGTCTTATATTTGCGCAATTAGAGTTAGCAGGCAGTAGAGGTGCAACAATAGCTGATGGTCGACATTATGAATCCTTACAAAACACTTAGTCTCAGCCAGTTCGTCGAAACAAGAAAAACCAGCAAAAGTAGTCTCCTAAACTTATGTTCAGTTTGAGAGTTTCTAAGTCTCTGGTTTAAAATCATAATCCTGTTCTTATCCTGCGTTGTAAATGTCTTGAATTATTCTCTTTATAATGCAGTACAGAAGTCATACTTGTACTTGGTACATTTTAACACAGTTATAAATCTTCAATATGTTTGGTTGATAAGGTCTCCTCTTCGGGTCGTGGGCGGAACGAGTTAATCACTGCAACAAGGATGAAAAAAGGAGTCGATAACAGAGTTCCTTAGAGTAAAGAAGTACGCTTTTATTCGATCGTTTGAGAGCTAACTTTCAACATTGGAAAACCTCTCTCTTCGATCCTCTGAAACATATTGAATTAGAAACAGTTTCCCACATGGAATGGTCCGGTGTTAATATTCGTAGAGTATATCCTTCCGAAATGATTCTCTTTCTTTTTTTTGCGTTAATCACCCTCTAGTCGCGTCTCTGAACGAAACCACAAGAATCACCCTCTTGATCTGAATGGCGAAACGTCTTTGCGGTTGTTCAAAAGTAAGTTGTAAAGAAACAGAAGTTTGTTAAAATAAAAAATTTGTTACATAGTTGCTGCTCAAAAATTAAATGTTGACTTTAAATACTGGTCTGTACTTGCCACTGGCTTCGTGCATTAAGCAATTCTTTGACAATGGTGAAAAGGTTATGTACAATTATAAATCACAAATAATGTCTTGATAATTATGATCCCAGAGACGACAGTTGGTCAAAAAGAACAAGTGGCAAAGCACCCTGCTCTATTTGAATTAACAAGAGGAAGATGTTTGTTTGGGCGGAGTAGTGCAAAGACGAAAAGGCCCAGACGCGCGAAATCAGGTACGCGGATGGATGATGAGAAGGAAGCATTTTCTTTTCCGAAAATAGGTTTAGATTTTTTTAAAGATCGATATTGAAATAATATTTTGGAGGAAATGTCGCAGCATTCTTTCACCTTCTGAGAAATTAAAATTGTTTAAAAAAGAAGAATGACTTTGCATTAGGTGGGACAACTAATTTACTGATTTTTGGCTAATTTTCTGAAAACATTGTCGAAAAGTTTTTTTTAAATAATAAAATCATTCCATCCAGAATACTATCGATCCAAACGACACAATATACATTCGGTATATTAAAGGAACATTTGGATCTGTTTTAAAAAAAATGGAACGGGGAAAATATCACTTTGGGGAATTTGTACAAATTTTAATTATGCAAGCAGTGAGCGATCTTTCGGTTGTTTTTTCGTCCCCCCTTCTACTGAGGAAGATGAATCATCTGCTACGCATAGATTTGACGGATATTACGTCACACATGATGTCCGGGTCTATCTTTGCTTCTGACAATTTATTCTTCAAGTAGATTGCTGTATTCTTTCATTTTTAAATGCTTTGTAACAAAATTACAATTCTTTTTCAAAAGGATAATCTCTCAAAATATTCTTCCAAAATCATATTTTAGTTCTGACGACACGGTTTGTGTGTTCTGCTCTGTTTCAGAGTTGAAAATTATTAAAAGAGTGACTCACTTTAAAAAATTTACTGGAAGTTTTTGGATGTCTCGTCTTGCAACGGAATGGACGTGGACCTTCATTGAAAATGTACACTTACCAGCCTATTTGTCGAGGTTTATCACGAAAATTTCCCCGTGCAAAAAATGGGTACTTCACCCAATTAAAAAGAATTGTAAAATTCTTTAACGGTTGTCTATAATATTAAAAATATCTTTCTTTTCTTGAATTAGTTGACGGTAATGATTAATGGTGCAAGAGCCAGAAGTGATTATGCTGTGCCAAATAAGGTATAACTGTCTTTTAAACGTTTGAAAATTGGAAAATAGATAAAAATTGTTTGACAAGAAAAAGGGCGAAAACAGAATAAGATCGCTAGGGTATCCCGAGAGGGCATCATCCTTGTTTATTACAGACAGTAAGCCCCACTGGAAAGAAGATTACTAAGCTATTTCGGGGTCATGATGCCCTTACTTTCCTAAAGAAGGCAGGCCCTGAGGGGTTTCTTTAAACCGAAGGAAAGAAAAACAAAACTATGCTGTTTTTTTGATCACTCACCTGACCCTCCGGTAGGAGCACCTTGACCGTTCGGCCGATGATCGTGGGAAGCTCTGTGCTTTGGCTAGAGGTAGCCGAGAGGCTCAGGGATCTTCTGAAACACAAGATGGGACACGTGAGACTACTGCTCTGGGACTGAGTTTTATCTCACCAAATACATACAAAACGATTCTTTCGATTTCAAAATTCCATATTAAAAAAAAAAAAAACGACATGGAATGATAAATAAACTGTGGTAGTTTTATGCAGTCAACAATACAGATAGAACCTGGTGTATTCTTCAAAAGATATTTCACGAAAGCTGTTTTAGCGTCTTTCACTGAACTACCTCGCAGCTGGGTCGGTAGCAGTGGACCAAAAGATTTGATGTTACACAGCTGGCTTTCTAAGTCACCTGATATGGGCCCCATGCGTGGTCTTCCTTTGTAAAAGATAAAGTGTGTACACTAACATTACTTACAAATTTATGCTGAACTAAAACAACGGATTTTTGTTGCTGTGCAATAAATTATCTCGGACATTTTATAACGTGATTGGAAGGAATTCACATTCTGAATTGACATTAAACGTCTAACTAAAGGAATTTATTGAACACTTTAAGAAAAAAAACTTCTACTATTTTCCTTTGCATTCATGTATTACTTATCATTCTGTGTCGTTTACTCTTGTAAGTATAGCGTTGTAAAATCGGATGAATTATTTTGAATAACCCTATCTTCAATTTATAGAAGAAAAGGTTCATCAATAAACCAAATAAGAAAGGATAACACATTAAGCAATAAATACTCTCGTTTAATAATTGAGCATTGGGCTCATTCGGTGTTCCAAAATTTTATATTGCTATCGGAATAATTGCTCTCACTACTGTTGAGCTCAATGGCGTCACATACGACCGGTCTATGGATCCTACTTCTTGAATTCAGAAGCGAAACTTAAAAACAATTTGTGTTGGGTACAATTCATGTCATGAAAACTCGTTGCCATTCAAAGTAATCAGATTAACTAACCTTTTATTTCTAAAGAAATGTTACTTTGAAAAATCACGAGTGACTGGTTTTAATGGTGACTGGTGATTACAGATGTGACTGGTTTAATTACAGATGTGCGTAAATAAAATATTCAAGTACTCTTAACAGTTAAGATGGATACGTAAAATATGATACTGATAAAAGTATGAATATATGGAATACCATAAAGTAAGGCTATTTAGTTTATTAAATCCCTCACAACGTCACTTGTATCACCAATAGATGTCGTTAGAGTCTCATTGCAGATCATTTATCCCATTAGGAACCATCACATTTGGCATCCATTTCAATTGGTGAGCAGAGTGATAGAATAGTCCAAAGAGGAAGTGTAATTGGTTTTTTGGAAGGGGCTTAAGGGATGACAACCTTCAAAATCTCTAGTGAAATTACTGCAGCATATGGTATTATATAAGTAATTAAGTAAACTATTGGTAGCAAAAGATCCGATTTCCTGTCCCAGGGAATCCTGTTATTGCAAGATAATACACATGTGGCCCGTGACATCTAGGACTTCTAGCACTGGTAAATTTTGCCACATCCTCTCTATAGTCCTGCACCTTTTATGTATTCCTCAAACTTGAAAAATATCTTCAAGGACCACGTTTTCACTCAGATGATGTTCAGGTAGTCAAAAGTTGGTTTCGTCAGCATTTTACTACGAAGGCTTTGATGCCTTAATCTACTGGTACGATTAGGATCAAAACAAACAAGGTGGAAAAACATGCACCAACAAACATTTGAGATTTTCTTCATTCTATATTTAAAATTCTTAAGATAAAAATAATAAGCAACCTTATTTTCTGATACCCCTTTGTAAGCATAACATCTCTTTTCAATAATTAAAACAACTTTCAAACTAACAAGGCCAAACATAACTAACAAACGAGATTAAAAGAAGTTCATTAAATTTCTTACAGCACTAACAAATTAATTTTTTATCCTAAAACTTAATCTTTTGAAGAAACAAATTATAGCTTTCTGAGTAAAAAAATTCCAAAACTCTTTTAATCATCAATTGTTTTTTAAATGACCGGTCAGCATCAGATCCTCTCTCTTATTCTTCCTGATTCGTTTCTCATCTTCTCGAAAACATAGAAAGATTCAAAGCGACATGAGACAGAAGGATACTCACTTGCTGCTGTTGGACCTGGAAAGGGGCGGCAGCCTGGGCCTCCTTTTGGTGGCGCCCCTTCCGGAGAGCAGGTTGGTGAGCAGAGAGGGACTGCGGGCGCAGATGAAGGCGTGGAACGAAGACACCGTGAACACGCCCAGCTTGTTCAGGATGCTCTTCGTGCCCTTGGACACGTGGGTCAGAAGGCTCTGCAATTGAAAACACTCACGTGAGTCTCGAACTCACAAATAAAGAACGCATGCTAGATTTGATTACCGTAGAGTGACGTCCCAGAAATTACATTATAGCAATTTCAAGTTCTGTTTTGGGATTAAACTCGTCGAATGAATTTAAATGGAATTCAAGAATGATATTGAAGATGGATGGCTAGTTTTTGTTCTTTTGAATTATAGTTTTTGTTAGAGTCCAAAGATAGATATGAAACAAGGGTTTGTGAACGGCGCGTCAGAGTTGTAAGAGTAGCTGTTGTTGACTGTCTAGGATCAATGCCAAACTAAAGATCGAGGATGTCACGAACACAAACATCCCACAGGAAATATTTATAGCCAATATATTGCTGGAATATGTTCTTACATTTGAAAATTAGAGTTTTAAAAATGGTGGGAAAATAAGAATTATCGTCTGACTTTCTACTAGTTCGGATTTCTCAAGTTTTGCAAAATTATTCTGGCGAATTACCGAAGTATTCAAGCTTTGCTTGCTTTTCTAATCTCAAGTGGAACAAATATTCGGTTTGAAATTTTAAAGTTATATCTCTGATCGAATATTACTTGATTTTAGGAGCTATCATCAATTATCAGAAATAGTAGACTCTCGTTTCGAGAACATGAGAGACAGCCGGAAAGTTATTGGTCTACGAGCCAAGATTAAGATTTCGATTCATTCACTCTAAACTAGGGCATGAACACACTACAGAGGAGTCCTTTTTATTCATTCAACTTGGCTATAAATAATACTGCTCATCCACTCCTTAATTGTGACACATATTTCGGAAAAATACATCATGTAGGGAATTCTTTTTTTTCCCTGCTTAAATTTGTGTATTATATCACTAAAATGGTTAGAAAGTTAATAATTTTTTTTAAAAAATGAAGTAGCTATTTCTTAATGATTAAATATGCGTAGTTAAAAATAATGGATTACATTCGCATTTTATTCAAAATATTACAATTATAAAAAAATAAATCAAACGGTGTAGTAATTTTGAACCTAAATAAGATAAACTGTGGTAATATAACAATATGAGGTTGTGTATATTGATTTTGTAGTTTCTAACTACTATTGGCGATGAGTTACTGTAATTACCGCAATTTCTTTGAGCCAAGCAAGGATTTCCGTCTAGAAGCAGACGGGGTATTGATACCTTTGTTTCCCTGTAGTTTGTTTACACTTTTGCATAGTATACACGTACATTTTACAGATTTATTAAACTGAAAATAAGAATCAGCTCGAAAGGATCTGGGATTGAGTCCGGAAACGAAAGAGAGCTCTCACCTTTGGATTGGGCAGTTCCGAGTTCTGCAGGGAGGCCATGTAGCATCTGAGCCTGAACTGTTCGCAGTGCAGCCTCTCGAGGTTCTCTTCCCACTGCGAGATCTGGTCGGTGAGGGAGTGCCGGCTGTCGGCGTCCGCCACCACGGTCAGCTGCAGTTCCGCCATGTGCTTCATGCGAGAGTCCTGAAACACATGAAGACACTTCATCCACTGGAGGGGAAGCAACCGTTTCTTCATCCCAAGCGCAGATAGTTAAAATAATCCCGCAAAAATCTCAGTTCAAGAATGTAGTCAATTACTTTTCAAATTACAATTTATTATTTCCTTAAATAGAGAAATTCTCTCCACAGTAGTTCACTGTACCTCCCCGCGGATACTAAGAGCTTCGAAAAAAATGGAAGGTTACTCTTACCCGGATTCTCGGATCAGATGTGAGCTAATCCACAATGGAGAGAACTTCAGCGCAGGGTCCTAGTTCTTACAAAGCACACGGACTTGCAAGTAACTCCCGCACACTATTTAAAATATTCACGCTCTTGCTGTCTTCCAATAAGCACAATCTTCCTCTCTTATTCTCTCTCCCGCAACCTTTCTACTCTCATATTCAATTTACCGTCGCTTTTATATGAAATACCTTACACCTATTCACTTTATTCCTAAAGTTTATATAATTTGCGTAATCACGTTTCCTTGCGTTGGAAAGTAGCTGGGAACTTAAAATATAAGAAACCCCAGGTATTAATTAAGGAAAGGTTTGCACGAATAACCCATGTCACAAGAGGTATTCTTTGGACGAGTATGAAGAATACGTCAATGTCGTATTGACGATATCACCTTTTGACTTTTTCTTTTTTTTTATTTTCACTCAAGTCATTTACTCGTTTAGTAATTTCTTATGTATTCTTACATCCCTCTTCTACACTGCTCCGAGCAACAAAAGGTGCTGTCAATTAGTAATCTAAGGGTACTTATTATAGTTTCACTCGCAACCATGGTAACACTGAAGTCGCTTCAATAAGTGCTTTGTTTTTACATACACGAATTCGCGCTTTTTTGTGAATTGAACTCGAAAAAAAAAGCTATAAGTACATACAATAATATTATATTAACTCACATTCATTGGGATCAGTAATGAAAATCCGGAGAATGGGAAAAATGAGATAAAATAAGACATTCCCACACAGAGTATAATCTTAATATAGAACAAAGTGATTACGTATCATATTTATAGAAGACGCAGACGTTGTGAATAATGGAAGTGCTCTTAGAGTTGTTTCTTTTATGCCCTTTCTATTGAGACAATGTAGCGCCGTATGCTATTTGCCCCCGGTGATAAAAGGTGTAACTAAGGTTTTGGAGACTTGTCGCTGAATATTTGTGACTCATATTTTTCTTTTATACATTTATAACTGTTAGAAAATTTTAGTAAAGAAAATACTTTTTCAAAGTACTCGGATGAAACAAACAAAAGGTTTGGAAATTTGAAGATCGAGTTAAAAGGGATTCAAATTAACGAAGTTCTAATGTATATTCACTCATAATTGTTGCAAAAAAAGTGGGTGTTTGCCTAAATATACATAACAATATGTTTAAGGGAGAAGAAAGAGAAGTTATAACGCGACTTGAGACTTAATTTGAAGGAATGGTATATAAAGTGGTTGTAGTTGCTTCAATTTGTAGTAAGCTGAAATCCTCGACCTTGCTCTCTCTCTCTCTCTCTCTTTCTCTCTCTCTCTCTCTCTCTCTCTCTCTCTCTATATATATATATATATATATATATATATATATATAGTTATATGTCTAATTCATATTAAATTTGAGGTCCCAAGTTATCCTAAAGCTGTGGTGTGGAAGTTTGGAGAGAGAGAGAGAGAGAGATGTCAAGTATTGTCTTCATCACTTGAGCAGAGGTTCAAAATGACGAGGACCACTGCCAACAGCCTTCGTATTGAATCTCAGTGGACTTAAAATAATCACTTGGCTTTGTTATAATGGAAGAATCAGTAATAAAGCAGAAGTAAACTCCAACATATCATTCAGAGAGAAGGTTGACAGAACGAACAATTTCCTACTTAAGCACTTTCCCAGTAGAGAGACATCTCACTCTTCATGGAAAAAATAAAACAAGCTCTGTTTTACTATCAATTTCGATCGACCTAAATTAGACGAGGCTTGTCTCTCTACCCACAGCAAGTGGTTTATCATAATATTTGTAGATGATTTTCTTCGAAGGGTTTCCCTCTGTTACTTGAAAACGATGATAACATGATTCAATAATATTTGCTATTTGATCGAACAAACAAACAAAATGAGTTAGTTTAAAGTCCTCCTCAAAAACTGTAATTCCTAAACCTTCGAGAGAAATGAAAAGTTCTGATACGAAGTGAGATAAGTAGAGAGGTAAGATTTTAAAATAAATGAATTTTAAACAAAAGTTGTTGTGGCATTAGAATTATGGTATATCAAATTATTCAGTTTCATTTTATGTTTTGTCGGATATAGGAAACTGCATTGCCAAAAATATTGCTGAACCTTTCTGGAGGTACAATAATTGAATCAATCATTTAAGAAAAGTGGCTGAAGAGTTTTTCAGGAATCAATAAAGAAAAACCGCTGAATACACATGTACGCGAATTTCTCAGGATTTTTTTTAGGCCGAAAGTAGTGTTTAGACTTTAAAATATTATAAACAGTTTACAATTTTCATCATTTATGAACAATAAATTTTTAAAAAACTCTAAAAAACTTGTCATCGACTTAAGTTGTTTCTGTAACAGTGTTAAATGGCATTTGAATTAAACGAAATAATTATATAAATCGTGCTTTTAGTGAAAATTAATGAAGATATTTCTTAAACAGTTTCATTTTTTTCACTCATTGAAAAGTACGCAATCCTATTCTCTATCATTCTCATCTGGAGTACATTCAACTTCTGTAGTTGGCTACCGAAATGTGTTTCGATAGAATGGCATATGCTCTTCTGGAATGCTATCCCGAACTCTCCTAATTTTTAAATCTGACCTTATTTAAAACGTCTGAATTTTTACCGTCAATTGACGTTTTCGATACGTAGGTTCATAGAAGGCGACACAAAGGTTGAAAAAGTTTTTTCATCAACATAAATGAGTCTACAGTCTTTCACTAGGAAAGAATGCAGCGATTTGCGTGAGTTTTATCCAAATTGTGAGTTTACCTTTAAAGGGTAGGTTCCCGACAAAAAAAAGTATGTTTGAACAAAAACTCGTTTATGTGGTTTTTGAAAAGACCGATCCAATTGTAAAAGAGTTTCTTGTATAACTGACTGTGTTGTTGGAAATGGAAGCATTCAATGTTTTTGTTTTGTTTTAACTAATAACTTTAAAAAGATTTTAGTACCTCAAAATTGTAGACAGCAAGATTAATTTAAGAGAATTCTTGTAACATATTTATCGGCAATAACGTTTCTCCAATTCAACACATGCGAACCTTTGTTACTTTTTGAACATTTTTACGTCATCTTTGAGAATAAAGGCTTCCAGATTAGAATATTTAGCAGAATTTCTTACTGAATTTTTATTCAAGATGTTTTTAGAATTACACGTAGAATAAATTTCTGTTATTTAGGCATGTATCTTTTTTAAACTCCAGAACTCTCACTTATAAAATGCGAATGCTCTTTGGATTATTTTTAGGGCAAACAGTTTAATTTGGTAAAGAAAATGAAAATAAGAAGAATACATTTATAAGAATGGGAAAATAAAAAAAGATTGTTTAAAAAGTAGGGTACATTTAGAATTCGTCCCTTAGGAGAAATATGATTTTTGCTAAAACAAGGCAACTAAAATGGATACGTTGCCTTTTATTTGAAAATAAAACATGAATTGAAACATTATGGTTGAATTTGAAACACCAAATTAACTGATGCCAGCTTACAACACACGTAAACTTAATGCCTATGAAATCACTGTATTGTGGGTCCATTATACCAAGATAGGGGGGTGTTGGGGAGTTTTAATTATTGTTAAGAAATTACTAATTAATTATTACTAAGTAATTTCTTAGTTTTAATTATTATAAAAAACTTTATAAAGTTTTTTCTGCATATTAATGGATCCTTCTGTACATATGGTTGTAAGCGACAGCTATTCATACTGATTCGTTTGGTTTCAGAAGGAAACTTTAAACAAGTGACCCGCAATGTCGTTTAGTTTTAATCATTACGAAAATAATAGAGACAGGAAGTAAATTTATTATTCTTGAGACTTCTATACATATCAACATCCAGAGTTATACATTTTCCTCATTTTTTCTTGATCTTTCAAAGACCGTCATTGTAGAACTGAACAGATTGAACTGTGTCCTTTCCATACTGAGGGTGATTTCAATGTACGGCTTCCAGCCGCAAAACAAATCAACATGAATAGCTGCCATTTACAACCTTATGTAAATATGGATCAATTTACATGTGGAATAAATTTTATCCAGATGTCAATATTATTTCTTAGTAGTCATTAAAATTATACGATGTCCCCTCGTATAGATTTGAAACATTCGAATATAAAATTAAAAGACCATATGATTTACGGATGTCAGCTTGCAACACTCATAAAATGAATTCTTATGGAACCAAGTGTATTGTGGGTCCATTATAAGAAGATTATACTTCTAGGTCATATTTATTAAATATTTGAAGCCCAATATACTCTTGTTTGTACCTAAGTATTTTAATAAAAGGATTCTTAAATATCTGAAGGGGTCTTATAATAATTTCTATTCTAGAATTATTCCAAACAGCTGAAGTTATTTTAAGGCAAAATGGCCATGTATATTACATGCATTGAATAATAATTTTATAACTGCTACCTAAAAAAATATAGCTTTTGCTGAGAAAATAACTCGTAATGTATCGGTGATGTTCTTTAATAAAGCGATTCGATACGATTTCCGTGGTTTGTTAGGCGAAATGATCCGAAACCAATCACTTCAGACCACTTTATTCAAGTGGATTCGATTATTTTACGGATTATTAGACCTGGAGTGCAATTTTCCACGCAGAACTTGATAAGAAAATTAAGCTGATCTCTCTTTCGATCTGAGTGAAGGGAAGATTCGAGGTATCCATGCATTTTTCTGCCAGATATCAAATCATTTTCGTAATTTTCGAAATAAAGAGCTATTTGGTAGAATTTCGTATTAGAAATTCGATTACGAACGATTCAAATGTATCCATTTTTTTGTATGATTTTTAATTTTTTCAAACAATAATTAAATTAATACAGTTATAAGTAATGATGCGATGTACACGGGTTGGTTACAAAGCGATGGAAACACATCGACACATCTGAAATACCTTTATGATCCTATGTGCGAACACATTCTCTCGATGTAATCACCTCTCTCGTCCAATTACATTCTGTCAAACGACAGGAAGGCGTCATCAGCACTTCCTCCTTTAAAGGAAAAAAATCACCCTAAAGCTCGGACAATTTCCGTCCCTCGAAGTGGTTCCTTCATCTTGGCGTCATAATCACACACACTCAAATAGGGCTAGTACGGCGGATATTCCAGTACCTCCCACCCTCTCAGGAGACCCGTGAAAACGTTCGAACTAAGACGTCATGGAGGATTACTGGACCACAAATGCTTTCTCCTGAGTGCTGGATGCAAATATATCAGGAATTTTTAATAGTAGGCACCATTCTTCCCTCGAGGCATATCGTGGCGTAGTATCACTCCGTGAATGCAACAATGAGCCTCCCATTCAGATGATACAGCCCTCATCTTCTGTGACAAAGCAGGATGTCTCCATTCATTGAATTGTCATTTCAAACGTGGTTCGCAGGGAGCGAGCCCACGTTCCCTCCATTGTGACTATCCCTATGGTATCGGTTCAAAACGTTCTTTATAAATGCAAAATGTTGCACCTCGTACAACATATGGGTACAATCATGTTTATTGGGTCGAGATTTAATTTGAAACAATTGAAATGGAAAAGTCCTCAAAGTTAGTTAAAGGGGAGGTCTTGATAGCGCCCAAGTCACAGGCTCAGTCGGTCTTCCAGTTTTTTTTAGTTCCCAGTCCCTAGGTTTTCTAGAACTTTTTGCTCCTTTCTGTGAAAATATTTAGCACCAAACTGAGATAAATAATAGTTTTAAGTTTGAGACGTTAGACATCATTGCAATTTTCCCTTCACTAATCTCGGGGACCATTCTGATCAAACTGTTTAAAATGAAATCAGTTCCAATAAAAGGAAGGAGATTTATGCTGATAAGATTGAAATTATGAAGTGAATTGATTAGTTTTTATAATTGTATTGCAATGATGCCAACGTATTTACATGCAGCGAGGAAGTGAATGATGAGGTTTTAGAAAGATGGAAGTTATTAGTGGTAGAAGTAATGAGAGTGACAGTGATTCAAAGAGAGAAGCCGGATTCTGTTTTTTGCAATCTTTGAAGCAACCAGAGGAATCCTGGAAGAAGGCTCAAGGATCAAACCCGGAAGTAGGTAATAACCAGCCGTCATTGCAAGTTCTTATAAAAGTTAACGATTATGTATTTCTATGGACATAAATCATTTAGTTAAAGATTGAAAGAGTCAACAAATATATAAAAATTACACTTGTGATGCAGTGTAACATACAATGTAATACATAACGGAAACGAATGACTATAAGTTTAGACATTTTATAAATGAACAAAGATCCATTTGGACACTCACCGACTCGATCTCTTTTTCGAGGCGGAAGATCTCCTCTTGCAGGAGGTGCAGCGTGCCCGTCTTTCCCCGGTGTCTGGCAAAAGCGGCGGCGCACGCCGAGTGGATGCTGTTGATCCAGTTTTCAAGCTCCACCTGGCACGGCGCCTGTGGAAAACAGTTAGCAATGTGGCTTTAGGATTTTTTTTTGTAACAAACAATTTTTCCTCGATAAGTCGAAATAAAAGAACAGCTTAGTGTGAGATTCGATGCGTCATTTTTTAATACAATTTGACTCAATTTTGTTTTTTCCATCGATTCTAACTCTTTCGATGAACTGGAGCTTGTTTACCAAAGTGTATGCAAATATATTAAAAATTGAAGTATTTATAGTTTTATATAAAATGCTCTCTGATACAATAAAGAGGACAAATTAAAGAGGAGTTAAGTTGAGATGAGTAGGACATATATTATTAAAAACTATATATAGGTTGGATTTGAGATATATCAAATTTTGATTTAGATAGTTTTTAGAAGTCTTATTTTTTATTTTCTGTTTTTGCTCTAGTAGAAGTTAATATTTCGTAAATTCCTCAGAGAGTTTATAAATAAGTTATAGTTTGAGTGAAAAGAACTGTGTTCCTGTTGCTCTTTCTATTAGAGATTCAATCCGTAGATACTCGGAAATTAAGAAAAACATCACCCGTGTAGACTGATCAATGAATCCTACTTAATACAAATCAGATATAGATTTTTTAATACCATGGGCGGGCATTTGTATTTTAAGCAGTTTCAATTTCCTTTTTTGTCCTTTATTCTATTATTTCTTAAAGCTGGAGGTAAAGGAGAGATTGTTAATGATAACGTAGGAACACAAAGGCTGATGAATATCCAAAAGAAAGTGGATTTGAAACTAGAATTCCCACTAAAATGTCGATGGAAGAGAGATGTAGTATGAAAAATCAAATTGAGAGGACCCATATTCCGCAATGGCAGTGGACAATACGGAGGGGAATGCACTTTTCTCATTATCTGAATGTTGTTGAAGATTACAATGCTCGTCTTTAATATCCTGTTTTATGGTCCCTCTTGATTAACATCCAAACAGGGTTTGAAAATCTGATACCAAATGAGAACAGATTTTCAGACTCTCCCTTTTTGGCGGGCCATAAAACAGGAGTCTGAAAGACAAACGGCCGCGGTAGCCTAATGGTCATGGCGGCCGACTCACGGCCGGCGGTTTTCGTCATATTGTGGGTTCGATCCCTGAAGCCACTAAGGACCCACCGCGTAGCCAGGGCTGAGATATTTTAAATCTGTCGGGGCCCAAAGTCCTTCCGTTGGTGTGGTGTAGAAGTTAGGAGAGGGAGTAACCAGTTCAACTGTTGTCCTCGTCACTCGTCTAAGGTTCAAATTATGAGGTCCGTCGCTAATAACCCTCGTGTTACTTCTAGTACGAAGTTAATAAAACCAAAACAAACAAAAAGAAATCTATTGACAAGCATCTTGATCTTCAACAACATGTCTAAATATAGTTTACTTCTGCTTCTGATAATATAGCTCAAACGTTGATGTGTAGTTCTTTTCCTTCACGTTGATTGCTGTTGATTTGAAGAGACGAATTAATTTTTCGATTTGAAGTTTATCGAGTGTTCTCATGAGCTGGTGAAACAAAAATTTGAATTAAATGCGGAGGAATGAAGGAAATTTCTTATCACGTGAAATGCAGCAGTTCTGGTGCATAAAGTATCTTGTCGCAACGTGACTCACTTACGAAGGGAAGCAAACAGGAAGACAAAAAAAAAAAAAAAAAACACGAAAGCGAAAATAGACAGCTTTTGCCAATTACTTCTAGTCTAAAAATATCTGTCCATCGAATTGTCACTAAACGCGAGGAGTTTCCATGTTTCTACTCTCTTCCTTCATTTGAAAGTCTGATATATTCACTCCAATAAAATAGTCAAGATAACCTTCAAAGTGCTTCCTTATTTATGCTATTTAAGGAAAATGGTCTCTACTAGTTCACAGTCCTTCAACGTGGTTACCAACAAATTTCACTGAAATAGGATGATGAAGTTTATCTGGATACTCGGGTCCGAGAAGAGATCCAATATAGGGTCGGCTTCAACCGAGTGGAGTTGTATCTTTATTCTTGCTAGGACATTTTCTGTTAAAGAAGGCACAAGTATATTCAATTGAATTCCTTCTCATTCCCGATGCCTTTGTTCTAATTTCAACACCACACGAACACCTATTTTTTGCTACCTCTTCAGGACTCTTCTTTAATCAAACTACTTTATTCAAGTTATGTTTCATTTGGTTAGGTCGCGGCTTTATTTTTGGAAAAATTGAATCATAAAAAGACCCCCTCCCCTAATGTAACTAATAGAATAATGCGATTTGACGATCATCACAGCCTAGCCTGACTGGGGACGAATAGTGTTTAGCAACGAATCCCGCTTCCGACTGTATCCTGACGATCATCGAAGACGTGTCTGGAGAAACTCAGGGCAGCGTGCCGATCCTGCTTTCACTATTGCACGCCAAACAGGCTCTCAACCAGGAGTTAGGGTCTGGGGAGCCATTTCCCTTGATGGTCGTCATTAGAGGCAAACTTACAGCACATAGGTACGTCGACGACACTCTGAGATCTGTTTTGTTACCGTTCCTTTTGCAGTACCCTGGCCTTATTTTTCAGCAAGTTAATGCCAGACCCCATACGGCACGTGTTGCTATGAACTGCCTTAGTACTTGTCAAACACTTCCTTGGTAAGCCAGATCTCTCTCCAATCGATCATGTCTGGGATAGAATGAGAAGGCGACTGTATTTACCAGGGAATGTTGATGACCGACAATTGGAGCAAACTTGGCAAAAAATACCGCAGGAGACCATCAGGGAGCTTAATCACTCTATGCCACATGATGTGGCCGCTTGCATCCAGGCTAGAGGTGGGTCAACACCTTAATGAGCTCGTAATTTTGTAACTATGTAATTCTGAAATAAATCACTCAATTTTTCTGAATTTTTAATAATTTTTTATTCTGTACATAATTTTCCTATCCGCCAATTTTTGTCTCCATCGGGCAACTCCTTTTTGGTGTGTCGTTTTTTTTTTTTTTTTTTTTTTATATATAGAGTGTATATAAAATCTGGACAAAAGAATTTATTTTTAGTAAAGTAAATGAATAAATATGAAAGAAAAAAGATTAAGTTTGTTACATAACTTGATCAGAGAGTTTTTATTTTGATAACTCCCCGTGTTACTCAAATATTTTCGAAAAGGGGTTTTTGGCTTTTGAGAGATACGGCTTTCTTGGATAGCTAAATACAGAAATCTATGTCGAAGGCAAATCCATTTAAAGGAATAACAAAGAATTTTATTGATTTATTGATTTTATTTTGATAAATTACAGTGACGTTGCGAAAAACTCTATTATGAAAAGGATTTAGCTGTAATTGCTTTAGGTTAGTCTCCATGGTATACGGTTTGTACACATTTAAATCGGATATTTGAGAGATAGAGGAGGTAAAAATTCCGGTTATTTTGTTTCATTCCAGATCTGATGATTCGTGCATCACACGTCTACCAAAAGTTGAGAATGACTATGTACATTGAAATATGAAAGGTTTTATGAAAAAATGAAGCGCAAAGCAAGTGTACCAGTACCAGTACAGTGCTGTGTTTTCAAGTGTATCAGGACATGCGAGAATCGCCATATGTAAGTTGTGATACACATTTTTTCTAATATTAGTAGATCTTGGATCTTTTTGTGTTCCTAAAAATGATATTTTAATCATTCTATAGAACTACGAAAGTAATTATTATTTTTTTTTGTCAAAAATGACTTTTCCCTTTTAGCTGAATATGGATATGTTTTGTGAGATATATTCACATTTTGATACCATTTTGAAGAAAACTGTTACACAATGGATTCAAATTTTTTTACGCTTCTATAAAAGCTACTTATGTGTTTGTAGTGATCCAAAAATACCTTCTTTTTCTAACTAATACCTAAGTTTTAAGAAGTAATTTTTTATATGAAAAATAGAAAAAATGTATACATAATTTCAAAAAATTATTAAGTTCTATAATATTTAAGAAAATGCAAAAAATATGGATTTCCTCTAAATACCTCCTCTTAAAATTACCCCTCTATTTTGGCAGAAATCCTCTTTTTGAAGGAAACAGTTTTGAGAAACCGACTTGTTTTTAGTTTCTATTGTTTATCCTTTCCCTCTTTAAATAGGTTACCTTATTAAGAAAATGAGGGCTGTTTTTGAGATTTTAGAGTCCATATTCGTCTCTCATTTTGACAGAATAATGTCATGTACTTTTATTTGCTAACACTCATTTCTGCCTTCCCTGTCATGCATACAGGCTGCTATGTTTTTCCTTTTAAACTCAGTTGAAAACTAATTTTTGACTAAAGGGGTGATAAATCTGGCTTAAGGAGACACAGTTTATTAAAAACGACCAAACTGTCGAAAAAAAAAATTATATTATTTTATAAGTTGTGTATGGATACAAACTAGTATAGCTCTAGACACATTAAGTAAATAGTTATTTAACTTTTCTTCAACTGTGTGATAAGTCATTTCATTGACCTTCAGAACTTTAAAATGCTCTTTTTTCAGCTTTTTATCTTCCATGATGGTCTTGTATTTAAAATGCTGAGACTTTTTTTTTTTTAATATTGAATAAAATTTTTATCATCAATATAAAATTTTGAAATTTATCGTGTTGTTTTGGATATTATGTTTCAAAATTCTGCGAAAAGAATATTGATCCTCAAAAAAAAATCCTCAAAATTAGGTACAGCTGATTTTTATCCTCTTTCGTAGTTTCTGATAGAAAAATTCTTCGTAAAACTAAACCCACGCACGCAATTAAGAGTAACACTTCGACGAAATTGAGGAAAAAATTATTTAAACTTTTTGAAATGTGTATAAATAGCATGAATTTAAAAATATTGCAATGTTTTGAAATTTTTTTCAAATAATTGTTTGTTTGAAAATGAAGTTATTTCCCACCCCCTGGAATGCATATTTTGGGCGTGGGGAAAATGAGTACTTCTTTTTATAATTAAAAACGTTGCACACTGGTGCCTTTAAGAAAAGGATTTCTTTTACTCGCAAAGCAAATCAGAATTTCTGAAATCGAGATGTATTGTCCATTCAACCGCCCGCTGTATTTCTCCTTGTCGGATAACCAATTTACTATGTGGATGAAGTAAAAACGGTTTCAATGTCCATTAACCGAGCAAAAAAACTTGCCGAATCCTTTTCTAAAAGCAGTTCCATTCCCAGAAATCCGCAGCGCACAAAAGATCTTTTAGGTCGGGGGATAACAGAAAACGTTACTTTTAATTCAATCGAAGGTTATAAAAACGTTTCTTTTCCGAAAACAACGTCTCGAGGGATTACAAATTCTTTCTCTCTTAGACAAAAACGTTCCTGGGTGAGCTGTAATTTCGCTGAAAACCGCCTTCTCTTTTGTTGATTTTTCTCCCCCCTCTTTTTTCCCATGAAAGCTGTTGCGTAACATTATCAAGTTATCTGTCGCTTTTTTTTTCTCTTATGTTCCTCTTAGATTTCGTGGAATGAGTTTCTATTAATGCGTTGGCAACGCTTAAGCTTTCCAGAGAAAGAATTAGGTCGAGATTGGAACGTATCTGGTGTGTACTTCTTTCTGACCAGCCTTTTATTTTCATTAAGCTTTTCGCCACACACCCTAATGGAAAGGTCGCAGAGCTCTTGCAGTTTGTTAGTCTCAAGGAGATAGTGTGAGATCTACAGACGATCCGATTCAGTAGAATTTATAAACCAGAGTTTAATTTCGAGTTGACAAAACTTTATTTTAATTTAAGATTGATAAATATGGTTTTAATTAGACGTAAGTGTTTCATAATCCCTAAAAAGAATTAAGAAATTCACACATGCATGTGTAAAATTTTCTTCGCACGTATTTAATATGAGATATATTGTCAACAGATCATCTTTGAATACCTATACTTGAAATGCTATTTGGTACGAATTAAAGGAAATTTTAATTAATAATAATCTTACAAAACAATGTCGTGTGCATACACCAAAGATCTGTTCTAAACATAAGTCAGTGTAATCCTTAACTGATTGATGCATATCAAGGTAATATTAAAAATTCCTTTTTTAGAATTTTGTTTGCATACACGTAATTAACTATTGATATTGTATTCGTTGAATGCGGATAGCCGTTGACTATGTGTATAATGCAGTAAGTAAGTAAAAGTTGAGTCGCGTGAAACAGAATTCAAAAGGTCTATTGGGAGAAAATTATTAGATTTTCTGCGGTTTATTATTTCTTTAGTGAAAAATAACGTATTTCTCCTTAACGATCAAAATAAGATGTTTTACTTTAATACAGTATTTTCGGATACCATGTGACAGCTGAAAATCACTGCGTAACGAAAGTATTCAAATATTTATTTGAAATGTCTTATGGAATTTTTTGTAACTATTACGATCCATTGTTAGGACGAAACTGGAAAAAAATATCTGTTTTCTGTAAAACACGTTTCACTGTGAAAGGAGTGCCAGTGGAGGAAAGCTTCCTTCCGCCATCTTTTGGGAGTTATTGGAACAAGCATAAAATGAATTTCTGCCACCTGAAAACTCTGTTTCCGTTACTGGTTTATTTTGTAACACGTCCAAATCTTCCTCATTCAAACATGTTCTAAGGAAAACAATACCCCTAATCGAGTAAGTTAGTGGCTAAAATATTCTAAAAGTAACCATAAATCTTTCTGCTTCTCTGGAAACTCCAAGGTTCATTCAACGGGATGTGATTTCTTGTCAGTTGCGTTGTTACCACGCGCCATCCACCGGATTGTGGCCTCGCATTCTAGTAAAGAGCGCGGATGAGAAACAGACAAGTCTGGAATTTCTTAAGACATAAGGCGGGGGGATTATATCCAGACATTATAGCAAAAAATTACTCCAGAATCTCCAGATATACCCCAACCCTATTTGTCATCATTGTGTTCCGATACGATTTTGGGAACCATTTTTATTTCAGATATAACGTAGACTGTTGCAGGGCGTCATTTTGAAGAGGCGTTGCAAAAAAAGAGATTTCGATGTGGGAAAAAAGGCCTCTTGGGCGTTCACGAATAAGAAGATTACCATAGACATCGCAATAGTGGTAAATAACTGTTCTTGAGTAAAATTATCATTAATAATAATTTGCTTTACCAATGGAAAGTTCATCCAACACTATAATATTAATATGCAAAAAATAACTGCACAGAAAAATTGATTTCTGAATAAAATATGGTAAATATGCCAGTAAACATTCATTTAATAGCGGAAAATATTTTCTCGGTATTCTTAACCCTTTCCGGTTTTTATCCCTGGGCTGGCTGGGAAAAAAATAATGGGTGAGCTGAACATCGGATCTACTGTTGTCCAGGAGTAAAAATTAAGTCATTAGAGAATTTAAAGTAAATCAAATGCTAAGACGAACATTGAACTAAAGTTTAAAATTTACTTGAAAATTAAAAAAAAGTTCAAAAAGTTTCAGAAGTTAGGAAAAAAATTAAGTGTCAATATACTGTTGTGTATAACTGGAACTATTTTAAAATTACTTACAAAAAAATGATTTTTGGAAGGAGGTGAAATAATATGGATTCCATTTGACTGATTTTTAATTTAGGGGTATGGTTTTCAATTTTACATAATAAACAGGAGAAGATTAGTTACTGACAGCTATTGCTTTGGAGGGGAGGTATTGAATGTTCCATCTCGTGCGTGCAGAGACAGGATTCTTAGAGAGGTCAGGCTCAGAGCGTGCCTTCTGATTGACAGCCAGGAGGGATTCCCATCGGCTAGGGGGGAGATTTAGAGAGACTTTCTTGGTTTTGAAGAATTTTAAGCTGAAAAAATTAATAAAATAAGATTTTTAAGGGTATATGAAGCTGGGGTTGTTTCTGAAGAGGAGGGTGGGGGCATTAAAACCTTTCCTACCCAGCAGAGAATCGATCTCCCGCGTGAAAGGTTGGTTCACTAACTACAGTACTTCCGAGGAACACTCATTTAATGCAATCAGAGCAGTTGGCGATGCCCAATTCCCCAGTGCATGAATAAACAAATAAAGAGAGAAGGTTTTCTCACTTGGAAGAGGTAAGCGTCCCCGAAGGCTGTGCTGAGACAGAAGATGAAGTCCCTCTTGGGGTGCTCTGGGATGGGCTGCATGATGGCCCCGTCCACGATGATGAGGTGCTTGGGGGTGGTGTCGATGGCCCGCCCGTCCCGGTTGTCGCACGGGTAGAAGAGCAGGGTGGTTCCCTTCAGGCACACCCAATAGCCCTTCCAACCCCTCTTTCGGGCCAACTCCACTTGCTGCCGCTTCCGAAGGAGCCACTTCTTTACGCTGAGGAACCTGCAAGAAAGTCTGCAGTCAGTGAAGGATTTCGAACCGTTGCAACATCAATGATGTCATTATACGACTCTTGTGCTTTATTTCAATCTCATATATTAGTCAAAAATTACTGAAAGGAAGGCACACAATCTTACTTATTAACACTGTAGAATATCTAATGTCGCTCTCTCTAGAATCCCAACCTATCTCACAATCCTAATTTACGATTTAAATAAGAAATCTTATCTTACCAGTTCACTCATTCTTAATTCAACAACTCTCTTAACCGTAACTACGTAGATAAAGGTGTTTAGTGAAAATCTCTTCAATCCGTAAAACTGACAGAAGAATTTCAATTTGAATAACTAATCGGATGTTCTTATCTTCTATCCCTCTTTATTTATCATTTATTGCATATCATTTATATATAATTATATCTGAATCACCACACAACTATCTTCATCTAATCATGTTTCATTTGGGTCGGAAAGAGATTGTGATTTTATGCAGATCGAATCAATAAAAAGTCCCTGAGATCAGAGAAGAGAAAATCGTGAACAACCCAACATCACAAGGTGATTAGATTATAGTCGGGGTCCACAATTATTCAACTGCGATTTACAGTATTGATGTAAATTGAGTGAATTCTTACATCGATATGAATATTTGCACTCTTTTGACATTATTTTTAAAAAATGCTATGGAAATCATTTTCACACGAAAAGAAATCTTTTAAACTCTTAAAATTTCCCCAATATAAAACTGGTTGAACGTACAGCAAATCTCACTGATCGTGAGATTTTGAAAATAATCTCCTACGAAAAACCTTAAACTGGAACACTTCACTTTCTGAAAAATGGTGATTCATATCCAATATAAACATTCAAATGCAAAAAAAGATAAGTAAATAGTATTCATAGAGTCGATTCTCTCTTTGTCCAAACTTTCAAAGTGTGTCTTTACGACAGCCTTTCATTCATCTCCGCTTAATCGGATTTTTAGCTTCTCTCTCTTTGTGACTAAAATTGTCAAATCATCGTCGAAAATCATCTTCGGCATTTTCAATCAAGTTGCGTAAAAGATTCCTACTCTGTCCCTGCACTTCTTTTATGCTCATTTTTAGGTGAGAAAGCACCATGTAACTTATTGATTTCTCGTGTTTCTAATTTTTCTCATTCAGAATATGAATTTGCTATAGTCAACTGGAACCCCATGACATGTTTATCTCCTGATACATAAACCAGAAAGAAAGAGAAAAAGGTCTTAATGTCTGAGAAGGAATTCCTGATGTGATTTGAAAAAGATGAATTTCAATCTCAAAAAAGGGGAGCCATAGTAAATCTACGTTTTAACGGGATTAGACCATATTTGGCATGTATCTGCAGCGAATCTCTTCAACAACAACGTCAGAAGTCAAAACGCCTTAAGAACCAGCCTGAAGGAAATGTCTCTTTTTGCCTAGTTGGTAGAGGTAGAGGAAAAAGCGACCGGTCAACTTTTTTCGGATCCATTGGATCAGGGTTCGATATACCGTTGGCACTCCAATGGCAACCAAGGTCAATCAACTATATTATCTCTCCACGGGGTCGAAAATATTAGGCATCGAAGTGGTGACCCAGAATTTGAATACTAGATGGCAGCAGAGCCTAGAGCTACTGGTTGTATATGTCCCCGACGCAAAACACTTGACTCTGTGTGTCTAACTAAGAAAACCTCACATAAATCACGACTAATGATATACCGGCTACGGCGTATGTGTCGACGAGACCCGCCACTCAACTCTAGGCTGCCGAATATGGCAAATAGAAACTGCTCCACGTAAAACTCAGTATATCAGGAAATGAATAATTACCATTGTAGCCTGAAAGAGTGACCTTCTCAACAAATATCATTCAAAATGTTTCTCTTCGTATCTTCCCGATGATACTGGAGGAAAAGAACGCTGTGACTCTCTTCAACAACACCTGCAGAAGTTAAAACACCTTAAGGACTGGCTCGAGGGAAGATGTCTCCTTTAGCTGTCTCTTTTGAAACTGCTTCCCAAGCCTAACCAAAGTCAACAACTGCTTCCCCCTGTGTGAGGTCGAAAACCATCAGCCGCCGGAATTCTTTGGGAAAAAATTAAATCGAAACACTTATTCCTGAAGAAAATGTTCAGCAAAAGGGGAAAAAGTAAGACGGTAAATATAATTAGAAGAAAATAGCCCCATTCGTGCTGTGTTGAGGTACGCAGAATACTTTTTAAAAGGACGTATAAATACATTTTCACCAAATGTTTCGCAGATGCGCTGTTATCAATGTGCTCCTTACAATTAGTGAGACAATAGCAACGAATTTCTTCGATATGCAATCGGTTTTTTCTTAAAAAACCCTTTTCATCATTGTTCTTAAAATTGAATGCATGGTTAGGAATGTATGATATATAGCATAGTTACTCTATTCGATTATGCTGAACTGCATTGTTTTAACATTTCAATCCTTAATTTTATAAATTAATTAAATCTACAATTAAAAATTGCAATAATAAATTACTGAAGGAAAAAAGACGGGAGATAAATTTTTTCTCTAATTGGAAAGTAACTGATCATTAAAAAAAAAAAAAAGAAAAAAGAGAAATATTGTAAACGACATTTCATTGTGCCAAGGATAAACAGGAACGAAAAATTATTGTACCAAAGATTTAACACTAAATCTTCTTTAATTAATAAGATTAACTTTATGGTTACATTCATCGTTTTCATTTGATCTGTCCCTCGTTCTTTATAATGTTAACCTAAAAATGCTTTTCGTCAAAGTTTTTGAATTATTTATTTTAAAAAAACAATATATGGCTTCTTAATAAATATCATCCAAACTCGATGAAGTTCCATTATGAAAATATTATTTTATTGTCGAGGGATTATGGAAATGTTATTTCACTGTAGGATGAAGAAAAGTGTGGGCTAAAAAGTCATCATAGACGTAAGTGTCCAGTTCATCACAAAAATAAATTTACTTCAAATATTTGTGCAAATATTCTAAGAGTTGAAAGCATCGATAGAGTAACATATAAAGAGCTATAAATGTTGCTACTCTGGGAGTAAGTTTAAGTATTTTAAATGAAATAAAACACCATAAAATTATATGTAAATGCTGTTTCGCTGCGCAGGTCCATTGAACCCAGAGAGATATCGAAGTAAACTGACAAATTCTATAGAATGTTTCACTGTAAAATCGCTTGGCAGAAGTAAAAAAAAAGATTACGAATTATTAAAGAATTGTAAATGTTGTTTCACGTTACGTAATACTTCGAGAGAAAGGAAGCATCGTAGAATCGAAATGCTCAATTATTGTGAAATGTTATTGTATTGCACAACATTGAAATAAAAACAAAGTAAATATTTGAAAAAAAATCAATCCGAGTTTATTGTAAATGTTGTTTTTCTGCTAGGATAATACGAATGAAGGGAAACAACATTTTAGGAAACATGATAGTCCAAGAGCTATGGCGTTGGAACGAAGGAGTAAAAACCGTGTATATTTCAAAACTACTTTTTCCTTTTTATACTTAATGCTGATTTTAAGAATAAAAACATTCACTTTGATTTATCGGTTTACTATCCTAAATGTACTCCTACAGAGATAGTTATTAGTCGCGTTTTATTAAAAAAGAAAATTGAATTGTCTTGACAGAAATCTTAATATCTCTCCAAAATGTCATTTCTTCACTCGATATTAAACATTTCAACTGAACTTGAATTATTTGATAGGACTATTACCCCAACTTTAAATATCAAACTATTGATGAATCTAATTATATTACAACACAATTAAAAAAGAAATAAATTTGCACACCTCCCTTTCTTCCCCTTAGAACAGCTAGCAATAGAATAATCTTTTTGTGTGTGTGTGTGTTTAAAATGGAAATTCTGTACGGCTGTGCTCTAAGTATTCATATTTTCGAACGCGTTTATCATTTCTCCGGCAACTGACCGAGGAAGAAAATTCCGCTCACAAAGAGAAGTGATATTCGTACAGTTCCATTCATTCCTTTGGTTACTCCAATATTACGTAACGTGAAGCAGCGTACAATATGTAAGCGTGGTCCCCCCCTTTTGTTTACGGGGTGTTCTGTGCCCGCAGTGCTGCAACTGGCGCGTGCGCAGAAAGGGTTTTGTACTTACCCGGCCTTCCTGACGGCTCCCGTGCAGTTGAAGGAAGCCGCCGCCGCCGCTCCGGACCGGGATCGGGAGCTGGAGGGGTGCGCGGTCGACCGGGGGTCCGCGGGGGCTTCTTCCTCGTCGCTCACGGCAGTCGTCAGGGACAGACGGTCGTCGTCCGACATCTGAGGAACAGAGAACAGGGTCATGAGCACTGGTTGCACGTGGCACACTCGCGCAGCGACCTCTGGCAGCAGAAGGAGAAGGGTACTCTTGGAAAAGTGCCAAGATTCGAAGAGGACACAAACAAAAGGATAACCGAATAAAAGATAGGTGACGTCACATAAAACAGAGGAGGAGTCAACAGTGTGTGGAAATAAAAAATTAAAATAGAGTTGAAGGTAGGAAATCATAGAAAGGAAAATAAAGATAGAAATCCCATAGTTAATTAAAGCAGAAATTTGAAGTTTTAAAATTTTATTAAAAAAGCATAATGTTTGATAAATACATAGATACAAAACTGACATTAGCTTGCTAAGGAAATATTATTTAAATGGTAAGCATGCAGATGATTTTCTAGATATTTTAATGATTACACAATATCAAAAACACATGAAAATTACTCAAAAACTGATGATACTCAAAGAAGGTATGAAATACCACTATTTTGGGGGGCCTTGTACCTTAGTATGGATTTTTCGATTTATTCGAGAAACGACGAGCATTTAAGATATGTTTTGCTTGAATCAGTATTTCATGACATCTAGACTCATCATCATCTAGGAAAACTCTTCAAACCATTACTTACACTCTGTACAGTGAATCTATTACATATGAAAAGAGCTTCGATAATTAACTGTAAAGGTGGTTTCACCGTGAATGTTATTTATATTTTGATTCAAGGAAAACATCATTACGTCGTATTTAGTAATAACGGTAAGGATTATTTCTCTTTGCAGTGTTTCGAACAAGGAGAAATGTTAGAAAGCGAGTTATATTTGGTAAGCATTGTTTTACTGCAGTGTGGGATTTTCAAACAGCACAAAAAGATCGATCAAAACGGAAATGAAATAGTGGAAAAAAATTACGAAATTAAAAAAAAATCAAAAAGAATGAGAAATTGATGACATCCTATCATTTTTGAACTGAGCCCTGACGGATTTAATGTGTATCCTCCTCGTTTCATGACAAAATATAATTCTCTCTCTCGATAAAGTATTAAATTTTCTACTTTTAAGTGTAGACTGAAAGAAGTTCTTTTTTTTTGTTTTGTTTAGTGAGCTAAAGTTAGATTGAGTGGAGTAAGTGCTCTTTAAAATATAAGTCTATTAAAAACTTCTAAAATGCTTTTATAAATGTTAAATTTTTAAAGCATTTTTTTTAAAAAATGCTCTTTGTGTTTTCTTTTTTAGCTTGTGTCCTCAATTTTTGTATTACACGCATATATATTTAATTCAAAAGTATCTGTGAACGGAATTTAGAATACATTTTAATGAAGAAAAGCTATATATTTTTTTATTTACATATGCGAAGCATTCAAAACAAAACAAAATATGATAAACTAAGTTTATTATGAAACTAATGCACAAAGTTATTAATCACGCAATCTTTCGATGAATATTTCAGAGAGATAACGCATAATGTAATCTATGTAAGATTAAAGAATATTTAATCTTGTAAAGAATCAAGAAACTTACCTAATGATAAAAGCAAATTTTAAGTATTTAGTCAAGTAGAATATAAATTTAAATATGACTTTGCATAGATTTATGTATGAAAATCAAGCAAATTTAATATTATTTTACAGTAATTTCTCTCCCTTTCTCTTATTAAAATAACAAAATTTTAATTTTTTCTTATATTTAATTTTTCTCGTGATGAAAAGTAGCACAACATATATTTTTCAACCGTTAATGTGTAATAAAACCTCCTAAAAATTTTCGGTACAGTTTTTCTTTCCTTTTTTGTCAGAATGTTTTTGTAGCATAATTCTCTATTTCCTTTCCAATTTTCTTATACTTTGCTTTTCTCGACAATTATCTTTCATTCCATTGATTTTCAAGGAGAAGGACGTGAGCAGAAATATAAACCTCATTTGTACTTGTTTACATTCAAAGATGGGGGACACGCCCTTTTAAAGGGTCTCCTTGGATGCCGACAGAATGCTTAAATCATTCACATCTTACTCATTTGTGATCATGTCAGCGAAATTAATTGACACAATTATTAAACGAGACGTAAGAAATACTGTTAACATAAAAAATATCAATCGGAAGTTCGATCCCCGTTTCACATTTTGTACGTCCGCTGTTCCCTTGTATGAACGAGTACACAACTGACAGTTACAGTGGATAAAAGTAAATCACTAATTAAGGGTAAACTAATGTTGCGATAAAAAAAATCACAAGAATTGGAAGGTAAGTAAATTATTGCATTTAAGACTCTCGTCTACCGGACATTTTGATTTCGAGAACGTAATGTTAATCCTTTGGGATTTCTTCTCTCAAATCTTTATTGTTTGAATGCATAAAAATGCATCGGAACGAGCAAAAAGTAATGAAGGTTTCAGTGGCATTACATTTTCCGTCTAATTTTTGAAAATATTTTAGGATACTTTTTTAAAAGGCTAGAAAACTCACAAACGAATCATTAAAATAGGGCTAAAAGTACTTTGAAAAATCGAGAAGAAAATGTAGTTTCCTAGAAAACCTTCATTTTTATTTACTCTTGCGAAAGCATTTTTTCCCATTCAAATAGATAAAATAGTATAGATTTTAGGGCGGTAGCAACATTTCCACAGGATTTAACATTACCTTCATGAAATCAAAATGGCCGGTATATGGGAGCCCTTAATAACGGGGTATTAGGAAAAAAAAATACAATTTTATTGACGAGAAAACTAAAGAGCAAAAAGAGTTCTCATTCTCGTTGTACATATAGGTAACTTAATGCAACAGAGACATTAAAATGCTTAAATATTTTTTGATTTTCCTGTTAAAAAAATAGAGAGTAATTCTCTGATTCTGCTGCTGTATTACTTAGAAGAATTTGATAAATAGAACATTCTAAAATTGAATTTAAAAATTGCAAGAACACGTGTCGTGCCTTAGCGAAAACTATCTTTATTTGCATTTTTCTCAAAATGTGTTTTTCACATAAATATCCCTTTAGACATTCCTTAAAACAAATTCTCTCTACAGAACTGATATTTTCCGCATTACGAAATGAGGCCATTTCTTATTAGTGAAGATAATTTTTTTCTAATAAACATTCTCAAAGGTTAGGAATGGCACATTATTTGCATAAGAATTAAGTGGAATTTGAATCATAAAGTTTAAAATTTCATGTATTAAATTCGACTTTTTAAATTATAATTATGTTTTTGATGTATGAAATGTTGTGTTTATAAGTACTCTGGAAATATTCAAAGTTATAAATACAGTAAGTTTTATTCAAGATGTACCTAAAGGCGAGTAATGGACTTATACAAATACAAATATAGCTCTCGATTATTTACTGCTCCTACACAAATACTTAAGAAGAAAAATATTATTTTCTTTGAATATATAGATACATAAGCGTGAACAAAGATATACCAATATTAAATTAAGACCTTTCCATTTCTTTTAATGCGAAAAAAATGAGGATCAATTAAGAGGGCATGCAAAGAATTGTGGAATATCATGTTTAAAACTCCGTGTTTTTGTGATATATATCTTCTCATATTATTAATAGGGCTTAGAAATTTCGTGTCCATAATAATGACGTTTTAATCAATCTATATGACTATAAAAGTATTATTTTCTTAGGCAAAAAGGTTTCCCTCCGTTTCAGTTGAATATGGACAGCATTTGTGAGATATAATTTCATTTTCTTATCGTTATTTTAAAAAAGAACTATTATACAATACCATTCCAAAATTTTTTATGTTTTTATGAAGGGTACATATACAAACAGTGATCGAAAAATTATATTTTTCTAAGTAATACCTACATTTTAAGAAATAATTTTTTATATGAATAAAAGAGAGAAAAAATTAAAATTTCCAAAAGTACAAAATTTCTCAATTCTTTCAAAGGAAATATACAGTAACATGAATGAAAAAATTGATTCACTAGTTTTTGTGAATTGTCTTATGTATGAGGAATAAACTATTTTGTACAATTATGGAATATTATTTTTTTAAGAATGGAGCCTAAATACAACGATATCTGGAAAACCATATCCATATTCAACACAGGAAAAGAAAAAATTGTTGAATAAAAAATAATTTAATACTTCAATAAAATGATTAAAGTATCCTTATTAGACACAAACAACAAATCTAAGCTCTAAAAATAATTTTAAAACATAAATGTCACGAAAAAAAGAGTCTTTAATTCAGTATTTTACTCCCCCCCCCTCATGCTCTGGTACTCTTAAACTTGGAACAGAAATCTCCTCTTTCCATTTCGAATGCGCCTTAGTTATAATTTAGTTTTAACCTATAAATAAAAAGGAAATGCCGCAAAATAGAATATATATATATATATATATATATATATATATATATGTATATAAAAGGTAGGAGTTATCCTTATTGTAATAAAAATTTAAGGTATAATTTACCCAAAACTTCATTTAAACAAATCTTTTTATCTTTTGAAAAAATGATTTTTTAAAAAATAATCATACACACAAACACACGCATACCAAGATAAAAAGTATTTTTATTTTGGTGTGCGTGTATTTTAGGTTAAGTAGTATTTTTTAAAGTTAATTGCAGTGTAAATTAACGTAAATTTTTATTTTAATAAGGAAAATATTCTTATATTTCCTTCTTAACGAATAATTTAATTTTTTTTCTTCACATTTTTATTTAGCAATATTTCTTTTTAAAGCGTAGGTCGTGAAATAAAGTATTAAGTATGATTTTTATGATCCTAAAAAATACTTCCTGGCATTTGAATGATTCGATTTATCGACATTATTCAAGAAAGAACGTCACAGAAAATTTTTTAAAAAAATTAATGAATGCTGGCTTAAAATTTCAACATAAGAGGAAAAAACATCAAAAGATATTAGTTTAACTCCTCTACTAGATATGATGGTTCCTAAGGCGAGTCAACTTAAGATAAAGAGCCTGCATAAATAATAATTCTTTATACTACCCTTTTTTGCAGTTTGCAAATTTTCGGAATTTCCCTTTTCCCATTTTATCATAGTGATATTTAATATAAAACGGATTATAGGTCACGAGCTGCGTGATCGGTGATATTCAAATGCAATCGCGGATTCGAATCCTGATTCCCCCGACATGGAGAAGAGTAGCGCTCGCGGTAGCAAATAGTTGAGAATTGGTTGCTTCCTTGGAGTCGTGGGTTCGAGTTCTGAAACAACTAACATTTCGTCGTGTAGCGGGGTCAATACACATTAAATGAATCGGGGTTCATATTCTTCTTAGTGGCTTGATGTGGAAGTGTGGAGAGAGGAATGCTAGTTCAGGTGTCGACATCGTTACTTGACTGTTTTTAAGAATTGTAAGATTCGTCTGCAACAGCCCTCGCATTGCTTTGAAATACGATGTTGATACGAGATGGTTCAAAAAGTTTTGAACACAGAGGGTATCATTGAGGTAAACTGTTGTTAACATTGGGTACTACTATCTATTTAACGGAGCGGAAACACATTTGACATTGATTCATAAGTTAGTTTTGATTCGATAGCCATTTGCTGCCGAATTTGACTGGCGCCACATCGAGTTGGCGACGTCGGTGACCCCGAATTCATCTCTATGCACTGGAAACCAAGCAATATAGTGCTTCCGGTGTATCTTTTACTAAAGAGACGAAGATGGTCTCATGGGCCTGAAAAGTTATGTCGAAGAATGTGCGAATGGGATCATGATCACGAATAAGAGTCACTGAGTCTTAGACAACTGTCTAATGAGTCCTGATGCGTACTAAAAACAAACCATTTTCGATGCTACGAGCGCTATTTCTTGGAATTTCTAAGGACTTATTGAACGACCCTCGTAAGACCGTCTATTAAATCGAATGGAATGATGGGAGTTGCTGTAAGTTAAATGTAACTGAGCCCCAAGGCCTTACTATTGTGGGGTGAGGAAGTTAGCGGGAATGGGAGCTGCTTGTCCTCATCAGTTAACTGGGGTTTTAAATTAGGATGTGGATCACCGGGAACCCTTACAACTACTAGAGCTCGACATGAGTTAAAACCTTGTTAAAGCAGAGCAAGAAAAAAATAATGTTTCTTTTTTTGCCTAACGAATGCCATTTTTAAATTCATAAAGGGACTGATAAGTAATTTACATACTCAAAAAAACATCACGAAATTTGTTTAAAAGAAAGGAGTTCTCTGAGATGTGCCCGAGATACCGAGGCATATTCTCAAGAATATTGCAAAGAACAGGAGTAAAAGCTTCTTTAATTTTCTGATTTCAAGATGTTCTTTGGTTGTGGTAACCTTAAAAAGGAAGAAAAGTAAAATTCGCTGCGAAGAAAAATTCTTTCGCGAAAATAGGATTTTGCTCGCTTCCTTACGTTGCCCGAATCACAGCCGCTTCCTCCCCTTGCACTGATGACAGAGGATGCAGTCAATTGAGAGACTCTACCCGTCTCGGCAGCATTTCCCTTCAGCCTACGTCAGTGTCACTTTTCGAGCAACATCGCATAAACTAGCGGTTCCAACAACTATGCTTTTCCGCTTCCCCGAAATCCCCCCCCAAGCCTCCCCACCTTATATTTTCAATAGACATAATAATCGGCATGTTTTAAATTTTGGAATTTTATGACCAGAAAACACATAGCCACAATTAACAGAATAACTATAAGGTTTAAATCTGGCATATACGTGTAAATGGATACGAATTAAAAATGTATTTACATATGCTTATGGTTGTTTTCAGAAAAGAATTAAGTATTATAAAAAGTGCAAAACAAGGACGAATAAAGGGGCTTCTATTCCATTCAATGGTATAAAATTAATTTTTCTTTAACACACAATTTGGTGCTTTCCCCGCCAATAACCAACGCCTCCCAGATTGGAAATCTGTGGTATAAAAACCTTTGGTTTACGTTCAATGGGATCACAGTTTACTGAATATGCCGAGATTAGTAACCTTGAGTCTCATAAACAGTTACATTATGGTATATTCAGAGAGGTTAATTACTTTAAAGAAAAATTCCTATCAATAAAAAATTGTAGTATTTAGTTGTGACTTTACAAATACATTATATATATATATATATATATATATATTTATAAACGTTAAAAGTTTGAATTTTTTTTACAAAATTCATAATCAAATCTTAGTGGTTTTTATTATGAAAAAAAAAAAAACCTTTTTTAACCAGACTTGTGAAGATATAACTTTGTGAAAGATATACACTGCTGGCCATTAAAATTCCAACACCAGGAAGGAATAATCTTACGAACGTCAAAAATCACATCAAAGGAAGAAGAGATTCGGATATGAGAATTATTAATATTTCAGCGCATTTAGGCGACGCAGGAAGGAGAAAAGACATCTGAAGAACTGCATAAAAGAAAAGTTGTGAAGTGGATGTCTCATTCGGAAAGCGCTTTGTAAGATCGGAGTTTGCACAGAATATCGTGTTATGCCTGGAATAAGAAGAACAAATGCTTCACAGCAAGTGTCGGAATTCGATAGAGGCAGGATCGTAGCCTATCGAGAGTTGGGATTATCGTTCCGTGATATTGCCCGTCGCATTGATCGAAATCCAGTCACTTTCATGCGAATATGGAATCAATGGATTGCTGAGGGTCGTACTGAACGGCATGCAGGACCCCCACGCCCTCCTATGAATGAGCCCGAGAGGACAGACATATTGTGAAGTCAGTCTTGCATAACCGCACAACCACATCACGAACCATTCGTCAGGAATGTGTCGTGACGTTTGCAGGAGCGTGGACTGTCATCAAGGCGACCATTACTTCGACTTCCATTGACAAATCAGAACAGAGAGAGGCGGCGACTCTGATGTGCGGAACAATAAAGTTAGATATAGAGGTGGCACAGTGTCGTCTTTTCAGACGAGTTTCGGTTCTGCGAGCAATATTCTGATGGCCTTATACGTGTCTGCAGGATTTGAGGAGACCGCTCGTCGTCTGCTTGCATTCGATATTGGCATAGGGGCCATGCACCCGGTGGGATGGTTCGGGCAGCCATTGGATACACAACATCTCTAGTTTGGATCGACGGTAATTTGAATGCAGATCGATACATTTCCGATATCTTAGGTCCAAAGGTTATGCCCTATCTTCGAAGCTAGCCAAGCACCATCTTCCAACAAGATAATGCAAGACCACATATTTCACATCGTTTTCTGAACTTCCTCGATACACAGGATATTCGATTGTTGCCTTGACGTGCATGGTCTCCAGATCTGCCACCCATTGAAAACATCTGGCCATAGGTTGCTGAGAGATTGCCCCGCCAACCTCTCCAGCTAATACGGTTGATGAAGTGTGGCATAGACGTGAAGTAGTATATAATGAGTTGCCCGTTTCTGTCATCCAATCCCAGTACGACTTCATGTCTAATCGGGTAAGGCCATTTTAGCTGTCAGGGGTGGTAGCTGTTTTTACTATTTTCATGCCCTTGCAAACCCGTAAAATGCTCACAAATTTAATCGTTTTGACTTCATGCCATACTGTTTACGTACAAGAAATATTCTTTTTGTATTTGCTTTCCTTCATGCTGTTGTAATTTTAATGGTCAGCAGTGAATAATAGAATAAAATATTTATTTACAAATGACGTAAAATTATTCGTCAATGATTTCTTTGCATTTTATTTCGCAAAGGTTCGATTATATATTAATTATTTTAAAAATTTAATACTACTATAGTGTAAATGCTTTTATAAATGCCGATATAAACGTGACCGAAATACGAGAAGACAATTTATCAGGATCCAATGATTTTACTTAATATTACTAAAAAATCATATTTTCAACAGATCTTCAGTGGAATATTGGACTAAATTCAGGGTAGTAATCGTTTTCATTAACTTGCTGTAACATGACCAAAGCTTCGAATTCTGAAAATAAGAGGCTGTAAAATTAAGTTTGTAATTATGTAAATCAATTTATTCCCTCTCCTAGGTATTCTATATTTTATTTCCTGATCCTCACCCGTGCAACAAAAACAATTCATTCATTCTTTTTCTCTACTTAAAAAAGTAGAAGAGGAAAAGACATGTGAATGACACTTTCTATATATATATATATAAAACTAATGATAGAAAAATTTGTAGTTAACAACAATAAGCAATAAAAGTCCCTTGGATCATTTTTAAAATAATGAAGAGTACACATTCTAAAAAAAGTTTATGACACACAAACCTAGAAATGCATATTTTATGACCATATGGAGATTCAAAATTACAAAAAAAAGCAAAAATAAACATCCCAGAAAATCTTTGTTCGTGCATTGTTTTTACTGTGGAAAGAAACAAATATACAAGCAAAAATTATGACTTTCCGCAAAACATGGTAACACAAAAAAATATATTGACATTATATTTATATTATATTTATTTTCTTTTATTGACATTAATTATATTTATATGAACAGAATAGTATAGAACATAGTCTTATCTAGGAAACAGATTATTATTATGATAATATAGTCCTTGCATAAGAAGCTACGGCAATTTTAGTTCGGAACACTGATGTTTTTTTTAAAAGTCATTGTAATTTTCACTTTATTGCAAGAGTATAAAACATCAAGAATAATCTATTCTATGCATAAGTATTATATATATATACGCTCGTATGGTACGACGAGGTTTGTTTTCTATCTCACGAATTAAATGAGTTGAATTTGTTTTCCTCACTTCTGTTACCTCGAGAAGAGGTTGATTTTTGTTCTACTTCTCACACTAAGAGCCCGATTGATTCAATTAAACGAAACAGTTATTTCAAAAAAAAAATTACGTTGAAAAACACGAAAGTGCTTGAATGAAAAATTGGTTAATAACAAATAATTTTGTTGCCCAGGCAAAATGATAAATAATTTAATACAATTTTATTCTTTTAACATGAATTAGCACGAAAAGGTTTCGCCTTTCGGAACATGATTTTTTAGATTACTTTTTCATTAGAGCGAACAAATTAAACAATTGTTCCCACTGTTGCTAGGTCATAACTTGTTTTTAGTAGGTACAGGCGCTGTCATTGTCGAAATATTTCTATCTATTGATCAGTCAGTTGCAGATTTGTTAATGGCTTTACCGAAGTCGATGCATTTTACAAAGGCCATTCAATAAGTCTTTTGAAATTCCAAGAGATGACGCTCGTAGTATTGAAAAAAAAATTTGTTTTTAATACGCATCAGGACTCATTATACAGTTGTCTAAGTCTCAGTGACTCTTATTCATGATCATGATACCATTTGCCCCTAAAGAATTCTTCATGATCAATTTTCAGGCCCATGAGACCATCTTCGTCTCTTCTTGTAAAAGATACACGGAAAGCAACTCATTTTTTCGATCGTTGCTTGGTTTCTAGTGCTTAGCGATGAATTCAGGGTCACAGTCATCGACAATACGACTTTGCAGTAATCAAATTTTCATTGGGCAGCAGATAGCTATCCAATGAAAACTTACTTGCGAATCCAGGCCAAATCAGATTCGTCTCCGCTTACAAGATATCAGCACCCACTGTTAATAACAATTTACCTTATTGATGTAATGTGTTTTCAAATACAGGTACTTTTTGATCCACAATTGTAATTATTTCATTCTTTAACCAAATTTGATATAATACTCAATGTTCAGTTAAATGAAAAAACTAATGATATATATTTTTGAAACTGGAGGTTCATCGTTATTTCGTGATACCATTCCTTTCAATCTCTTAATTTATGTGGTCACGGGATTTTCAAAAAAGCCCAGATTAGCATTTTTTACCCTCTGACCGAATAGGGATATTTCCTATCAGATGCTGCGACTCCAGATAAAATACATAAGTATCCTTACATTCTTGCCATATAATCTGCAAAATCCTTAGTTTAAATTCCTTGGAAAAACAAACAGAAAATTTCCTGTCCCTCCTCATCTAATGACCGAAGTGAGTGGACGTGTGTTGCGTCCGCCGCGAATCCTTGTGTATATCTCTCCCTCTCGTGTGAAGATAAAATAAATTACTTTTCGAATAAACAGTTTCCTTATTGTGCCACAACTTAAGAATAAAAATGCTCTAAATTAAATATTTCCGAAGTACCGATTTAGTACCTCTCTCTCTCTCTCTCTCTCTCTCTCTCTCTCTCACACACACAC